>VDMD01000025.1:0-431451 GCA_007026445.1 Schizophyllum amplum | reverse complement strand
CGGTACGTGTCATACATTTCGCGCAGAACCTCTGACAAGGACTCACTCTTCTCAGACATCTGCACGAATCACAAAATTTAGCCAGTGGCGGGAAGACACCATATCCTGGCGCCGGTGGTGGAAGGACGCCAGCTCGCGGTCACGCGACACCAGGACACATGACCAGCCGAGGCCGTACACCGAACCCGTATGCCGGTGGCACCACACCTCGACCACCTCCAGGCGGCGGTGTTACGCCCAGACCTCCTCCAAACGGTGCATTCCCTGGTGGCGCTACACCCATGCCCACTGCATACGGCGCGCCACCAATGGGACCGCCCGCCGGCTTCGGGGCAGGAAGCTGGACGCCTGCACAGAGCGCCGCTGCTGGTATGAATCCTCAGCGGGCTGCTATGCTTCAACAGGCGGGCGGTTCGGGAGGGTGGGGCGGAGGTGGCGGCTGGGGTCAATAAGAGTGGACTTATATGTCTATTGATATCGTGTCATCCATTATTGTAGTCGTTGTATTTACTAGGACCCGCACATCACTTAGTACTCTTGTCGTATAATTGAGCTATCTGCAACTCGAGATTGAAAGAGCAGATGCAGCATGCCTGCAAGTTCGACAGAATGTGTTGTGCAAGCCCGACTTGGTAATTCTCACGTACTGGTTCAAACTCCGAAAGGCAAACGCCGAGCAAAACACATGCCGCGCCGGCTGCCACTTCATCTTATCTCCAACCTCCATCTGAAAAAAGGTGTGGTCCTTCAGCCGACTCCTGTCCTCCTCGTGTACTAACATCCCATCGTCTCTTCTAGCCCAAAAAGATATAAAAATCCAAATTTTTATACTCCCGTGGTTGGATTCGTCTTTTTGTGAGCCACAGCGCGCCTCATTTTCGATGCAGAGTGGCTGATCTTCATCCTCCAGTCCCAGAAAAGTTCATAAAGCAGTAACGACCAGAAAACCATAAATCCCCTTCAAAAACAACTAGATCGAAGATGTCCGTAGTCGCTGAAGCCCCTCCCCAAGCTGTTGCCCCCGAGGCTGCAGCTCCCGCTCCCGCAGCGGCTCCCACGGCCCCCGCCTATGCTGCTCCCGTCAGCTCTGGAGCTGGCTCCCCTCCCTCTGCCAGCCTCTACGTGGGCGAGCTCGACCCCACCGTGACGGAGGCCATGCTTTTCGAGATCTTCAATATGATCGGCCCAGTGGCGAGGTGCGTCGGTCCACGCCGCAGCTTAGTCGATGACTCACATGCTACAGCATTCGTGTCTGCCGCGACGCCGTGACTCGCCGCTCCCTGGGCTACGCGTACGTCAACTACCTGAATGCGAGTGACGGCGAGCGCGCTCTGGAGCAGCTCAATTATTCCCTTATCAAGAACCGCCCCTGGTGAGCACTGTCTCCGCTACATCCTAACCATGTATTGATAGAGGGACGAAGCCGCATCATGTGGTCTCAGCGGGACCCTGCTCTGCGCAAGACCGGTCAGGGCAACATCTTCATCAAGAACTTGGACGAGCAGATCGACAACAAGGTGCGATCATAGCATACATACACTTCAATGGCCACTGACATCCGCAAAGGCCCTCCACGACACATTCGCCGCTTTTGGTAATGTCCTGTCCTGCAAGGTTGCCACGGACGAACATGGCAACTCCAAGGGCTACGGATTTGTCCACTACGAGACCGCTGAGGCGGCCGAGAATGCGATCAAGAACGTCAACGGAATGCTCTTGAATGACAAGAAGGTCTACGTTGGCCACCACATCTCTCGCAAGGTTCGTTTCCTCGACTCGGCGTATATATACACACTGACGCCGTCTGCAGGAGCGTCAGTCCAAGATCGACGAGATGAAGTCGCACTTCACGAACCTGTACATCAAGAACCTTGACCCGGAAGTGACTGACGAAGAGTTCGAAGCCACGTTCAAGCAGTTTGGCCAAGTCACCTCCTGCATCATACAGCGCGACGACGCCGGTAACAGCCGCGGCTTCGGATTCGTCAACTACGAGTCGCACGAGGAGGCTCAGAAGGCCGTCGACAATCTGCACGACCAGGACTACCATGGCCGCAAGCTCTTCGTGTCGCGCGCGCAGAAGAAGGCGGAACGCGAGGAGGAGCTGCGCAGGGCTCATGAGACCGCTCGGCTTGAGAAGCTGAGCAAGTATCAAGGCCTCAACCTGTACATCAAGAACCTCGAGGACGATGTCGACGACGAGAAGCTCCGTGCCGAGTTCGAGCCCTTCGGTACCATCACCAGCGCCAAGGTCATGCGCGATGAGAAGAATGTCTCGAAAGGCTTCGGCTTTGTCTGCTACTCCTCCCCGGAGGAAGCCAGCAAGGCTGTGGCGGAGATGAACAACAAGATGATCGGCTCCAAGCCGCTCTACGTGTCGCACGCTCAGCGCCGTGAGGTTCGCCGTCAGCAGCTGGAGAGCCAGATCGCCCAGCGCAACCAGATCATGCACCAGGCCGCTGCGGGTGGCATGCCTGGCGGGTACATTAACGGTCCGATGTACTATCCTCCGGGTCCGGGCTACCCTCCCCAGGGCCGTGGCATGATGTACGGGCAGCCCAACATGATGCCCCCGCGCCCGCGCTACCCTCCTGCGCCTGCCAATGGCCAGGTCGCGGGTATGCCTATCCCTGCACCTTACGGCCAAGCTCCCCCGCAGCCGGGATACGGCGGGATGTACCCTGGCGGCGGTCGCGGCGCTCCTCGAGGCCGTGGCGGCCCGCCGCCCCCTGGCCGTGGCGCTCCTGCCGGTCGCGGTGGGGCCCCTCCAGCAGTTGCTGCTCGCCCCCTTGCGCCGCCTCAGGCCATGCCACCCTCTGCTTCTCAGCCGGCCCTTCCGACCCTCACGGCTGCCCAGCTGGCGGCCGTGTCGCCGATGGAGCAGAAGCAGATGCTCGGCGAGGTCATCTACATGCGTATCGCTGCGTAAGTGAAGCTTTCCTCGAGCAGACCGCAGAACACTGAGAACAATTTCACAGCTCGCAGCCTGAGCTCGCGGGCAAGATTACGGGCATGCTGCTCGAGATGGACAACGCGGAGCTTCTCTCCCTCCTCGACTCGCCTGACGCGATGGCGATCAAGGTCAACGAAGCGCTCTCCGTTCTCCAGGAGTTCGTGACCAAGGAGGCTTAAGCTCGCAAGGACCACCATGCCCACCGATATGTCACTGGTATCGTTGTCGGATGCGGGCGGTGCACCGCCTCATCCACCCACGCTCTTTACCCCCTGTATTACCATGGTCTGTTCGCGAGTTGATCATCGACGACCCGGTCATCACCTATACTCACCGATTTCCGTTCGCCACGCGGTACCTAGTGCAGAGTATCGCGGTGGTTTGTTTTCGTAGGGTAGAGGTTTGGTCGTGCCTTTATGTTACTTGGAAGGAATAAGATGATTCAACTTCTTTCTCTTCATTGCACTGTGTGGGACGTTGGCGCTGGGCTCTGAGGATTCTATCCTTCGCGTGTTAAGTATGGTCAGTACTCGATCTTTCATGGTGAATGACAAGGCTGACGTTCCTCATGCTGTTAGCGTCAAAGGTCAACCTCTCTCACTCGTACAATACATGCACCGGTCGATGCATATCGGACCAGCTATGTGGGGCTTCCTGAACGCGACAGAGCCTGAGGGATGCCGAGCTGACGCGTAAGTACGACCCCCGTCCGGTTCTCCGTGCAGTCGTGACTCCGACGTCCAGACAAGCTCTCTCTTCTGCTTACACACAGACTCAATACCTGGTATCATCTGCTTGACTGCTGGTGCTTACGCAGGCTCGGCCCAATTTTTGCCGGGAGCGTCACATCAACAATTGGGGCTTCCTCATGAACGCGACAGAGCAGGGCTACCGCGCTAGCGGCTGTATGCAGTTCGTGACTCCAACAGAAAAGCGCTTTCTTCTGCTTACACACAGACTCAATACCTGGCACCACCTGCTCGACTGCTGGTGCCACTCATGTGTAGGCTTACGCAGGCTCGGCCCAAGTTTTGCCGCGGGCGTCACACCCCCAGAGTCCGAAAAGCTTTCAGAAAACGGCGAACTCACCATTATGCGTGAAGACAATGGAGAAGTTCGTCGTTCTTTGAGTGGGTCTGTCCCGTGAGTAACAACGCTGTCTTTCTGAGCGCTGACAGAGCTCCCTCTGAAGACATGGTCGTGATGAACCGCGGTACGAAGGCGACGGCGGCAGCTGGAGGTTGATGAGGATGCTGTGGTGTCCTCATGTGGCTTCGCGGGTGGCATCCGCGACGCAACCTGAGCGCACTCAGATATAAAGGAAAGTACACTCACACTCGATGCACGACACCAACGAGCGTCGTTCAAGCTTGAATTCAACTTTCTCAGCTCATTCGTAACAGATCTCCGAAATATGTTCGTCCTTGTCCTCGGGTGAGTCATATTCCTCTGTCCATCCCCATCTTGTTAGCTGAATCTCGCTTAGTGCATCTGGCTTCATTGGCTTTCCCGCCGCCCAGGCCCTCGTCCGTGCTGGTCACACCGTCTACGGACAGACCCGCTCGGAGCAGAAGGCCACACAATTTGCCAAAGAAGAGAGTAAGTCCGCTACCAAATCTTCGTTGTTTGTATGTCTGACTGATGTGTTTGCCTACGACTCAGTCATTCCCATCATCTGCGCCCCCGACTCTGATGGCTGGTACGACATCCTCGCCAAGCTCGACGTCGTCATCGACGCCGTAGGCGGCATGGCCGTACACGAGATATCCCAGGCGATATACAAGAGGACGAGCGACGCCGCTGCGCGCCTTCGTCCCGCCGGCGCCCCCAAGCTCTCGTACATATACACGTCAGGCGCTTGGGTACATGGTGACAGCCGCACCGAAATCTTCTCCGACACCGCGCCGCTGACGCCTCAGGCGTTCGTCGCGTGGCGCCCAAGCGACGAGCAGCTTGTGGTAACGGATACGGTGCTGAATGGAATTGTCCTGCGCCCAGCCACCCTATACGGACGTTCTGGATCGCTGTTCGAGTCCTTGTTCAAGGGTGCGAAGGAAGGCAAGGCGGTATGGCCAGGGAAGCCTGGGCAGCGTTTGTCGCTCATCCACTGCGACGATCTGGCTGACCTGTATGTGCGCCTGGCGGAGAAGGCGCATGTCGTCGGTGGTCTCACTTTTGATGCGGCGAATGGAATCTCGGAGTCGACAGATGCCATTCTGGAGCGGCTCGTCCATGTTTCTGGCGCGACTGCATACGAGTACAAGGAGCCTACCAATCGTGAGTGATGTCGCTCTGCCCTCAAAATGTTAGAATTATTTGCTGACTTCTTTACAGTCTTCGAGAATGCCGTCGCATCCAGCGTTATCTTGCGCCCCTATTTGGCGCGTTCTTTGCTTGGGTGGACACCCAAGAAGATTGGGTTGATGGATGGGCTCGAGGTTTACTACAAAGCCTGCGTTGCAGCGTGAGGAGAGGAAAGCACATGTTCTATACCTTCCCCTTGCAAGATGAATGATTCAAACTGGCTACCACTCGTCACTTTCCGCTCAAGCAACATCTGAGTTTCCTCAGTTGTTTCGGACGCAAGCAGCCGTTGTGCTCCGCTTCTTGGTCCAGGAGCACACACTAAGTCTGTAATTATAAATGAAGACGTCGAGACACTGATGACTGGCAACGTCAGCAATGGAAAGGGAACTGGTATGTCTAGTCGGACTCCAAGTCAGCGATGTTACGCGCATGATTCGCAGTCACCGGCCTGGTGAAATGTTCAACTCCTCTGACATCTCAGGCCTCAGGCGATACAACGGGAACACCAAGCCCTACACCGAGTAATACAAGATCGCTATATGGTTTATACTCCCGTGGTATTCCCCGAATTCATCCTACCCAACAGGAAACCCTGTCTTTGCGCCTGCTTCAAGAAAGGCAAGAGTGCCTCCACTTGTCTCCACCCTTCGCTGACAGTCACGGACGCCAGAATCGACTCCAGATTCGGAAACAGGAAGGAGAGGTATGTTGCAACAGCTGCCGGATTCGAGAACATGGGTGAGTTTCCGACGCATATGCTGTCGACACGGACATTCCATGCCCCGCCCACAAGCGCCGACTCCTCGACGGTTGCGGCTGGCACATTCGAGACGTCGATGGGGAAGGTGGGAGTACAGGACAGGCGACGGCAGCTCCGGACGAGGGTCGTGAGCCCGCCTAGGGTCATCGTAGGCGTCTGCAATGCTGGATTGAAGTCGCCCAGGTCGAGCGACATCAGCATCGGCCACGCTGTCGCCACTTTGTCCACGAACTCGTCGTCGATAATGGCCGAGCATGCTCTGAGCGCAAACGTCGAGACGTCTGTACGACGAAACAGCGGCTCCAGGTGGTTGACCGTAATGAGGGGGAGCGGTAGCTCAGTCGAAGAGCCCGGGATATCCATCTCGTCGAACCGTAGGTTCAGGGTCTTTCCTGGGTGCCCTGCTATGTTCCCGACCCTTTGAAAAATCGGACTCCACGCGGAGGCCGACGCTGGCCCTGTCAGGTATATCTCCAAGGACGTAGAAGGGCTGTTGTACATCATGCTGAGTAGCCATGCAGCATGCGAGGCCGTCGTGTTTGCCAGCTCCAGCCATGTGAGCGCTGGAAAGTCGTCCTCGATGTCGTGCAAGGGGAGAAGGTCTCCGGAGATACAGGGTTGATGGAATGCGCTCGTCTTCAGATGGAGATACTGAAGCCTAGGATAGGACGCAACGCACTTCAAGGCCTCCGTACTCAGGCATGGCACTGCGAGGTATTCTAGCTGCGGCGACCGAGTGACGATGGCCTCAAGAGCGTCAAGAAGGCTCTGTGGGTACAGTGACAGGTGGCCGTTTCTGTCCAATGATAGTGACGTGAGTCTGCATCGGGAATCGACGAGGGACCATAGGAGAGACGTGTGTTGCGCAGGCGTCTGGGATTCGCTGAGGTCGATGTTGATCTCCGTAAGCGTCGGGCTGATCAGAAGTCGAGGAAAGCTGGTAGATGCATTGACCATCTGGTAGGGAATATAAATCGATTGAAGGTTGGGAAGTAGAACTTCGGTGGGACATGAGCTGCCAACAGCGTCGAGAAGGTCGTTGCTGATGGAGTACCCAAAGGCTCGCGGTGGCGTCGATAGAATACGCCTCACTCTAGACGCATGATAAAGAGGTCGGTCCCAGTCGTTCGGTGAGGGGCAGCGGATCATCGACTGCAGTAGAGCTTAGTTAGCGGGCGTCAGAGGGATCAAGATGGAAACACACCAATGACAGTACTCGTTCACCCACCGCGCTTGCAATCTCTCTCTTTAGACACACGTCGTCCGGTAAGCATCTGAACAAGCAGTACAGGTGCGGCATTTCCTCCCATAACGCGTCCTGGGCTGGCTCGACGAACGTCCTACAAGTCAACGCAAAGTTGACGAGGGGCTGACCGTGCAGGGTCGCCGGGTCGCCTTGCAGACAGCCACATACAATAGAAATGACTTCCGGTATTCTGAGCGCGACATGCATGGCTGTAGAGGTCGAGAGACTACGCAAGTTGCCAAACATCAGTGCGATGTCGCTCCGTGGGCTGATCACGTGGGCGCGTTTCAATTCAACGTCACGTCGGCCGCGGGAGACTAGTTCGTTATCCACCGTCCAGTACGGGATCCTAGATAGCCACACTCATCGCTGAGCACAGTACTTCAGACTATATATACTATGACGGCGGGGCTACCATTCGCACAACGTACACGCCGAAACAATTTAAGCAGTCAAGCAGACAAAGCCGCTACCGTCTGGTCTTCCTGCAGGAAAAGGCTGCGACTACAGCGCGACAGAAGGTCAATTTGAGCAGTACTACAGCGTAACAAGTTCGTACGCCCGACTCATAGCTTATCTCAGGCAGTCCATTCATGTCGCTCGCGACAAAACCTTCCTTGCCCGCAGATGTGGGTGTCATCAGAGATTTCTTGGATTTCCGATCATGCAGTGTGATGCCCCATAATAGCTGAAATGCGCCACAATTGCTGTAATATTGCCACCAGATTATGGGCCCTCTTATTATATATAACATGAGATTTATTGCCCTCCATAATTGCAGCAATATCTTGATCATATGCCAACCGACTTGCAATACTACGTACGAACGGCAGGAGACGACACGGCATGACCTTGAAGACCAGACATGACCGTGGACGAGCCGGGTGGTATCACTCTGGTATTGCTTTCGTGCTATCCAGCCTTATTCTTGTCCAGATTCTTCAAACGACGAAAGCACCCGAGACGCGTGTAGTGGCAAATGGAATATATTCATGCTCTACAATTAAAAAATACAGGGTCCTAAACAATACAGTAGACAGCCAACGCCTCGTCACTTGCCCTCCGGACACGACATGGACTCGAGAAATCGACGACCAGATCATCTCAGGTCTTCTCACCGTCCAGACGGCTGGGCAGGCCTATTATGTGGAGTCAGTGTTGTGGTAGAGATGATGTGATCGGAGGTGGCTCACTGCGTCTGGTATAGTACCCTGATGGTACCACCAGCCCGGGCAGACACGTAAGCTCGGACGACGGCACCTGCAGGAAGGACGGGCTGTCAACACCTCACACGCGATGCTTCTATGCGTACCTGCTGAGGCGGCGAACACGAAGGCGCTGTCCCACGTATCTGCGGGCGCTCGTCAGGATATGAAAGGACAGCGCAAAGAGCGACGCACCTCGCACTTCTGCCATGGACCCCTTCCTGCGCGACACCGGAAACAACCTTGAGGTGCTCGACGACGACGACGAGCCCCGCGAGACGCGTCGCTAGACCCCTCCCCATCCTTCTCTGCCTCCTACGCCATGTTCGTCCTAGTCGCGCACGTCGTACTACGTCGCGCCTCTGTATTAGCTCCCCGCGTCGTACGACTCGGAGGATACTGTGCTCCTGCAGCTCCCTGACAACGAGACGAAAGGTAGAGGATAGTCGGGAATTACGCGTCCGGTAGCCCTCCGGCATGTGCGCGAGTACTTGCTACTCGAAGCGCGCACCGCGGCACACGTAAGGAAGGTGGGGGTTGCGAGCCAAGAGCGGTGGTTCGTAAAAATCCGGGAAGTAACGCCGACTTGAGGGCCGGGCATTTTGACTTGTTTCAGACTTGTTCATTCGTGTGACGCCGCGACGCCTCGTGAACGCGAGCGCGCTGAATCGAGCCTTGCTCAAATGCTCCAGAGTCCAAGGTGGACCATGTACAAGAGCCTTACTACTTATCAGATTTACAAAGTGACCTATCAGCGATGCATGAGTCTCGACGAGTGGTTTGGGCTTGCTTATTACGACTCCGACAAGCCTGCCGCGGCAGTGACCTACCACTGGCCTCCTACAATGGCAAACAATCTCCAGACTGGTACAATACGGCACGAGGTTGCCCAACGACTGCCACTCTGGGAAAAGCTTTACAAGAGCTTACCGGCTGCATATAGTCCGTTTGCGCTCAGGCAATGACTTATCATACCTTACCAGAATGGTGGCGTAGTACAAGGCGCTTACAACGGCTGATCAGACCGTGCCATGATGGCGCATCATTGTGAGTGGTAAAAGGCTTTATCTCAAAATCCCGAAATCTCTGATGGTGAACAAGCCTTCCAAGGCCGAGTGGACGGCATCATTGTGACTGCAAGGATATGAGCACCAGTACCCTCATACGGTACCATTCGAGCATGCGTACCTCATTCTTCTTCGCTGCTGCTATCGTCCGAGCAACCGTTGATGCTGTCGTCTGTTGAGGAATCACCGCCGCCAGCAGCTCCCCTTCTCTTCCCGCGCAGATACGCTTGCCTCCTGCTACGTCGAAATAGCGGCAACAGGTTTCGTACCTGATTCCATGTCCCATTATCATCCGGGACTGCGATGAGGTTGGCGGAAGGGAACATGGCGGACACAAGTTCTGCGACGTATCCCGGGAGTGAGATAGGGGAATCGTAGACGTGTAGGGTCCGCACAGCCTTGTTACGAACGCCGTCGATAGACACCCCGGACGTATTGTGCGCGTTGATCGACAGGTGTATGCTCTTGAGCTTGGGACAGCTTTTCGCGAGAAGCACAAGACTATCCAAGGTGAGTTTCGAACGCTGTAGATTAGGGCGTATTTGCACCGGGTTATATTGGGTTTGTATTGAACTCAAGAAGCGCTCAGAAATACTCAAAATTCGGCTGTTGATGATTTGTGGACAGCGTTGAATACAGAACGTGCTGCAGCCGATATATCTGGATGAATCAGGCGATGTCGGGCTCACTCCTTGCCTGCTTCCGGTGCGATGCAAACGACTCTTGGCCTCCAAAAGTCCGCTAGGACGATGCAGACCATGTACATCCTTCTTCGTGTGAAAGGCTGCTGTGTATAGCTTGTCTATAGCCCTCGTCAGCTGCACAACAGCGCGTCGCTTACTTCGGACCTGTGGCGATTATTTACTTCGACGGTTTTATATTTCATTGTGTGTCTTAGATGTGTATTGGGCACTTCATTAGGAGCGGGGCCGAAATTCAGATGCAGAAGTCGATATAACCTGGTGCAAATACGGTCTATTCACGCCATCATAAGGTTTGAAACCCAATATACGTAGGGAATGTCCCCACTTATCCGCAATTTTTTTCAGGAGGGCGTTATCAGGTCGCAGATCCTTCACGAAGCTGATTAGAAGGCTAGTGACATTTTCGAAGTAGAACAGTGGCTCCAGATCTGCGGCCTTGATCGATGTCGTTGCCACCTTGCCTGCCATGAGCGCGTCCGAGAACCGTAGTCGGACGTGCGATGACCGTGCGATCGCGCTCTGGAGCTGTTGGAAGAGCTCCTGCCACGATGTAGTTGGTGACGGGCACGCGGACACGTCGAGGATTTGGATGGGACTGCGCAGCATCATCTTGGCCATCCAGACGCAATCATCGACGCTGCAGAAACTGAGTCTGAGGCACCGCAAGGCCGAAAATCCAGCTTCCGTCGTCTGGGCGAGTAGGTCGCCGTCTATGCACGGCGATCTTCTGGATCCTTTCAGAGTCAATGACCGGATACAGGGCGAGGCGGCGAGTATCGCGACCGTCTTCCTGTCCATAGAAGGCACTTCGACCACTTCCAGCTGTTTGCACTCGACGACGACAGCGTTCATGAGGTATGTGATGTCGTCCGAAAGTTCGTCCGCCGAAATGACGAGTTTGTTGAGTTGGCATCTTCCAGCGATTAGAGACAGGAGGGGAGCATGCCGCAGATGATCATATTGTCGCCTTAGATCGAGGTTCACGGCCTTCAGCAAGGGACTGATGAGGAGTCGCTTGAGAGCGGTGTCATACACAGCCTCGGCTGCTAAGCGTCCGAAGGTAATGTGCCGCACGTTCGTTGGGCAGCAGGACACTGACGGGGCAGGATATAATGAATCCTTCCAGGTTTTCGTCGCCATCGATGTGGGTGTCTGTTGCCGAACCTTGTGCACAGAACGACCTGACTCGTGGAGCATGATGCAGAACCCGCTCCCAGTCGCGCGGCTCCAGCAGGCGCAGAAGACTCTGCAATACGGTTAGCAGAAAGAACATCGCTTCGATCGAGTGACAACACACAAGGCTTTTCGAGCGCCTATTCATTGTCTCCTTCCAGGCATCATCCGGTAGACACTTGAGCAGAGGGGCCAACCCAGGTAGGTCGCTCCATAGCGCGTTCAGAGCTGGCTCGAGGAACCAACGGCAGGTCAAGGCCAATTTGGAAAGATCTGCTACTTTGTTTTGGAGCAGACAATTGCATATGATGGACAAGATTTCCGGCGTCTTCAAAGCGACATGCATTGCGATGAGCAATGGGGACGAGGTGGGCGTCCGTAGTCTGGGCAAACAATCACCATGTCACGACTCACGACTGCTCGCGGTCACGTGGACGCGTTCCGCGTCCTCACAACAAGCTGCCAAGTCCAGCCGCATGAAAGCAACGCCGGAAACTACATATACAATACAATACATGTCCATACTAGATACTACAAATGTCGTTGGTCGTGCGAGCGTATATACGTCCAGATGCATACATAGAATAGTAGCCAGACCCGCTGTCCCACTCATCCCAGTTGCGTGGGGCCATCGTCCCCCGTAGACACCGCCAGGCCTTGAGTACCTCATCGAGGTCTTCGCAGCATCGCCCTGCCGTTCAACCGTTCGCCTCAGACGTACGCGTCGACGAACGCGCCCCACTTCTCGATAACGGGCCGCACGATGCTCTCCCACTCCTTCCTCTTGTACTTCCCATGCGACACGCGCACGAACTCGAATATCTCCTTGTGGATCTGGCCACCTGAGCGAATGCGTGTTAGAAGTCGTCCAGCCAAGGGTTCTCGGAAAGCCGCCACGACACTCGCAATAAACGTCTCCGCGACCGAACTGTGGAATGCAAAGAACGACACTCACAATCCGCACACTTCCCACCCCCATTCCCCAGCCCATTCGCCCCGCAGCCGTTTCCGGTCGGCTTGTCCACGTTCGGCCAGTGTCGGTCCAAATAAACTTGTCCGAGCGCCAGGTCGGCGAGCTCGAGGTGGATGAGACGCTCGAGGCGGTGGCACCAGGCGCCCTTGGCGCCTGGGCGGACGCGACCTTTCATGAGGGAGACAGCGCCGTCGGGGACGGGGTCTGGGTAGAGGGGTCAGTAAGTGATTAGATAGCCAGAGGTTTGGTATGAATGGATGGAGGAACCAGAAGGATGAGTTAAATTACCACACGCACCTGAATCGTCCGGCTCCACGACGCCGGGGTACCAGCCGCGTAGGACCTGCTCCTTGCTCGAGCACTGCTTCCCCCACTGGTCGATGCGCTTGTTGAGGTTCACCGCGCGCCCGACCTTCAGTTTGATGGAGGACGGGTTCGAGGGATCTGTGAAAAGACGGTGGAAGTATGAGCACCGCGCAAGGAGATTCAAACCATCGCTCAGATGCACGTACCGCGAATCTCGAATGTGTAGATATACCCCGCCTCGTCGGACAGCGTCCGTGACTTCTCCATCTCAGCACGGAGAGCCACTTTCGTGTCTGCCTCCAAATACTCCGGGATCCAGTCTGTGCGGCGAGTCAGTATGCGCTCTTCTCTGTTTCGGTGCCATGAATCACCCTTGAAGTCCACCCATGTCCCATTCTTCCTCGCGTAAAACCCAGTCGGCTGGAGCACCTCCTTCGAATGCTGGAAGCAGAACCTCAGGATCGCCTCGTCGTCATCGTCCGAGCCTTGCATCGCCGCCAGCGCCGGCCCCGTCTTGACCAGACGCGTGCAGCGCGGGCCCGCCTTGGTGAATCCGGCGCACTGCAGGGCGGTACCAACGGCCTTCCGAGGCGGCGAGTCACGGCGGACGGGCTGCGGAGGTTGTGAATTCGCGCGTGGCCGCTTAGGCTTGCTTCCAGGCGAGGGCTTCGAGGCAGTGGGCTTTGTGGGCGGCGTCGCCGACGCCTGCGTATGTCCTGAAGGCCGGACGGGCGTCGCTGGATACGGTGGCTGGTGGTGTCCTGGAGAGGGTGTCGGATTAGGAGACGGCGTACCCAGCGGGGCGGGCGAGGGCGAGGGAAGCACCGACGTGGATGCGGCGGGCCGGTGGCCTGGGGCGTACGGCGCGGGAGGCGCAGCGGGCTGTCCGTACGTATACAGCCCGGCTTTCGGTGGCTGCATCGCGTGTTGCATGGTGAGCGACTGGGCGGACTGCCCATATGCATACGGCTGCGCAGGATTCGGTTGCGACGTGGCGTATGGCATGGGCATGGCGGGCGGGCGAGGCAGTGGGCCAGGACCAAAGTTGTTTGTTGGCGGCGGGGCGTGCGCATAAGGGTAGAGGTTGGGCGTCGAGTGTGCGTGCGGGGGCTGCACGAAATGGGGCATAGGCATGCTCATGAGCTGGGTGGGCGGCGGTGGCGCATACGCGTGTTCAACGCGTGGGTATGCCTCGGGCCGCGGCGGTGGGGTGTGGGCTGGGGATCTGAAGACGGCTGGGGGCCGATAGCGTACTGCGTGCGCGGGCCTAGTGGTTTGCGCGCTGGCGAGCCCGTATTGGCCAGCGTGAGCGCGTCCATACTGTCAGCGAGGCTGTTCTCCCGTGACGGCCGTGAGCTCTCTGGTCGCGAAGGGTGGACCGCATTGGGCGGTCGCGCAGAAGTCGATGGGCGAGGAGTGTCTGTGATCCCTGGCTGTGATCCTTTGTCCTTCTGTTCACTGTCAGAGTCGGCGTGCAGAAGTAACGATAGAACATACGTCGAAGAGCTTCTCTACCTTCTGGAAGAGGTTCAGCGCCTTTCCCTTCGCCGCGTACGCTGTTCCCATGTCAAGGGTCCCGGTGCGATGATTACGAGAAGAAGAGAAAACGATGGTAGGAAGCAAGATCTGCAGCACATCTCAGCCCGGAAGCAGAACAATGGCCTGCCCAAAGGCGGTTCCATCCCACGTGCGGAGGTGGCGGTGCACCCGCTTTTCCCAAAATTTTGATCTTGCTGTTCTTGTTTTCCACGACGATGGCAGCTACGACGGTGAGCATTTTTTTATGTTTCTCTTCGCGGGATGAAACGCACTGGGCTCCGAACTTCATGAGCGAAATGCACTACGCTCCTTGCGAGCGGCGGCCTAGAAAACCGTTAACTGATCCTTCGTCATTCGACGCGTCCATCGTTTTCATGCTGATGAGGAGTCGCAGGCTATGGCATCCGACGATGTGGTCGGGCATCTCAACGACATGAAGGCCAGCATGTCCTCCGTGAGGGAGCTCATAGCTTCCCTCCGCAACGAGTGAGTGACCATCGTCTCTCGTTCACTTTACCTCCCTCAACTCATTTCAGCCTGCAGCGATGACCGATTGGATTGCAAGGACGGCATATCACTCCTGTCCCTCAAGCACCACATCTTGCTCACATACATGCAATCCCTGGCCCTCGTTAATACACGACGGGTCATTGGACACACGCTCAGCACCCGCACGCCGCCAGCAGAGCCCTTCAGCTCTGCGGACCGTATTACCCGAGGCGACAACCCTGGCGATCTCGTTGACTCGATGATCGAGGGGCGAATTGCACTGGAAAAGATCAGCATCCTAGAGGGACGCATGCGCTATCAGATCGAGAAGCTCATGCGCCTGGCAGAAGAGCCCGAGAAGAGCACCAATGTCGCTGATGGTGAGATATTCTACACCATGCATTCTCCTGGCCGCTAATATACCTTCTAGACCCCCTTGCCTTTCGGCCGAATCCCCAGAATCTCCTCGACGCCCAAAACGATGGCGACTCCGACGCCGAGTCTGTTGCCTCCCGTGCATCCCACTCGGCCGGTAAAGACGAGATTTATCGTCCACCACGCCTTGCTCCCATGCCCTATAACCCTACCACGTCCAAAGAAAAACGCGCATCCAAGCGCACCGCCCTTCCGCCTCCCACCGCCCTCCGTGCCCTCGCCGATCCCTCTCAACCGCACGCGGAGTCCACCTCCGGCCTGGGAACCACGCCCTCCCTCCAGTCCGCCCGCGCCCGGTACCTCACCCGACTCAACAACTACGAAGAGGAGAACTTCACACGCGTCGTAATGCGGAAACGCGATGCCTTGCGCCGCGAGCGCGACGAGGAGGACATGGCGCTTGGCGCAGACCTCAGCGACCCGCGGCGCGGGGGGAAGAACCGGCGCCGCGGCGGCCTGGAGGACGAGTTCGGGGATGTGCTCAAGGACGCGGAGCGAGCAGGCGGGGCTGGCGACGCGTACGAGGAGCTGCGGCAGCGCGGGAAGAAGCGCAGCCTGCTGGAGAGGAGTCGCGCGCGGAGGGAGGAGGCGCCGGAGGAGGACGAGGGCGAGAGGCCTGGGAAGAAGCGGAAGACGCGGTTCGAGCTGGCGGCGAAGAGCGCTGGGAAGAGGATGAAGAAGCAGGGCAAGAGGGCCTGATTGTGTTTTGCTTGTGGTGCATATGTACAGTCGCTGCTTCCTCGCCTCACGTCGTTCGTTGTGCCCGCTTATAGATAACATTGGGGCTTGTTCTTCCATGGTTTAAAAACCGTCACGAGAACGCATTGATTCTCGTTGTCAACGCGCCTCTTCGAGCTATCGTTGTCAATTGACAGCGGCACCGGCAAGCCGTCATGACGGCCCAACAGGGGTCCAGGGCCAATGATTTGAATGTCGGCCGAGGGAGACCACAATGATTTATGGTACATTGCTGTGTTCTATTTGCATTTGTTTTCTAATGTCCTAGACATCTTACATTTTACCAACATTTTACGGTCGTTCAACTCGTCGCTCTCACCTGCATCGTACCGCGGCGTTGTCCCTGCGTTCGAGTCCGTGTAATCCATCTTGTTACCTCTCTGCTGTCTTCTACGACCATTTTTCGCGAGCCACGGATAACTAGTCGGTGACACTGTCGGAAACATCTGAACCTCTCAAACGGCTTGGCCCCTCTGCCATGCGGGCAATGCCGTAGCGCTGGCGAGGCGGGCAACCTCCCCCGCCAAAGGCTGTGGCAATTCACGGTAAGTAGGAATCAATGGACGCTAGGCGGTAGGCTGTACACCCACTCTGCAAACCGAATCCGACTCAGATGTGTGGGTACCTTGTAGATCACGCGAGTCTCGTCCTCAACAGCTTTCAATGTCGCGTGCAGATATAAAGGTTAGAGAGTTCGATCTTCTCTCCTTCGTCCCCAATTTCCCCTTTCTATCTTCATGATGAGGTCTGCGCCAGCGCTCATACTTGTGGGCTGTCTGCTCACAGCTGCCAACGCGCTGAGCATCCCCCACTCCCTTGCCACCACAGTAAGTGGCCTGGACATCTGGACGCACGGCGCTGACGAGCTTGCAGCGCGGCTCGGAAATCCAGTGGTTCTCATGCGGGGACTTCGACTCGCAGTACAGCATTGGCGATGAACTGAACGTCACTTGCGGCTACTATGAGGTGCCCCTTGACTGGGCAGACGAGTCAGTGGGCACGGCAAAGCTTGCGGTGGCACGCTACCCAGCTATCAAGGAGCGCTGGGGTACCATGTTCGCCAACCCCGGTATGTCTTAATTTTTGAACGGTAGACGCAAATTCTAACGTCCGTCCAGGCGGTCCTGGGGGCTCAGGCATCGAGCATGTAGTCACGTTCGGCCTGAACATGAGCGACTTGTCAGGCGGACATTACGACATCGTCTCCTGGGACCCGCGAGGAGTGGGCCACACCACCCCGGGACCGGTGACTTGCTTCGCGAGCGCGGAAGAGCAGGCGGAGTACTTCAAGGGCACTCTGGAGGACACCTGGATCGAGATCAAGGGCAACCTGACTGACGACAACCAACTCGAAGAATTCTACTCGCACGTCGACCAGATGGAGGTGGTCAACCGAGGCTTCGGTGAACGATGCGCCAATTCGACGAGCGGGAAGGACCTTCCGTACGTCGGCTCAGCGGCAGGCGCGCGTGACATGGTCGCGCTGGCAGACTACCTCGACCCGGGGGTGCAGGAGATCAACTACTACGGCATCTCCTACGGCTCGATGCTTGGTTTCATCTTCGTGAACAGTGAGTTTTCATTGTTGCCATCTGCCCAGCTACAAGCGCTCATTGTTTCGTAGTGTTTCCTGATCGTGTCGGCCATGTCGTCCTAGACGGGTGCATGAGTGAGTGTTTTAGGTGTTGCGTGTTTGATGGTCATGCTCACCCATGTAGACCCTGTACTCTATGGGAACAAGCCGTCGGCGGACGTAAGTGCTAATTAATGGCCGTGATCCAGGATACCGCTGATACCTGCGATCTAGTATGTACCCAACTACCCCGTAGGAGCAGACGAAACGTTCGCTGGCTTCGCTTCTGGCTGCGCGTTGGCTGGCAAGGACGGCTGCCCGCTCGTTGCAAACGACAACGACACGGCCGCGGATGTCACGGCGCGCCTTCAGGGCATGCTGGATGTAGGTCGCCCTCCTTCCTGCTTAGTTCGTCAGGACTGAACGACTTTTCACAGCTTGCTCACGAGCTCCTCGAGGCCGGTGCAGATATGAGCCAAACGATAACCTCCGCGCAAGCCCGCGCATACGTCCACAACACTCTGTACTGGCCCATGCAATGGGCGGACCTCGCCAACTTCGCCTACGTCTACGAATTGTCACTCCAAGCCATCGCCGCTAACATGAGCGAATCGCAGCTCACAAAGCGTCAGCCATCGCTGGCCAGCTGGAATCGCGAGGACATTCCCACCACTGCGGCGCACACGTACGAGCAGATAGCGATCGTTTGTGGCGATGGTATCGATGCAGGGAATGCGACGATGCGCGACGTCTTCGATGCCATTGCATACACGGCCGAGAACGTCTCGCCGATGTTTGGCCCACAGTGGAACCCTCCGGCTCGCTTCTGCTGGGCATGGCCGGCGCGCGCCGCCGAACGCTTTACGGGTCCTTGGGACAACGAGTTGAAGAACCCAATCCTCATAATCGGGAATACCGTGAGTATCGTCACTGTAAAACACTCCTTCCTGCTAACGAAGTCCGCCTTCTAGGCCGACCCTGTCACACCTTTCGCGAATGCCCAGCTTATGGCTGAATTGCTCGGTGATAGCGCTGTTCTGTTGGAGCAGGATGGTTTCGGCCATACGAGTATCGCGGAGAAATCGAGCTGTACGTCTGACATCTTCAAGAAGTACTTTGAGGACGGCTCGGTGAGTGGCTATATCAGCCGCATGAGGGGCACGCTCTAACATGTTATCATCCAGCTGCCGGAAGGCGACAACACACATTGCGAGATCGACGACAGTGTTATTCTCTTCCCCAACTCGACTGTCACGCAAGCTAGCGCGAAGCGGAACTTGCTCGCTGCTGGTAGAAACGACTTCGCCGACCAGACTCCCCGCGCAAGATTCTTTGCATGAACCTAATTTCATCGTTTGGAGTCCCATAATATAATACCCTCTTTTAGTATTGATCTAGTGGCGGACAATGCTGCCGTCTCGCACACCGCATGCTAAATTATATGACCTTCGTGTAGCAATGATATCGGACTTGCTTTAGTATGTGGTCCGGTATACACCAACTCAAACTTTCCGTGGCTACGCCGGGCCGTGAGCATCTTGAGATAGCACATGGAAGAGCCCATACGCACCGAGCTCAGCTTCAAAGCTTCAGATCTCAGATCTCAGGACTCAGTCTCCAGTTTTCAGCGTCACACAACCGCGCTTTCCGAAGTTCTTTTCCTTTCTAAGACTCCTCCCAAATTCCTCCTTATGTAGCTCGCGCTCAGCGCGGAGTAGCGATATGAAAGCAGAACATGGATACTAGAGTACATTTGATGGCTGTATGCGAAGGTAATGTATGCCGGTATGTAGAATTACTGAACCCTGCGGTTGGTTTGCGTGCATGCGAAGACAATAATGATATCCGAACGTAGCCGTGCGTGCGTAATCAGCGTCCTATCGTGCTCATGAAGCTCGCGAGATCTAAGCCTTGGTACTCTTCCTCCGCGGGCAGGTCCTCCAGCCCTTGGAGGACCTTGTTTTGGGTGGCGGACTCTTCTGCTTCTCTGCTCTTCCGCTTGGCAGCAGCGGCAGCGTCTTCCTCTTCTGTTGTGCGCTTGAAAAGATCCAGGACGAGGTCTGTGTCCATGGAGGCCAGTCCCGAATTCTGCTGGGTAACGACCGAGTTGGCGATGTTGAGCTTGAAGCGTTGCAAACTTCACTTCCGTTAGTCACTTCGCAGGAAAAGGTATATACAAGACGCACCCCATGATCTTCTCCTCAAGCGTTCCTTTGGTGACGAGGCGGTAGACATTGACCACCTTCTTCTGACCAATGCGATGCGCACGATCCATGGCCTGGAGATCCTTCATCGGGTTCCAGTCATGTTCGACGAAGATGACAGTGTCCGCGCCGGTCAGTGTCAACCCGAGACCGCCAACGTGAGTGGTCAAAAGGAGGCAGTCGATACTGGGATCGGCATTGAAGGTCTGTACGATCGCATGGCGCTTGCTAGCGTCGGTGCCACCATCTAGACGCATGTACGTGACCGAAGGCATATGCTGCTTGAAGAGGTCCGTCTCGATGATATCTAGCATCTGCTTCATCTGACAGAAGATGAGGACACGGTGCTGCGAGAACGCGCCAGTCGACTCCGGCCCTGCGTCGATCAACTCGCTCTTGCCGGAGTCGGCCGCTGTGGTGGTGACGCCGATGCCGCAATCGGTCAGCAGTTGTCTGAAAGCGTTTGAACATCGTTGTATACAGCATAAAACGACGAAACCTACCTCAAGGCGAGAAGTTTGGGTGCGTGCTGTATGTCCTTCAAGCCGTCGTTCGTCTTCAAGCCCAAACGGTTCAGATTCGCCGCGATGGCTTCCTGGTCGTTCTTGAGAACGAGTGCCGGATGGTTGCACAGCTTGCGCAGGTACTGCAACGACTGGAAGATGTGCTGCTGCTCGACCTTCTGGGCCGACTGGGCGGCTGCGACCGCGCCCTCGGCAGAAGCAAGTGCACGCGACTTGGAAAAATCGTCGTACATGTTCTTCTGTAGTTCCGAAAGCTCGCAGTAGTAGTCCTGGATGATCTTGGGCGGCAGGTCGTGCAAGACGTCTTCCTTCAGTCGACGAAGGAGGAAGGGCAGGACCTGCTTGTGTAGAGCTTCCAATGCCAGCGCAGCTACAGGAGGAGGTCAGATAGGGTGTAAACATCAGAAGACGCGACAACTTACCGGCCTCGCCATTTTTCGACTTGCCATCCCGATTCGACAATATGGGCTTGCCAAAGCGCTCATTGAACGAGCTCTCCGTCCCAAGGAAACCCGGCATGAGGAAGTCGAATAGGCTCCATAACTCCAACACGTTGTTTTGTATCGGAGTGCCAGACAGAATGAGCCTGTGCTGAGAGTTGAGCGACTTGACCGCCTTCGTCAACTTGGTCTTCGCGTTCTTGATGACGTGGCCTTCGTCCAGGATGCAGTAGAGCCATTGTGTGTTGCCGATGCTCGTGATGTCGTTGCGGACGACTTCGTAGGAGGTGATGACGACGTCGTAAGACTTGATCTTGCCGAGTATCTTCTGACGCTCGCGCGCATTGCCCGTGTAGAGTACCGGGCGGAGGTTCTCGACGTACTTGAGGATCTCATAGTACCAATGGCCGGTAAGCGTAGGCGGACAGACAATAAGGGACGGAAGATGAACGGCGTCGGGGGCCTGCGTTTGCCTGTGCCGCTCAGCGCGCTCGAAGTGCTTGCTGGCCAGGATACAGATGGACTGCAGCGTCTTGCCGAGACCCATATCTATTGATCATTGAGCGACTGGTCGAAGGAGGATAACTCGTACTCACCGTCGCACAAAATGCCATGAAGCTGATACTTGGCAAGGAAAGCGAGCCAGTTGACACCGTCCTGCTGATACTTGCGCAACTCCGCCTTGACGGGGACCGGTATGACGTAAGGATCCACCTTCGACCCGTCCAGGAGCTGCATTAAGAACTGCCGTTCCTCCTCTCGTCGCTTGAGCAGATCTTCGGAGAACCCTGGCGGATCTGGCAGGCCGGCCTACACGAAAGGTCAGCTACGCGCACAGCTGAGGCGACGTCAAGCGTACCTCAAGAGGCACCATCTTGACGAGAGATGCGAAGGTGTTGGTAGCTGTTGCGCGGATATCTTCGTCTAAGTCGCTCATCCGGCCGAGAACCGGTACGACCATAAAGATGACATAGGGCAGAGCCTTGATGTCCAGCTTCTGCACGATATCTAGATAGTAGAGGTGTCGGCCATCTTTCTTCAAGCGCGCAAAAAAGGAACGTACGGTACAACAGCTCCATCGAACCTTGCCGATTCGTCAGCGACAACGCATCTCCCAGAAGAGGCACAACGTGCTCGATCACAAAGCGCATCGCATCCTGGGTAAGCACCGCGCACACAGTCGCAAAACTGCGCGCCGCAATCTGTCGGATGATACCGTACTTGCTCTGCAGCGCCAGCAAGATCATCGGGAACAGCTGCGTCAGGCGCGGCCACAGCTTCTCGTGCAGCGCCGGAATGACCGCCTCCAGCACGCTCAGTGTATCGATGACATTCTGCCCGGCGAGGGGGTCCCTAGCGAGGTACTTGTCCGCCTCCTGCGGGGTGCCCGCATTGAACTCTCCGAGGAGACCACCGGCGATGGAAACCCACATGTTCGGCACGACCTCGAGGAGGTCGGGGCCGAACCTGGTGGAGAGCCCGCGGAAGGCCATCGTAGCACCACGTGCGGAGATCTGGTTGCTTGCGGGGTCGCCTTCGCCCACATCGTCCACTTTGGCGGCTTTCCCGTTCTTCTGCGCGTCCGCAGGCCGGAGGCCGTGAGCCGACAGAATTCCCTCGCGTTGCTTCCAATAGGCGAAAGTGGGCGTGAGTGCTGTGTCCTTGCAGAGGAACGTACAGAGGTTCTTGATGATTTTGTCCGCGGTCACCGGCTTGTGCTTGACGAGATACTCGATGAATCTCACGATAGCGGTGCATGAACGGGCTTGGAGGTCTGCGTTCTCCTCGCTCTGGGAAAGGCAGTGAGCAGATGGCCTACATTAATCTCGCATAACTCACCTTGACGCCCTCCATGATGCCTTTGACAACAGGCGTAACCTTGTCCGGCACACCACCCAGGAAGACGATAGCGCCCGCGAAGGAAGCCGCAACACGGATATCGTACTGCCCCTTCGTCTGGATATATCGCTCAATGCTCGCCGCGATCGTCACCCGCTTCTCAGCCAGCACCGCCACTTCCTTCTTCTTAGCTCGTCCTAGACTATCACGCAATTGTTGGAACAGACGCCCCACCGCCGCCTGCGCGGTCTCCAACGTGAAGCATCCCTCCCGCGCGCCCGTCACGTCGATGTCTGACCCAAGGTACGGGATGGCCGACTGCGGCAGCTTGCAGGTGGTGTGGAAGCTGGCGAGCAGCTGCGAGCAGTCCGAGAAGATGCGCCCGAGGGACATCATCATCTCATGGTATGCTGACGGTAGCGGGCTCTGCACCCAGGCCAGCGCGACGTCCACAAGGCTGCGCGCGAGCCGGCTTGTGTCCGCTAAGTTCGTCGTGCCCTCGCCTGCCGCGTCCGTGTGCGCCTGCGCCCACTCCGTCGCGATCGTCGCGCCGAGATACTGCTGAATCATGGCGGGCGACTTCATGTAGTGCACGAGCAGCGGCTCGAAAGTTGTGAACACCGAGTCTTCCGGCCACGCGATGATGAGCCCCGCGAGCGCGGTCGCGCAAGCGATGCGCGCCTTCCAAACGATCTCAGGGTTGATGAGAGACTGGTCCTGGCTGATCATGTTCTTGTCCACGTTATGCCGCTCGATGCTGCCGTCGGTGTGCATGCTCGGCTGGTAGAAGCAGGCAGTGGGGATCGGCACGCCAATCGGGGTCATGGCGGTGTCAAACCATCCGAGGAGCTGGTCTTGCTGCACGAGCGCCTGCAGCCACCCCTGCGTGCCATTTATGATAGAGAGCGCCGTGCGCCACGCGTGCAAGGACGCCTCACGGATGTCAGCGCGCTCTTCGACGAGGAGATTCTGGTAGAGGAGCTGCATGAAGGGCGCCGAGATCCAGTCCTTCGGCAGCGTCGGCACGTCCATGAACGACGTGAGCGTCTGCACGACCGACAGCCGCACGTTCGCGATCGTGTGCCGGAAGAACGGGAATAGCGTCGGCGCCAGCGCCGTCATGGGCATGCTCACCGTGTCCTTCGCGAGCACGTCGATGACGACGTCGTACGCGACGAGCTTGCCCAGTAGGTCCATCACCGCACCCACGCTCGAGCTCAGGTCGTCCTTCATGTCGCTCAGGCACGCCCACAGCGCGACCATGACACGGTCAAGGGACTCGGGCAGCTGCTTCACCAGGTGCTCGGCGATGGGGAGCAGGCACGACGCCGCCACCGCGCGCACGTCGTCGTCGTGGTCGCCCAGTCTGTGAGAAGGAGCGCAAATTCAGCGACCGCGAATCGAGCGGGGAGACGGACGCCGTACCCGAGTATCGCAGAGTCGACGACGTCTTGCAGGATCTGCTTGCCCGACAGTGCGCCCTCCTCGACCTCGCCGTCCATCTTGACGAAGAGGTCGTCCCGGACGGCGACTTCGTACTTGAGGCCAAGCAAGCCCGAGTGGCGGACTTCCCAGACGTGCCTGAGGTTGAGCATCCTCGCCTTCGGGTGTCTGGCAGAGCGGCTACTTTCGGCGGGCGTAGCACCTTGGCAGACGTCAGCTTATTGGCAGCGCACACTCAGAGGACATACCGTCGCCATTCCAATTCGCCGGTAGGACAAAGTCCTGCTTGATCATTTGCAGAAGTATACTGTGTACCCAAGTGACTGAGCGACGAGGCATATGGAGCAACAGTGAGCCCATCGTCTGACTGATGGTTTCGCGGACGGGAGCGGTTACTTGATCGGAGACGAAATCGCTGAACCGGTCGAGCACGAAAACACACAGGAACTGCGCGGCGAGATGATTGCACCAGCGCTCGTGCGCCAGCTGGTTTTCCGGCCACGCCAAGTCGTCTATCCAACAACGATCAGACATCGCAGCGAGCAAAGCAAGACATCAAACCACCTACCTCGCATCCCGCCGCATTTTCCCTGGACTCTAAGGAGCTCGCGAAGCGCCAATGTCGCGCCATGCCGCACTTGCCACGCCGGATTGAAGAGGTCGACCGTCAAGACACTGACGACGCCCTCCCAAGCCCAAGTGCCGGGCCTAACCTCCAATGCAGTAGACTGCTGCGCCGTCTTCGGCGCAATCGCCCCGCCCTTGGACGGGTCCACAACGACCTTGTCCGGCGTCGGCGCCCTCCCCGACGGGCTCGACAATCGCGACGACGGCGTCGGCGTCCCCTCCTCCGCAGCCACCAAGCGCGCCCTGCCGAAAAAATCAGCCCGCGCCCAGAGCCGCACAACAGGATGTTCACCGACTTATTCGACGGCCCTGCGGGGGCGGCGTTGTACTTGGAGCCCGACGCCTGCGGCGGCGGCGCGTGCACGACGGCGCTGTTGCCCGGCTTGCGCTTGCGCTTGAGGCGGTTGCGCTCGCGCGCGGAGAGCGCGCTCAGGTCGACCTCGGGTTCCGCCGAGCCGTTTACGGGTGGGGGCGCGGCGACTGTGGGCGACTCGGCGGGGGTGGCGGAGCGGGCTTTGATGTCCGGGATGGGGTCCGATGGTGTGGTGGCGGCGGAGGAGGCGGGCGGTTCCTCGACTTTGACTGTGAGGGCGGAGGGGTCGGCTTCGGGGGCGTCGGCGCTGGCGAGCTCCTTGTCGAGGTCCATCTCGTCGGCGACGTCGTCGAGGAAGTCGAGGCCGAGGCGGCCCATGGCTTCCTTGCGCGCCTTCTTGACCTCAGTGGAGTCGGAGAGGATGCCGTGGGGCTTCAGGAACTCCTTCCCGGACGATGAGAGGAGCAGCTTGCCCTGGGCGATGAGATTCTGTACAGAGAACGAAGGAACATCCGGTGCAGGTAGCGCGTCTTGCTCAACCTTGACACCATTTTCTTGTTTGACGCCTTCCTCTTGCTTGACGCCGTCCTCGTTCTCAGTCGTTGGATATGTGTTGGGCACCCAGAGCGGGACAAGGGTGCAGATTTGTGAGAGCGCGACAGACGCGGCGACCCGAGTATCGTGGGATCTAGAGTGCAGATAGGGTAGTATCTAGTACATGTTAGGACTAGTACACGACGACTGAGCTACCACTCACCCGTGCAAGGACGGCCATGAGCTCTGCCCAGGCCGCCGGATCGCCGCGCTCGGCATGCTGACGGCTGGCTTTGATATCATCCTGCAGTGTCGTAACATCTGCAGTGACCGCCTTCGCGGCAAGCTGGGCGAGCTGCTTCGCCGCGGTCTGTCTAACAGACGCGGACGAGCCCGTATCGAGCAAGAGGAGGAGCCGGTCGAGCCTGCGGGGGATGGGATGAGCTCACGTTACCGGTTGAAGTGTCCAAGCGTACCTGGATGACATCTCGATTAGGCAAGTATCGGCCTTCCGGCCCGGCGGAGGGAGCGATGTCGGGGGACGTGTTTCAGGTCGCGAGCGAGGCGGCGGTCCTTTTATTTGAGACGCGCGAGGCAAGGCGTGACGGAAAAAAGATCACAACGTGACAAAAGCGTGACTCGGCAGTCCGGCAATTGCAAATCGACCGTCATCCTTGCTTCTCGCCATCATCGTCGACGATGAACATGGACGATATTTTGAAGAGGATGACGGAGGGGGAGCTGTGGGCGGGCTATGGTGAGTGACTAGCAGACTGTATGGACGCTGCTGACCACGCTGAAGACGAGGTGCAATGCGCAATCGCGGAAGAAATGGCGGCAATAGCGGGCGATCCAAAGCGTCTTTGTCAATCAGCAGCAGGAAGGCTCGACGACATTGCCGCATCCGCACACAAGGAGATGCCCCGAGCAGGCGCCAGGCTCACCGGCTGGCGCGTCATCCACACCGACGCCTGCATCCTCGCTGCCCTCGCCGACACGGACGCCCTCGCATCCATCGCGCGGCTGGATAAGGCCATCATCATCTCCGGAGCTGCCGGGTACGGCCGGCTTGATCTCATCCTCGACTTGATCGACGCGCTGCAGAGGCGCTGCAAACACTCCGAACCCCTGCCAGCACTCGACCTCCCGCGGACCGCACATCCTCGACCGTCACGCCCGCCTACCGCGTCATCCGCAGTTCGCGAACTTGCCGATCCGCCCTTGATGTCCGTTTTCCAGCGGCAGCTCTCCGATCAACCCTTCGTCTTGCGCGGCTACGCCACAGACTGGCCGTGCTGCGCTGAACACCCATGGGCTTCCGCTGCGTACCTTCGCTCCGCCACCGGCCCTGGACGTCTAGTCCCCGTGGAAATTGGCCAGGACTATCGCGCTGAAGAGTGGACGCAAGAGCTCATGTCTTGGGATACCTTTCTCTCTCATCTGGATTTTGTTGACCAACCGCGCAAGGCGCACTCTGGCAGTGTCCTATATATGGCCCAGCATGATCTTCTCATGCAGTTTCCTACCCTCAAGTCAGACCTTTTGATACCTGATTATGTCTACGCGTGTGTCGGCTCTGATGAATACAAACCTCCTGCGAACGACGATGGCCTAGTGTTGAATGCTTGGCTCGGGCCTGCTGGGACTATGTCGCCTGCGCATACGGTGACGACTTTCCATCACCCTCAAGTTGGATGACTCACAGGATAGTAGGACCCCTTCCACAACTTCTATGGTACGCTTCTCGATCCGATCTGGAGCCTTGCTGACTCTTGCAGCTCAAGTCGTTGGAAGGAAGACGGTATGGCTGGCACCGCCCTCTGCCTCGCCCTCCATGTACGCCTACGCGGACTCTCAACATCCTGCAAGCGCGCAGAAGTCTGATCCTGCGCCTTCAATGAGCAACACGTCGCGGGTGGATGTCTTTGCAGATGATGAGAGCGAGTCAAGGGCGCAGTTTCCGGACTTTTGGGATCATGTCGTAGGTTCGGCGCTGAGCGTGACGCTGGATGCGGGTGATGTGCTGTTCTTCCCGCCGGGCTGGTGGCACGCGATGAGGAGCGAGGACACGAGCTTTTCCGTGTCTATGTGGTTTTGAAGAATAGAAAGAGCTTTACGAGAGCATAGGCACACTTTGAATAGGCTGAGTCTATGGACCGGACGTGAAGCTGCTTCGGGTTCAACAAGAGCAGCACGTGAGAACCGGATTTGTCAAAGTTGGGCGGCGGTGGCGGCGTCGGACCCTTTTGTGTCTGGTCGTGCATGGCGCTCTGAGCGTTCCCGACGACGACAACGACGACGACGATGGCGTCCCTCGACGATGCCTGGCCGAGCTCAGACGGCACCCTCACCCTCGCCGTCATCCTCGAGGCCCTCGGCACCTCGCCCGACCATGGCGCGACCCTCAGCTTCTCGCGCCTGAACTTGACCGATGTCCCGGGGAATGCTGCATTAGAGCTCGCAGACCTTGGCGCGGACAGCGACTCGGACCAGCGTCCCGTCGAACGGTGCGTGGCCGCCGTCCCGCGTCGTCGCGCAATTGGCTTACTCTCGCAACGAACAGCCTCGCGCTGGGCTACAATAAGCTCACCGCGCTGCCCGCACAGTTCGTCAAGCTTAGCCAGCTGCGCTACCTCAACCTGCGCAGCAACGGCTTCGCCGAGTTCCCGCGCGTGGTGCGTAGATCGAGCGCATTCGCGCGGGGGCTTTCCACCTGATGACATGGTTCCCTAGCTCACCGCCATGGTCGCCCTCGACACGCTGGACATCAGCCACAACAAGATCAAGCGCCTCCCCGACGAGCCGGGCGAGCTCGTCCATCTTCGAGTGCGTGCAGCACGCTCGCGGCCGCAGCCCCACGCTGACTCTACCCCCTAAGGTGTTCTGCGTGTCCAAGAACAAGCTTGGCAAGCTGCCGCACTTTATGGCGCAGTTTAGCAAGCTCGAGGTGCTCAAGGTCGACAAGAACCCTATTACCTATCCACCGAAGTTTGTGCTAGAGCCCGGCGAGGGCGCGACGGGGCAGGCGATGGTCGACTGGGTCGAGTCGCTGCAGCGCTGGCTCATCGCAGACTCGCCCCGTAAAGCGAGCATGGACAGCGTCAGCACGGACAGCACGGACCACCCGGAGTCGCGGGACTCATTAGACAACTCCATGTGCGTGCTTGACCTTGCGAACGAACGGTCTGCTGACAACGTCCCGCAGCGACAACATCTATCAATCGTGGTCGCACCTGCGTGCAGAATCAGGGGCACCTGAGTTTGACGCTGGCGTCACCCCTCACGCGCGCTCCTTCTCTGTCGACTCCACCCTTTCCGCCTCCTCCACTGAATCCTTCCAAGAGGTCGAACCCCCAAACTCTGCGCGCCTCCCTCCCCTTCATCTTGGTATCCTGCAATCGCAGGGCGCTGAGCCATCCCCCACTCGCTCCTTCTACCTCCCCAGCCCCGCAGATTCGGTCACATTCTTCGAGGACGACGAGCCCTCGAGCTCAAGCCTCAAGAGCCCGCCCAGCAGCTCGGACGACCAACATAACCGCGCCCGCTCGTTCGCGGAGGGCATCAAGGCAGCATCTAGCAGCTCGGACTTTCACTTCAAGCAGAGTCTGCCTGATCTCAGCACGGCTCGGCTGAACTTCACGAAGAAGTCGTCGCAAGATGCCAGTCATAGTTCGCGCAAGTCTTCGTACGGACAGGACGACTACTCTATACCATCCCCGGTGTCTACCCGCAAGGACTCAGGTTCCTCTTTGAGCTCGCAGTCCCGGATCGTACGGCCCTTTACGCGTGAGCGTATCCCGCCCTCACCGCCGCGAGAGGTACCCTCAATGGCATTTGAGCGCAATTCCTACTTCCGGCGTCTTTCAACCCTTCCTCAGACCGCTATCAAGCGGTCCCTGCCGCAACCTCTCGTCTGCCTCATCGACTGTGCACGGAGTATGCTCTTTGCAGTCGTGCAGATCCACCTCGCACTAGAGCGCTACACCACATTCCCTATCGACGAACGGCTGTCCTCACTTCTGAAAAAGGTCGCGGAGCCTGCGCAGGCGGAGATGATGTCGCTTACGAGCGCCTTGGATCGCTTCGACGCGCTTAGCCGAAAATCTCAGCCCCCACCCGCGGTCTGCCGTGGAGTGATAGAGAGCTGCAGGGATGCGGTTTCAGCGTTCGGACGCGTGGTGGGCGTGCTGCCGTTGCAGCTCAAGGTCATCAACACGGACGACGTGCGGTTCCTGCGGTCGATGCTGCTGACGCTGTATGGTGCGACAGCGGAGATCTCAACGGCGTGGCAAACGCTATCGTCGCAGATGGATGCGATCAGGCCGCTTCTGAAGGTGCGGAAGCATACGTCGCCGTCGTCAGACCCGTCGTCTTCGAGCACGGCGTCGCCCTTTCATCATCAGTCGAAGCCTGCGCGGCCGGCGCCGCCTCTGCGCACGCATACGGGCAGCTCGTCGTCGTCGACCGGGCTGACTGGGCTGAGGAGTCACCCGTCGCGGCGTCACGCGGGGTCCTTCAGCTTCAAGGACGTGGAGCTTGGGAAGAAGATGCCTTCAATAGACGTGCTGTCCCCGCCGCTGCCCAGCGGGTCGCGGACGCCGGTACCGAGAGGCAAGCGACATGCACCCTCAACGCCACAGAACGGCAGCACACCTTCGCTGAGCAGTCCTTTCCCTCCATCGCCATATGCGTTTGAATCGGGCCGCGCGCACTCGAGGCAGACCTCGCAGACTTCAACACAAGCATCGTCCCGGTCGGGGTCTTCATCGCCTGTCGCAGCGGAGAAGACGTCGTTCTTTGACCTCCCGTCGTCGGCAAAGAACCAGGTGGACAAGGAGGCGGTGCAGGCGGTGAAGCTTGCGGTGGATATTGCGCCGGGGGTGTGGGACACGATGGAGGATTTGTTGGCGGACGTGCTGAAGGAGAAGGCGGATGTGCGCGAGAGCTTGGATCGGGCGAGAGGAGTGACGAAGCGGCTGGTGGAGTTGATTGTGATGGTGCAGGATGGGGATTCGACGCCGGATAAGAAGGCGCTCCGCGACGATGCGCATGTCTTTTTGAAGGTTGGTCGGTGCTTCACGTCGTGCGGCTAGCCTTGCTAACATCCATCCTATAGACGGTCGTGCAGCTATCCAACATGATCAAAATGTACGGCGGCCCCCATGCACGGTCCGGTACTTTGCGTGCGAAGATGGTGCAGCTGACGAACGCGACGACCGAGTTCGCGATCCTGCTACACGTCTCCTCGCTGCCATCGTCTTCCAACACGTCGCAGGGGCGACTGTACTCGCCCATGGCTACACCCGCGTCCGCCTCGGCGTCTGCAGTGCAGACGAACTTCCTTGGGTTGCCGGACGAGAACAGGCTGGGGTCGAGTCTGTCGAGGAGTCGGAGCGCGCAGGCGTCGGTGTCCGCGAAGTCGACGCCGAGTCCGGAGCCGCCGCGGAGTGCGCAGCCGAACCAGTCGTTCAACGTCCGCCGACCATGGGCGAAGGAGGGACGATTGGATGGGGGCGAGCCTGGATAACAGGTGTATTCCCCACTCGCCCTTCGCGCGATCGTCGCTTCTGCCGCTTGCATTTGTGCTATGCGTGTACATGTCTTCGTGCGCGCGCTTTCCCGCGTCTACACACCCACGTTCCACCCATGCCATTCCATGTTGATGTTTAATTCTGCCCATACGATAACATTGGCCGCATAACCTTTGCGTGCGACGCTCTCTAACCCCTCGTTTCTCTTTATTCCGCTATTATCACCGTTGTTTATGTGTCGTGGTTCGTTGGTTCAGCTATCTCTCTCTACTTGCGTGGCGTAATATACTGTATCTACATCGTACACATATAAGCTATCTATCGCTTGCTCTGAGTTTGTACAGGAACCTGGAAGGGGAAGGAAGACCACCTGGAAGTCAACGCGATCACCTGTTTGTGTTTGGTTTACTTTGTCTGATCTGAGTTCCGATCGCGCGGCTTGACCTTGACCTTGTCTCGCTCTCACGACTCCTATGCATCGTGCACTACGGATACCAGAGATTCTGTCCATCATATGCTCAAGTATTCGCGTCGACGCGGAGTATGGGTATCGACAGAATCTCCTCCACTTCGCCTTGTCCTGCAAGGCCTTCTTCATAGGACCGGCTTTGCGCGAGATATGGCATAAGAACCGGGCGGGCCTAAGCTCACTGTTAAAATGCTTCCCGGATGAAGTTTGGACATTAGCTGAGTCGCGTCGACTGGTGCGTATCATCGCCGTCGTATCCATAATCTGATGGTGACGCATACTTAGACCATAAAGCGGTCCCCAAAAGCGCACGAATGGGATCGTGTTCTGTATTACTCTCCTTGGATCAAGCACCTCTACACGCATAAAGACTACTACCTCGATCCGACATCTCTCGACGCCGTAGCCATCTCATGCCCGGTCAATATCCTGTTGCCCAATCTCCGGATCCTCGACTTGATTCACTCGATGATAGCGACTCCAGGCTTTATCAACCTCCTTCTATGCCGTTGATTCCGTAAATTTAATCATTTGCGTGCTACAAGTGATAATTTCGAGTGACACTACTACAAAGGGTCTTCGGACGCACATGTCAGCTGCCCGCACGAACAAGACAAGATGCCGCATGAGCAAGTAAGGCCCCGAAAACACAAGTGAACTCGCCGCGAACACAAGTGAACTCGCCGCAAACACAAGTGAAGCCGCCGAAAATACAAGTGAAAGTGCCGAAAATACAAGTGAGAGTGCCGAAAACTCATGTGAGGTAGTCCGCGTGAGCAAGTGAGGATGCCGCACACACAAGTCAGCCTGCCGTACGACTAAGTCGGCAGTCCACACAGCAAGTCAACTGCGATAATATTTCAAATTAAGCACGTGAATATCACGCTCTGTGACCGTGACCAATCCCAAAAAGGAAGGTATCTCACGAATTAGGGCCGTAGACATGCCAAGGGAAGTCGTTAACCTGTCTCTGCGGACCACTGACTTAGTCGTACGGCAGGCTGACTTGTGCGATCGGCATCCTCACTTGCTCACCCAGCCTCCCCACGTGACTCATGCGGGCTACTTCACTTGTGTTCGCGGGTTCTCACTTGTGTTTGCGGGCCACCTCACTTGTGTTTGCGGGGGCTCACTTGCTCGTGCGGCAGCTGAGATGCACGTTCCAAGACCCCTCATAGTGATGTCACGCGAGATTTCCACTTGTGATACGCAAGTGATTAATTTTACGGAATCAACGGCATATCCTTCATCTCCTCATCAGCCCCTTGCTCGAAACCATAAGTATCCAGTTCTACGACGCAAACACATCGCTGCGCTATGCCTCCTTGTTATCCCTAGCCGCGCGCAGATGCTCGCCCACGACATTCACGATACTCGAGTCGGCGATGCTTCCAGATGACGTGATTGAATTGCTGCACACCATTGTTGCAGAATGGTCGCAGCTACAGGAACTCAGAGTACCTCTTCTGAACACGTCAACGTTGGCGCGCATTGCCAGTTTCCCAGATCTCCGCTCCCTTGAACTATACAAGCGCAGCAACCGTGGCGACACCATCGGCAATCTTCCATTCACAGGAGCTCACAATAACAACGGCTTCCGCGCGTTGACCTTCCTCGCGCTTGACGGCGGTACCATACAGCAATATACATGGCTTCTCTCCCTCTTGACCAGCAGCCCAGTCAGGAACCTAGCGCTGACGACAGACGAACCAACAACCGCGGCCGCATGCCGGCGGCTGTTCCAGGAGTTCTCGGTTGCAATGGCGCCCACAACGCTTGAAGAAATATTCATGGAGTTCTCCTGGGAGCAGGCAAACGACGCCATCGTCGATTCCACAACATATACCATCGTGCCCGATGACTTCACGCCCTTGCTCTCCTTCAAGCACGTCGAGACGTTCTGGCTCGCTATTCCAGGCTGCGACATACGGCTCGATAACCTGCTTCTGTCTACGATAGCGAAGTCATGGCCTAAGCTAAAGGCCTTGGGCGTGGCAGGGAATGAAGCTCGTCTTCCCCTCGCCACTCTCGATGGGCTTGCTGCTCTCGGATTACACTGTCCTCGACTAGACTTTGTCCATTGTACCATCGATGCGACACGGGTGCCGACTGTGCGATCCAAGGAGATACCATTCGACGGTGTCCGCAACTGGAGTGTAGGTGAATTAAACGTTGGCAACTCCCCCATCGACGACCCAGCGTCTGTCGCATCATGTATTTCCTCCTTGTTTCCTCGCTTGGCACGAATCGAATCGCAGTCCGACTACAACGACAAATGGAACCAAGTTCTACCACTTGCGTCTCTATTCCAGCGCGTGCGGAGCCAGGGCTACTACGCAGCATGCGCCGGCAAGAACGGCGACTTTCTGGTGGATGAAAGTTCCGAGCATGAGGATGACGCCTTGACAGACGACGACCAGGCATGAACTTCGTATGTACTCGGTTGCTCTTGTTCTTCCACTATTGCTCATTGTCTGGTAGCGTGTATGCCTGCATTCGAATAGCATGGGGATGACCGACACAGCAGTCTACTGTGAGTAGTGATTTGTCCGCCATTTGACCTTCGTCCCCCAAGATTCTGACGGCGACATTAAAGCACTGGCTCGGGCTGCAACAACATGCCCCTTCCCCGCTTCGCAGCGGCGTCTTCTCATGGGTCATGAGCAGTGGCAGGCATCGGTGGCTTCTGACTCGCCCACAAGCAGATGTGATTTTCGGCTACTGTTCGCAACCTATGTTACGTTTCCTTTGTTTTCGAAGTCCAGTACAGTCTCATAGAAGTGATATGACTGCAATCAACGGCAAGGAGCACTGCGTTACCGTAACTCATGTTGCGTGGTGCCGACGGTCAGCACGGCACATATCAAGCGACGATCACCATAGGGCTACACTATTCCTAAAGAAATCTGGCGCCTGCAGGCGAGACTCGTCCGCCGGTGTCTGACTAACTCTGGCCAGCAGCGAGGATGCTCAACCGTACACTTGCCTGACTAACGGTCGAGTTGGGGAAAAGCACGACATCGTCGTCAATTGGGCAAATCGTATCGTCGCCCTCGGGAAGCTGGTGAAGGGTGCTTCAGGCTCTGTCATTGAAAGCGTCCAATCGTGACGTACCGTGCCATCCTCGAAATATCTGTTGATAACGTCGACGGTGCAAGTCGACGGCTCCGCCAGGGAAACATGGCCGTAGCCATTCTGTTGCAGAAGGACCGCGCTGTCGCCTAGCAAATCGGCCATAAGCTGTGCATTCTTGAACGGCGTAACGGGATCGAACTGCAAAAGCCTCCGCATCAGACGTCAACCGTGTCGCTCAAGATGAAAGAAGCCTACGGTATTCCCGATGACGAGGATGGAATTCTTCAGCTTATTGTCCCAAGGGCCCGTGTAGCGTTCGACCGCGCGCGCCGGCCACGCAAAGCAAATGTTGGCATCCACATGCCACTGAGGACCAAACAGAGGTGAAACGTATTCGGAGGCTTGGACGATGGCATCGAAGCCGCTACGCATCGTCATGTTGCCCGCATTGACACCATCCCCACATAGAATCGCCACAAACTCGTATGTGTGTGTATCGGTGCCATTTCCCGCATCGGGCTTGGTGGATGGGTATTCGCTTATGTTGGAGGCGATGGCGTGTAGCGTCTGCTCGTAGGCGTACATGAAGTTAGCGTACTCGCTCCACATCAAAGGGCTGTACATGGCGCCGTAGAGATATTCGCGGGCCTGGGCGGAGGTGTAGGTCCCGCTGAGGTCAGCGCCGGACTCGAGGAGATCATGCGCGAGCTATAAGGTAGAATGAATCAGCAGGAGTCAGTCAGTATAAAAGACGTGGCTCACGCCAAGCAGACCGCGGACGCGTGTCGCGATGTCCGCAGCCGTGTCGTTGTCGCCTTGAACAAGTTTGCAACCATCCTGACCGGCCATTGCGCAGCCAGTAGTGAAGCCATTGAAGGTCTCGTCCACAGATGCAAGGTTATTGAGGTAATACTGGTGAGTTTGTTCAGAGATCTCATAGCTATCCTCCGCGACAATAAGTAGAAAGCTCACATCCGTTGTTGGCTCATTGGCATAGAGTAAGGGTTCTGTATAAGATTTAGTACACTGAAATAGCGTGCGCGCAATACCAACCCATGCAACCGTCGAGGACTACGTGACCGACACGATCAGGGAACACTGAACGCGCGATGAGTATCTGGCTTCACGCGATCTTCCAGGAACTCACTGTTCACGAAGATGAAGCCAATCATAGAGCCGTAGGAGATGCCCCAATAGTTGATTTCTTGCACGCCCGGGTCAAAGTATTCCGCCAGCGCAACCATGTCGCGCGCAGCAGCAGCAGACCCGAGGTACGCGAGAGTCTTACCGCTGTCCTTCTGCGCGCAACGCTTGCCTAATCCGCGATATTTCTTCTCCATTTCGGGGACATGAGAGTAGAATTGCTGCAATTGACTGCCGTCGGTAAGATCACCCTTTATCTCGAGGCCCGTGGTTTCGAGCGTGCCGTTAAAGTACTCTTCCCAGTCCTCGGCGCTGTCGAAGCAAGATGGCGGTCCTGGCGTGGTGTGCCCGGCGCCGCGCGGATCCCAGGATACGATGTCGTAGTGACCGCCTATGACCTTGCTACTGATGTTCGGACCGAATTCGAGTATGTATTCAACACCAGAGCCGCCTGGACCTCCTGAGGAGATGTCAGAAGATAGAGAAGAAAGCTGGGACTTTGGCAATGAACAATTGCAAGTTTAGCGTACCGGGATTGGCAAACATGGTGCCCCGACGGTCTTTCGTGGCCGGATAAAGGACGACCGCGAGGCTCGCGGTGCCTACAGAATCGTCTGCCCAGTCTAGGGGTACATTGTAGTATCCGCAGGTTATGTTGAGCTCATCGCCGTAGCTATACTGCGGGTCAAGGTCGCCGCATGAGAACCAGTCGATCTCTGCGTCGTGCTGCGACTTTGTCAGCCACGCACTGACAACAAGATACTGAACAAACTACCTCGATGACTTCAGAGCGAAGGGGGAGGCTAAACGCAGTGATTGCCGTGACGCCGCCCGTTAGCAGGATCGCTGACCTGTACAGCATTGTATGACTTCACCGGAGGATAGAGGGCTCAAACGAACGAGCTGGACCACACCTTTATACGATTGATCTGATACCGACAACAGCGGAGACGAAGACAGGTACGGTCGCGTTACCTCAGGCCTGTCAAGATGGGAAACAAAGCGGCTGTATGGTCACAACTCAGCTTGCTATGTATAAGCTGGCAGGTGGTCAGCGACATTGACTTGGAATTTTGCTTTTGTGTGATACGTACGGAAGATTCTGACGGCTGCGTCAGATAGTGGATTTGAGGGATCACGAACTCCTATTGGCCGATGTTGTACATTGCCAAGCATGAATATGACAGCTGGTGCTGCAGTACATTCGAAGAGTTACCGAACATCACTCCCCCACGAGCGATCTGAGCTCTGTCTTGGCAAACTCTTCAACAGTGCCGACCTTTACACCGAGTGCCTCGAGACGAGGATCGGGGACCTGGACCTCGGGAAACCACTGATGTTCAAAGACAACAGTCGAACTGGGACAAAGAGTCAACAAACATGCAAGATGGCGCAGGCCGGCCGTGACGGAGATCGTGCGGTATCAGATGGGTAGAGGAATACGCACCATGTCGTTGATGAGCTGCCTAGATTGCTGGACGCGCTTAATCTCGACGGGTTTTCCTAGACCTGTAGAAACGTATGGTCAGCTCAACATGCTGAGAGGTGATTCTGCCGCATACCCTTAGCCAGCTCTGCGGCCATTTCTTCCACCGTCCCGCGCAGGCTGCCGAGAACGAATGTCTCATGATCTATCTCAGGTAAGCGCGTAGTGTCCTGCGCGAAGAGCGTCTTGATAGTGAGACCCATGTCGCGACCAGTCCAGGTATAGAAGGAAACTGTCGTTCGAGCGTCGACAGATTGTACCCAGTCGCCACTGAGCTGGCTGGGCGTACCCTGTCGATCGTCAGTGGGAGAGATGTCGTATGTAAGGTCGACTTACGCGCGTTGAATGTTCTTAAGGAATCCACCAGGACAGATAAATACGCAGGAGATTCCAGAGGCCTCAAGGTGCTTCTGTACGATGGCTTCGTCTGAAAAAAGCGATAACGAAAAGGGCTATACGGAAAACAGACGTCGTACCGTCAAAGTGCACTATGCCCTTATATTTTCCGTTCGACATCTCGCTCATGCTAGGCAACGTGCTGGAAATTTAGGCTATCAGCGAGTAAGAGACAACCCCTCAAAAACGAACCTGAAGGCAAAGAATTTTACCCCAGCTTCTTTACCCGCGTCGATGACATTCATGCCCTGCGTGATCTCTGGGATATCGACCAGGGGGAATGTGACCTGTAAATGGTGAGTGCGCGTTTCTGAGCGAAGTCAACTTTTACAGACAAGGAAGACGCCAGCGCCAGCAACAGCCCGCTTGATGGCCTTGTTGTCGTCAAAGGCGGCCTCGACGACCTCACACCCAATTTTGGCGAGCGCACGAGCAGCGGCAGAGCTGGCGTTGCGCGTAACAGCGCGAGGCTTGAAAGTACCGTCCGCAATGAGAGGCGGCGGCAGAGGTGCCTACAAGACGACTTGTTTCCTACATTCGCAGAAAAAGATGAAGGGAGACATACCTTGGAGGCCTGTGGAGCCAAATATGGTAGCAATACGAGGCATTGTGAATTTGTGAGTGTTCCAAATGCACCTCGAGGGCAGGTTGTTTTATTGGCCGGGTTACGGAATATGGCCGTATCGTTGGTTCTGCAAGTCGAAGAAAACTATGCGGCTCGGAGAGTCAGAGCAGGTCTGGAGCAGGTTATGCGGTTCCTTTAGAGACGGAAGGAAACCGAGGGGCTCCGGCAGGTGCGGCGCGGCGGTGGCTTCCGCTGCCGGCTTTCACGGTCGGACATGGGCCCCATATAGATCTCCAGGACTGGTGAAGTCGCCTTCCAGATCGAAGTCATAGAACTCTTTCAGGACAAACTTGTTCTGCTCTGCTGACGCCTTTGCAGAACGGATCCGAGTTGAGGGCGAAGGTATCACCTCCATTACCGGAGTTTAATCGCTGGCTTTTCCATTCCAGAGTGTACGAAGGAGAGGAAGGCAAAGGGGCGGATAGCAAGGCAGAGCTGAGTCCCAAGAAAGGAAGCTGGAAGTTGCTGGAGAGAACAGACCGCACGGTGCTTCCAGTAAACATCGCCAAATAGAACGTGGGTCACGGTAGATGCCTGGACCGACTCCTTCTGTCCGCAGAGCTTCTGAGGTGAACGACAGCTGCATGAGTGAACACTGAAAAGAGCCTTCGCCTATCAACATCTTGGATGGTGATGATCCCAGTTGATCTGAAAAACCATCTCATGATACATAATAACCTGAACTACATACACATATGTTTAGTATTACAACTGCTCGTTCTCGACGGCCATTCTACAGTACATTGTCATAGGGGGTATATGAGGGAGAGGATGAAGCCAAAAGCAAGGTCAATAGAAGCAAGATTCAGTAGGAAACTGAAACGGCCACAACAGCGAGCCAGTCACAATCGCGTCCGTAAACAGAGGCAGGTCAAGATGGGATATCCAGACCGCAATCCACCAGGGCCGTCGACCAGTCAGCTGCTTGAGCTGTCGACACCGGGCAGAGGCGGGTTTATGTAGATGTTGACGAAGAACGTGAAGGCAGCGGCCGGTGACAGTCGCCAGAACTACTCCGCCTGACCACGCGCTCTTCAGGTCAGAGATGTCGCTGTCAGTGAGCCTCACGACATCGTACGCGTCGCGGACGCCGTGCGCGAAGACGCTGCTGTTGCAGTAGCAGCGGTTGAAGAAGTTGCTGAATTGGAAGACGCAGGCGACGATGACGAAGCACGCGTTCACTGTCGCGATGAGCTTGCCCATGCGCCGCAGGGCGATCCCGAGCGTGGCAGAGAGTTTCGGGATCGAGCTAGGCGGCTTATCCGCATGGACGGAGGAGCTGCCGGGGATGAGGCGGAGTACGGTCGTTCATCTCGTATGCGAGGTCAGGGCCGGCCTCGCCGTTCGGCCCTTCGGTGGGGATTGTGGAGTAGTGCACAAGAATGCTGGACAATAGCATAAGGAGCCAGACGATGGTGGACAAAAGACCTGGAGAAGCCCAAGTTAGTAACGCGCGACGACACCCAGACACACCTGCGCACCATAGAGCAAGTACGCCCCAGATCGACAACCAAGACCTGCATAGTGTGTCAGTGCTGTAACGTGAAAATCACGGGCGACTTACCTGTCGTTGGCGTATACCATACAATGATAACCGCCGAACCCGTGGTCGCCCATTGAAGCGCAAGAGCAACGACGGATGCCACGACGATGCGCGTCCAGACGCCGTGTACCCAGTAAGGCGCAGTCTTGCACGACTCGCAGTATGCTTCAACATCGCTGCGCGAGCCCTCGCGGAAGTGTGGTGGTTGTCCCCTCTGTTGAGGCAGCTGATAGTCTCGCCCATCACGCACAACAGGCCTCCTCTCCTCCGCGTTCGCGTTGGCGGCCTCGAAGACAATGGCAACCTTCTCAGCGACGCGCGCCCAGCAAAAGATGCGAGAGTAGTTGTAGATGGGCGCACTTGCGTGCTGATCGTCGAATAGCGCATCGTGACTACTCTTATGGAAGTCCAAGGCGCACCGGTGTAACGCGGTATCCTTGACGTCCACTACGCCATCATTGTCGGTCGCGACCCATGCCTTGTCGTTCGCGTGCTCGATGGCTTTCTCGAGTCGGTCGGCGTCGCATTTGGGGGAGATCTGCAGCCATCCGATGACGATGGGCAGCAGCCACAGCCACAGCGAGCCGTTCGCCTGTCCGTTCGCGTTGATCTCCTGGCTGATCTCCGTGAACGCGTTGATAACGGTGAAGACGTATGCGATGGCGACCCAGAGCAAGTTCGTGACGGCGGAGATGGACCACGTATGCGTGTACTCGAGCCAGTGCACGAGCTCGGCCCACCACTCGTCGTTCTGATGCAGGACAACGAGCGAGGCGAGGAGCCCGTCACGGTTGCTAACACGCAGCGGCGACTGCTGAAGGCTGCTGAGCGAGCGTACGGCAAGGCGGACATTGGGATATCTGACGCCCTGGAAGCGTCTGGCCAGCCAATGCGTATTGAGCACTGTGGAGACGAGAGAGAAGGCGGCAAGCGTGGGAGAGCCGATGGCTAGCAGGACAGACATGAGGTTGTCGACGCGCATGCGAGCACCGAAAGGGAGCTGCGACACGAGGGCGAGCCAGGGAAGCAGCCACGCGCCGAACTGCTGCGAGAAGGTGGCCCATGCGAATGGCTCCGGCCCCGCGCCGCACGTAGCCACGCATTCTTGGTAGGTGAATGAGGTCACGAAGCATAGAGGCTCATCCGCTGGGCACGGGTAGTCGGGGTCATCCAAAGCGTCCCGCAAGTTGATTGGTGTCCCATGGTTGTTCGTGATGCTGCCTTGCAGAGAAGCAAGCCTGGCAGTGTCGCTGATGTTCGTGTGTGTAATATCGGCGAGGCAGCCGTCAAAGTTCACCGCCCGCGCGCCCGTAAGGCAACCCAGGGGTCCGAGAGAGAACACGACTACTAGACGGATGTCAGTGATCGAACAGCACCGATAACGAGACGACGCACACTTGACAAAGTGCATGCTACGCGGGAGGTTGCTGGCCGTTGACCGGCGGGGCGCGGCGATGTTTGCTGGCTGCTGCTATGCAATGCTGGGCTGGTAGTGGGAGAAAGAGGGAAGGAGGGAAAGCGACCGCAGTGTGCGGCTTTTGAACGAGGGGGGGGGGCGATGCCGCTCATGACGGACATGTGAGCGTCGGACGTCCCCCATCACCGCGTCCTGAGGGACAGTGCAATTATACCAGGAAAAGACAATCTATGGATCTTCACGTGTGCCGCCCGCCACACGGATCTTCTACGCCCCATGTACATACAGGTTTTTGAACGTGAGGTGACCTGCAGTGCGTGTATGTTGACGGTGATAGAACCTTGATGCTAGTACGGCAGCGGGAGAGACTGATGAGTAACACTTCACTCAAAGTTCGGGCGCAGACACAAGGCTGTACAACGTTATGACCGTGATATTAGCACCAGAAATTGAGAGACCGGGTACTTAGTCTCCTTAAAGCGCTGGTGGAAGTGCTACCAGCACAGGAACTATCCCGAGCATCGCAGCCCCATCTTATGCACGATGACGACAGACAAAGATCCTGCGGGAGCCTGATGGGACTACTACGTCTGCGTCTTCCTTGGATTCGTTCGCACTGGTTACTCACAGTCATAGCTGTACAGAATGACTAGCGCGTTTGCGAGACCAAGTTGGAGGTTTGCGTCGTGTCAGAATGGAGGGTTGTAAGGTGCTGTCAGCCACAGGGCGAGCGGCAAGCCTTATCGTAGCCATGCACTCAGAACAAAAGCAGTGCAATGACGGGGAGAAGGAGAGAGCATCAAACCAACCGTGCGAATTGGTACCGGAAGAGACCGGGCGGCTAACGGCCCGGACAGACACGGCGCACGCACTGCATCACCACCAATGCAAGCCTGCGAGAGATCGCAGCTCTTACTCGCCTCGCAGCAGCGGCGCCACCTCCAAGCCACCTCAGCCAAGCAGAGAACTTCTAGTAACAATGACTAACTATGATACAAGTCTTTTCTGCGACTATTGCCACGACGAGCGGCTTCGCTGAACGAACGTACCCGCAGTCAACGCTTGACCGCGCTCTATAGCCGCGCCTTCAGCGGGACTGCCGCCCGTTCCTCCTTGGCACGGTCCCGCAGCATACGCCGGAGCTATTGGCCTCGTCAGCACACAGCGAAACTCAAGGTGAGATCAAGCAAGGCACTCACAATCTTGCCCGAGGGGTTCTTCGGGACGGAGTCGATGATGACGACGCCACCAACCAGCCGCTTGTACGCAGCCTTGTGGTCCGCGACATGCTGTACAGGCACAGGTCAGCACTCGGTAAGTAGAAGGGCAGCACTCGGTCTAAGAATCCTGCTTCGAGAAGCCGGCGCCACCGAGGTATGTCAGGCAAGCGTTACGCACCTTGGCAATATCTGCTTTCAGCTCCTCCATTGCCGCCCCACTGGAGACTTTGCCCTTGTAACTCTCGTGAAGGACCACGAAGGCAAGCGGCACCTCGCCCGAGTACTCGTCCGGCACGCCTACAACGCACACGTCTGCGACGGCCGGGTGTTGGAGCAGGTGTCCTTCGAGCTGAGGAGGCGTCAGGATGAATGACCTTCGAGTGCGTACCACCAGTCAAAAACATAAAGGCTCAACTCACCTCCGCAGGTGCCACCTGGAAGCCGCGCACTTTGATCAGCTCCTTGATCCGGTCGACGATGAAGATTTCGTGGTCCTTCACGTAGACTTCGTCGCCAGTGCGCACCCAATTTCCGGGGAGGAATGTCTCCTTGGTACTGCAAAAGCGTCAGCATCCACGCCTGAACCCTCCTGCACCGGCGGAACCACATCAAGGAACGGCCCCATCGTCAAGCACATCCACTCTCACGTCGACGCACAAAGGACTGCACACGCACGCTTTCTCATTGTTCAGATATCCCAAGGCGTTGCTCGGGCTGCGCACGAGCAGCTCGCCGAGCTCGCCCTCCTTCGCGTACGTGCCATCCGGCTTGAGCACGCGTACGGTTGTCCCGTCGACGATCATACCGGACGCACCCGGCGTGCCGATGGTCTGCCACGGGGGCACCATGCTTATCGTTGTCGACGTCTCGGTCATGCCTGGCGAGGGTCGTCAGTCAACGGCCGCGAATCGCCACGCAAGGGTCGCAGATCAAGCGACAAGCGTCGCAGATGGTGAGCAATCAGAACGCAAGCTCACCATAACCCTGCCCGACAATTGCGTTCGGCATCAGCTTCGCTGTCCGCTCGAGAAGGTCCGCACTGAGTGGTGCAGCGCCCGACATGATGAAGCGGATGCGGCTGAAGTCGCGTCCCTGCGCCGCTGGGTGCTGCAGTGAGTGAGTAAATGATGTCTGTTGTAGCTCAAAGCTCGCCATACCTTGTTAAGAAGCACAATTTGCGGGGGCACCACACTACAAGGAGGTTAGTGTGGTGCGGCGGTCAAAAGGCAAAGAGTCGAAGGGCAGAGGCGTACCACATATGAGTAACTTTGTGGCGTTCTATGCTGTCTAGCCAGTCGCTGAATGTAAATTTGGGAACGACGACAAGCGTTACCTGGAGGGTGATTAGTACAGCGCTTCTACACTAGACAGCGACTTACCCCGCAGAATAGGAAGAAATGTGTCTTCAAGCATGTTTGTCAATAATCGGATATCCTTCCGGATTGAATTCCACATACCACGACTACCAGGCCATAGATATCTATGGGAAGGTCAGTGTCTCACGACATTGGCGCGCTATCGACACTCACGATACATAGGCAAAACTATACGCATCAGTCAGCACAAATAAGACCTGAAGCCCTAACACTCAGAAACGCACCAGCCAGGGTCACATCCCCAACATGTATACGTGACATCTTGGGGTCCAAAATCCTCCCATGCGTGGCCATTTGGAGTACGTTCGCAATGACGGCTCGATGCGGGATGACAACAGCCTTCGGTCGTCCAGTCGTCCCCTTGAGAACGAAAGGAAAGCGACCTTCGACTGGCCCTCGCCCGCCCGCAGCTTGCGTTCCATGTAGCCCTGAGGCCTGCTCGCGCCGAACGAGACCAGCTCATCGATGGTCTGAACGGGTGATGACCGCGATGTAGCCGTCGCGAAGCGTGCCACACGCTCGGTGGGAATCCCCGCGGCCCGCGCGGCTTCGAGGGCGACAGGCAGATAATCGGAGTGCGCAAGAATGGATGTTGCTTTCGCTGTTTGCAGTTGGTAGACAAGCTCATCAACCGAGTAGGATGGGTTTGCGGGCCTGAGGTGAGGTGCGTAAGTCGAGTGCGGAGTAGGCGAGGAGGGGTATTCACGTTACAACGCCACCGAGCTTGTGGATGGCCCAGACTGCCGGCAGGTAATCTGTGGCGAGGCATGAGAAGAAAGCGTAGGGAAGGGGGATGCACGCACCAACGTCGTTCGGGCTGAAGATGCAGACTGAAAGGGGGTTAACGCTGACCACTAATCCGTGCGACCGTCGTCTCACCGACATCGTTCTCATCTGGCCGAAGAGCGAGTCAGTTCACGGTTGTTAGGTATCCACGACCACGTACGGATGCCAAACTTCGTGTACAGTGCATTCGCAAGATCCGCCGTGCGTTTGCGGACCTTCGGGTACGTGAGGGATGATGCCTTGTGCAGAACGTGTGCACGCACCTCTGGGTATGTCGTCGCGCGCCCCGTGCGATCCTCCACGAACCACGGTACAGACTCAGGGACCTTGGGCCGCTCTGGCATGTCATGATCAAGGAAGAACTGGGGAATCGTGAGGTCGTCCGGGATGTGGGGGAGCAAGGGCGCGTAGGCAGGCCCGAACTCGATCACGGATGCGTCGCTTGCAGCCATGGTGATGATGGCGGTTAGGGACAAGGAGGGGACAAGACGGAGGGTTGAGACAAGAGCTTATGTACGCAATGGACCTCCTCGGCGACTCCGGTTAACTTTGGCGACGAACCGGATGGGAACGTGTCGCGTGACGCTTATGTCGAGAAGCCCTCGAGAAGGAACCCGCAGCCGATGATGCGCGCCAACCCGTGCGCGCTGTCGCGTCCATTTGACACACTTGGGGGGGTGCGGGGGCCGGGGACGATTCCCCGCAAGCCCCTCAATTGGGGTCTGTGGGGAAGGTCGTGACATTGCTAATTATCACTGTCACAGTTCGACTACTTACCGACGGTCTGAACTCAAGACGCCACGGAAGTCGCACATTCTGCAAATCCGTCTAGTACGCTCAGCGAGCGGTCCAGGACTATGCTTAGGAAGACTTCGTCAGACTTAAGAGTCTAGTTGGATCTTCCCGACTCCGGTATAAGCATTACGAAAATCTTCCAGCCTTATACTTACCAGCTTATACTAGAGCCCGGGTTTTAATCATGTGAGGTGGCAGCTATAAGGTGGTTGCATGTTCTGACCAGCAGGCGCGCACCTTCGAATAACTCAGTGAGCAGTCAACCGTTCAACGTCGATCGCGGTACCGAGGCGGTGACACAGCGTGATCAGTATTTTCGGCATTGACCGATCGTCTTCCGCCTCTCTTTTGACCGTCACCTCAGACAGAGTTATGTCCTCAGACGCCATGTCTACCTCTGCCATGCTGCTCACGAGCAGGCCTACATTTGTGAGCTTGAGCTCTTCCTTGCACAATGTGTATACGATTAACCGTCGACGGCAATAGCCTGATAGCAGCGTCCGTCTGCATGCTTGCCTCTACCAAAACGCCGCCCCTTCCAGTGCGGAGAGGGCCCAGATATTGGGCATGATATCCGAACGAGAGACGCACATACGAGCTCTCAGGGGCGAGATCTACCGCCTGGCTCGCCTCCGGGACCAACTCGACGCCGTTCTGGACGAACTACACATATGCCGCACCGCTGTTCGCTCAACCATTCGCAAACTACCACCAGAAGTATTGGTCCTCATCTTCGAGCTTGCCATGGGAGAGAACGTTGCAGACCTTGTCAAGATTGTCAATGTCTGCGCGCGCTGGCGCACAGTTGCGCTGCAGGCGCCGTGCCTATGGGCGCGCATTCACGTCACCGGCAAGCAGGCGGTTGGTCAAGTTGCCGCAGCCAACGTGAACACTTGGATAAAGCGCGCGCAGAAAATGCCCCTCTCCATCCGCGTTGCGGCCCCGCTATACATGGCTCATCGCGCCCACGGTAAACTCAGTATCCTTCAAGTCGCGCACTTGCACCCGGCGAACCGTATCCGTGAGCTGTCGCTGCATATGTTTGCCGGGGACCTTCATGTCCTTGCGTATCAGCCACCAGGGGTATACACCGTCCTTGAGCGTCTAGAAGTACGCCTTGGCGGAAGAGCAGATATAGACAAAGCAGGTTACTATCCTCGCCGCGACAGTCTCTACGACCTGCAAGACGAACCGCTAGCCTCTATAACGGCTTTCGAGAACTGCCCGCGCCTTCGCTCTGTCGCCTTATATGGAGACAGGCCATAAACAACAACTCTCCGCTGGCAAAACACTTCCCCCTGCCATGGGCGCAGCTCACCAACCTTGTCCTTCAATTGCCGGACTGCAGATCCGCTGACAGTCCACCTTTCTTGCGCTGTACATCCCTCGTTACTGGAGATATATGGGTCCGCCGGTTCAATCCGGATGATCATGCTTTGGGGACTACACCAGTCGAGTTTCCTAACCTTCGCACGCTGCGCCTATGCCTTGCGGGATACCCAAGTGCTCTCCTGCAGCTAATCCGAGCTCCTGGTCTGCGGGCCCTTGCAGTCGAGAAGGAAGCTCTCGACATCCAAATATGGGGCGCTCTCAGTCAACTCTGCACACACGCCCCGCTCCTGGAGGATGTGAAGTTGATCAATTTCGACTTTTGTTCGCCACCTACAGCCAAAGAGGAATGGCTTCGTCAGCTTCCCTCTGTGCGTTCGTTCACGCTAGAGCGCGGCACGCTTCAGCCGTCCACCATGATTCCCCTCTTCGAAGCTTTTCCAAGGACGGAGATACTCATGCCCTCGCTCGAGCGGCTATGCTTCGAACGTGTAAAGCCAATAGTCTTCGATACGTGTTTTGGAGACACGAAGCGGCGGGAGCTGGAGTGGCAGGACGACATCATTTTTGTGCAGGCGATCAGGTCTCGCTTGGAAGCAGCGGAGGACGACATTGTCGCTCAGATGCGCCATCTGTCGCTGTCTTATTCAAGTCGACTGCTCACAGACAGCGTCCGTACCGATCTGGAGGCACTGACAAAGAAAGTGCCTGAGTTTACGGTCGAGATCTCGCGTAGTAAGTGCTTGACCATGTAGAGATCGACTTTGTTGACATCTCTCGCAGCAGTTTAAAGGCTCGCGTTCAGCCTCCAGCTCCAATTTCTGCTCAGTAGTTAGCTGTCCTCTTCAGCAGATGTAGAAGTGATACATGCACCGTACGGAGGAATTACGATGCTATTGAACATGCCCTACAACTTCGTGCTGTCACTGCTCATAGTATCATGCCTGTTGTATCAAAGCAGTTGGAAGATGAAAGTTACCGCGCTCGAATTTTGGTTGGCTCGTCAACCTCGATAAACTGGGTAGTGAGACGCCGTTCTGAAGTTCAAGTTGAACTTCTGCCCCGCTCAGCACGTGATACTCCCGCACGTGATAGGTCACGGACAGACTCCGACATGCGTCGTGCGTTCATTCCCGCGCCACGACCCGCCACAACTCTACCTGGTATCCCATGTCGACGTCGGCTGAATTACTGAATAATAAGCCCAAGTTTGTGAGTTCGACTTGTATATTCTCATTACTTTAGGCGCTCATCTCTGCGGTGTAGCCTGAGGACGTTGGCCTTCATGCCTGTCTTTATCTCAATGCTGCACCCTCCAATGCGGAGAAGTCTCAACTCATTGGCATGGTCTCTGAACGGGAGACCCATATACAGGCCTTGGACGATGAGATCGACAGGCTGGAGCTCCTGAAGCGACAACGCGAGACCGTTCAGGAGGAGTTGCACAGATGTCGCATCGCCATTCAGTCAGCTGTTCGGAAGTTGCCACCAGAGTTGCTCGTCAACATTTTCCAGCTTGCGCGCGGTGACAACGTCGAAGACCTTCTCAAAATCATCAACGTATGTGCACGCTGGCGCGCAGTCGCGTTTCAAGCACCGTGCATCTGGGCGCAGATTCAACTCACTGGAAAGCAAGCATTCGGCAAGGCCGCGGTGCACAACATAGGCGCGTGGACTCAGCGGGCTCGAGCCATACCCCTATCTATCAGCATCATGCCGCCAATCTACTTCGACAGCGCAGTGGGCAAGTTGTCTATTCTCGAGGCCGCCCAGTCTCACCCTACCCAACGTATACGGGAACTGTCTCTGCACATGTTCGTGGGCCAGCTCCAGGCGTTGGAATATCAACCGCGCGGTGCATACTCTGTGTTGGAACGGCTCGAGCTCCGTGTTGGCACGAACCAGGACGTGGCGCGTAAAAACCGCGGTGACTACTGGGGAGTCAAGGAAGCGTCGCTGGAACCTGTCATCGCCTTCGAGGACTGTCCGAGGCTCCGTTCTGTTGCTATCCACGCGGACCGTCACCTCAACGGCACCATTCCAGTCGAGGAGCAGCTCTTAGTGCCTTGGACGCAACTTACGGAGCTCACCCTTCAGCTCCCGGACTCCTCAGGCTACGACAATCGCGTAGTGCTGCGCTGCACAGCCCTCCTGACGGCAGACATACGCTTGGGTGGCATCGACACAAACGACGACCCAACAGACAACGCGGTCGAGTTTCCAGCCCTCCATACGTTGCGACTGACCTTAACTGGTTATCCTTCCCCTCTCCTGCGTCTGATGAGAACGCCCGCCTTGCGTGTCCTCGCACTGGAGAACAAGCTGAAGCAAAATGCATGGTCCGCACTCAGCGAGTTTTGCGAACATGCCCCCCTTGTCCAAGACCTGACGCTCGTGGGATTCAACCTGGCTCCATTGTACGAAGAGCTTATCGATTGGCTGTTTGGCTTCGAAAACATCCGCTCATTTACCGTGGAAGAGGGAGACCTTATGCCAGTCGCATTCTTTACCCTCTTCGAGGTGCTACCCGAGGACGAGGACACGATCAACCTCATGCCTGCCTTGCAGCACCTGCGCTTCGAGCGCACGAAACCCCTCGTCAACCATCCGACACAGATACCGCCCACGCCTCAACAGGATGCGCAAGCAGTTGTCCGGGAGGGCGACGACTTACTGCTCAAGGTGATTAGGTCACGAGTGGCACCGGTAACGAATCAAGGCAATGTCGCGAGACTTCGTACGCTGTCGTTGTCCTACTCGACACGGCTGTTGACGGACAACGTCCGCAGCGGGCTAGAAGCGCTAGCAGCGGAGACGTCCGACTTTTCGGTTGACATTCGGCACGGTACGTTGTACAAATGCAGGGCATGGCGAGAATGACGCTGAACCTGGATACTTGCAGATATGTAGAGCTCGACGAATGTGGGAGAGGGAGGCACGTCCTGCGCGAAGGCCCATACCCAATACCACGCGCCGCATATCAGAACAGCGGACATACGGCAAGTTCGCATATCCACCGTGGTCGCCTCGGTATATGTATCTCGCCAACGGACAGAAGACGCATCATACTCTATTTCGATATCTTTAATCATATTATCCCGAACCATCTTAGATCCTCCTCTCCTTGAACCGGCACCGTATGCCCCACACCTTCCGCCAAAATACCTTGCAAACTCTCCCCATACACCGACTTCGTGTACCCTGCTGAAGGCGCATCCGCTTGTACCTGTCCCGGCGCGTTTGCATTGTATCCAAACACGCCCGCCCACTGCTTCACTTCTTCCTCAAGATTCTGAGGGAAGATCCACTCGTCCGCATCGCCATGGTACTCTTGCATCCGCGGGTACGTGCCGGTGTAGCCGGGATACATGTCGTGGACGATAGAAGCCCACTGCTCTGAAGTGCCGATGGCGTCGCCGAGCGCGCAGGTGGAGTTCCAGGCGTCGACTGTGCTGGAGTCGCTCGCAAAGCAGCCGGCGGCGACGCCTGAGTAAACAACGCCAGCGGCGAAGACGTCTGGGTATGTGGCAGCGAGCACGTTCGTCATCATCCCTGGCAGTCGTCAGCTCTATGCGCCGAACCATCACGGCACTCTGCTCACCTCCGGACGACGTCCCAGTGACGAAGACCTTGTCAGCGGGGACGCCCCACGTATCCTTCGCGTACTGCACCATGCTCGCGATGCCCGTGCTGTCGCCCCCGCCGTCGCGCGTCAAGCTCGCTGTCGAGCTGACGTCCCAGCAGTTGTCCGAGTTCGGAGTGCTCGGGTACACCACGATGAAGTTCGCGTACTCGTCCGCGAGTTGGGCATATGGCGTGTCCCCGAAGTAGATCTCGGCGGAGCCGCCGCAGTAATGCACTGCAAGTACGAGGGCAGGAGAAGAGGCAACGTCGGGAGCATGTAGTAAAACATGCCGACATTGGTGGGATTGTTGACCAAAGCGTCGGTGACCTGGGTGAGAGTGGAGTTGAGAGCCGACGCGAGGGCGGCGGAGAGAAGGATGAAGAAAGGCCGAAAGGAGAGCATGACGGGCGATGGGGAAAAGGGATGATGGGGGAGGGGAAAGCGGATTCTTGCTGTTCGCTGCTAACTCTGGGCTTTTATACACCTGTCAGTGTTGTAGAGCACAAGGCTGCGGCGTTCCCTGGCGCTCAATGAGCATGCGCTCCGCAGGAATGTATACTTGAACTTCGGCGAACCCAGCGATGCCATGGGACGCATACGGGATAGCACGGCCCGCCTGTGGCCTCTGCGATTGTAGACACAAGGTGACAGGATACCTGCAGATGATTGCAAGCATGTCGGCTCCAAGTTTGCAGCCGCCGGCTGAACATGCTGCACGTGAAGGTTCAACTTCTTGCCAGGTCACACCTTGTCAAAAAGAGCCAGCGAGATTGGTCTCGAAGGCAAGGAAGATGCTGCATAGATATGTTGTTGCGTCAGATAGCGATACAGACAGCGAAGTAGAGATACAGGAAACATTGACCTTGACATACACTTCCGAAACATCGTCGCTAGACCTGTCCACGGAGAGAAAGGAGACTTGGTATCCAAGCCGTGTTCATTGTATAACATCGTCCCAATCCGACCACTCTCCGCCGGCGGGCCTGACCTTCACTTTCTCGCCGTACTGGCCAAAGTACTGCGCCTTGTACCACGACTTCATCTCCTCCTCGCTGAAGGGGCCGAAGGTCTGCTCCGGTGCGCCGGTACCCGGCATGTCCCACTTGTACTCGTACTTGACGTCGGCGGATGGCGGGTCCCAGTTGGGCTCGACGAGTCCAGAAGAGCGAACGGAACGTACGAGCTCTTCGTACGTCCGCGAGTAGACATCAACGTCGCCGAATGACATGATATTGGAGGCGAGGTGGGTGATAATCTCGACAGCAGATGGTGCGGCGGGAGGCTTGTCGACTTGCATGCTGTTGCCTGATTTATGACTGACGGAACCAATGAGCAAACGCCTGTAGTGTAAAAGAAAGAAGACTCACCCTTTCTTCTTGGCAGCCGCGCCTAACCGCTGCAATGCTTCAAGCACAGACTCGCCTTTCTTGAGGTACGGCACGAGCTGCAGCTCCAAAGATGGCTTCCCCCCGCTCTGCTCGATCTCGCGTTCCTCCGCCTCTGCTTCTCCTTCTGTACGCGCTCTTGCTCGCGCTTTCGTCGGCGGGCCATCTTGATTTGCTTCTCGTCGAGACCCTCCATCCACCGATCGTGTACCGCATGTGCATCGAAGGAGCGCACGTAGCTGCCGTCCTCGGTAAACTTTCCCTCCTCCATCTCCTCACGCATATTGAATGATGAGAGCTCAAACCCATGCCCTCCTTCTTCTTCCGCTCAATCGCGTCTCGTCCTCGGGGTCGTCGCTTCCGAGTTAGAACCTCGCCCCCGAGCGCGTAGGGTCGTTGAACTCCTGGCCTTCAATGTCGCCGAGGCGTAGGTACTCCGTCTTCTTCTTCTTCGCGCTGTCATTCGTCTTGTCGTCCCCCTTGTCGCCCATGGCAAACATGTCGTCCTCCTCTTCCTGCTCTTCGGCCCTTGTGTCGGCTAAATACGACTCCTTCCCCCTCGTCACTAGAGTCCGAGTCGTAGCCCTCGGTCTTGACGCGTCCCTTGCGGTTCGCGTTGGGGTCTTCGAGCCCTTCGTTGACCTTGTCTTCAAAGTTCGCAGGGTCGTCCGCAGGCTCAACAAAGCGCGTCTTCTTCGCGGCATGACTGGCTCTCGGTACATCCTCGGTCGACGGGCCCGCGCGTCTCTTGCCAGCCATCGTCGTCGTCATTGTTCAGGTCAAGAGGCGGATGTCCGGCCCGCTCACTGCCGGCGCGCGATCGGGTTCCAGAATTGGCAAACAGCGAACTTGTCCGCCGCCGCCATGTCTTTCGTCAACTGCACGCGCCGCCAGGCCTTCCGCGCGCTCTTCCAGTCGCGGACATATGCCGCAAAGCCCGCGCAAGCCGCAGATGCGCCGGCGTCGAAGGCAGCAGCAGGTGCGCAGACATGTAACACACGGCGACACGCAGCTGAAGCAATACCCCCAGTACCCCAATCGTCTTGCCCGGCAGACACCATCCTCGTGGGCCTGAACTACCTCAAGGGGCAGCCGCCTGTGCTTGCGAAACCAGACGAGGAGTACCCTGAATGGCTTTGGACAATACTGGAACCCAAGCAGCATGACGACCCGCGCAAGGCGCTTCGCGCGAAGAGGCGGATAGAGACCAAGCAGAGGATCAAGGACGAGAACTTCATGTCCACTCAATAGGTGCGATTACTTGCCTACCAATCCCTCTATCGCTAACGCATATGCATAGGTCCTCGTTGTGTTGGTCTACTCTACATTGCTATATGATGCTCCCGGAATGCATAATTCTAATACTGCAAAAGTCCCTCCTCATGCACTGTGACTACTGTCCGAACTCAATGACTGATATACTGGAACACGAACGAAACCTCCGGAAGCCCCACCTCCGCCCTCAGCAGGTCATCATGATTCTTCTTCAGCTCCGCGTTCGTGAAGTGATTCCAGGTGCTCGCGTCGCCATACAGCAATGCCGGCGCTTTGATGCTCTGCACCCCGTTCTTGCAACGCTTGCACTTGAAGGTGTCATGCGTGTCACACAGCGTGTTCTCGTTGAACTTGAACAGCTGTCGCAGGGAGTCTGTTGAGAAGTGCCGCTCGACGTCCTCCTTCTCGTCGACAACGGACGAAGAGAGTGCCTGCTTGTTTGCCTGCCTCTGGAAGATCTTTTCCTCAATGGTACCAGTGGCGATGAAGCGGTAGACGAAGCCTGTGGATGTTCATCAGAGGAGCATCAGTTGAAGAAGAGTGCGAAACTCACACTCTTTCTTTTGCCCGTCTCTCCAGACACGCGCAAGCGCTTGCTGATCCGCAGCAGGGTTCCAGTCGGGGTCGAACAGAATCAGGCGATTGGCGCCAATCAAGTTGATACCACATCCTCCTGCCTTGCTGCTCAGCAAGAACACGAACCTCTCCGTGTTGTTCGGGTCGTTGAATTCGTCGACCATCTTCTGCCGCTTGGTCGTCGTCATCGTCCCATCCAGGCGGAAGTAACCGTATCTGCGCATTGTGTTAACGCTCATCATTACAGCAGAACACAACGAACAAAACTCACCTCTTCCCCCGCAACATCTTCTCGAAAAGATCCAGCGTCTGCGTGTAGTTGCTAATCAACACGATCTTATCGCTCGTCGTTGTCCGCATCCTATGTAGGAACCGCTCCAAGACGACGAACTTCCCGCCCCAGTCGCACCGCACATTCTGACCGCCACCGCCCCCACCACGGCTGCTTCGGCTGCCCTTTTGCTGCTGCCCGGCTCCGCAGAAGCCCTCAGGGATGAGGTCGTCGCTGCCCTGCAGGTCATTCGGGAGGTCAAGCAGCTCGGGGTGATTGCAGAGCTTCTTGAGGATGTTGATGGCCTTGAGCGGCTGCGAATGTGCGCCGCGGAGCAGCGCCTTGATCTCAGGGGAGGTGATGAAGAGGCGGTAGAGGGCGAGCTGGAATTCGGAAAGGCCGCAGAAGACGACCTGCTCGTACTTGACGGGCACTGCGTAGATGGGACATCAGCGCAACGGACGCGTTGAGATGGCGATATACATACGGTACTTGGACAGCAAGTCGTTGGTCCGCCGGATGATGAACTTCGTGACCAATCCACCGAGCTCCTTGAGCTTCTTCTCGCTTTCTGTCTTTTCGTGGTCTGTTGCGAGTGAATCGCGGCCACGAATGATGACATTCTCGTAGTTCTTGCGGAAGTCGTTCTTGGTGCCAAGGAAGTTGGGGTTGGCGAAGTTGAGCAGGGAGAAGTACTCGGACAGGTCATTCTGCGGGCCGCATTAGTTGCACAAGCGTGTATATCCGCAGTCAAAACATACCTGGATAGGTGTACCGGTCAGGATGACACGTCGCCTGACATTGAGCGCCGCGAGAGCTGTGTACGTCTGGTTCTCTGCAGGTCTTTGTTGGAAAAGATCATTGAGCTAAACCATAAGAGGCGTACCAGAGTTCTTGAGACGATGGCCTTCGTCGCATAACAACAGTCCTATAGTGCAGTTCGCGAGATAACCACCCAGCGAGCGCAATGTCTCGTAAGAGACGATCATGACTATATCACGCCGTCAACAACAACAAAGCAAACGGTCGACGGCATGCGTACCAGGTTGAGTGACATTTCTGCCCGAGGCAGATACCCAACGGCTGACCTTCTCGATGAGGTCGGCTTTGGTACCTTTGCCGTCGACTGCTAGGGCCGAGATGGTGTCCTCCTTGCCTAGCCATTTCACTACAGACAGGCATTAGCATATATGGGATCCACAACACCAGCTGTAGCTCACCGAGCTCATTTGCCCAATTTCTGACAAGACTGGACGGACAGGCGATGATGCACTTCTCGATGCTCCCTTTGCCGGCGTGAGGGGATTGCTTGAGGAGGGTCCACAGCAGCGCTATGCACTGCAAGGTCTTCCCAAGACCCATCTCGTCTGCCATGATGCATCCGTACTGGTTCTCCATCACCATGCCCGTAGTGCACTTGTACAGGAACTGTAAGCGCCGTCAGTCAGTTCACTGCGCGCATACAGCCACTCAGATAACGCACCTTCACGCCCTCCACCTGATGCGGACGCAGGACCTTGGTCAGCCGCGGGTCGATCACCACTGGCACTTTCTCTGCCTTCTCCTTCCCCTTCTTGTCCTCCCCAAGTAGCGCGCGCAGCTTCTTGTGCGGGTTGTACAGCCCCTCCGTCTTCGTGCGTGCCTGCTCCTCCATGCGCGTGCGCTCCTCCTCCTTCAGCCGCGCCTGCCGCTCCTCGTCCGTCTCGCGGTCGTCGATCGTCGGGTCGTACAGCACGATCGCGTGGTCCGCCATCGGATCGAACAGCGGGCGGGGGATGAGCTTCGCCAGCGGGCGGATGCCCAGCGACGCCCCCGTCGCCGTCAGCGCAACCGTCTCCCCGGCCTTGTTCCGCATTGTCGGCATAGAGAAGCGGCGGTGCATAGAGTCGCCGAAGGGCTTGGGCTTGTAGACAGGGTATTTCTTGACGGCGGCGAGCAGCTCGTCCTCGTTGTGGTAGCTCTCATCCTGCTTCTTCTTCTTCTTCTTGCGCGCGTCGTCTTCTGAGTCATCGTCGTCCGCGGTGTCCTGGTTTTTGTAGGATACGCGCTTGCGCTTGCGCTGCGGCTGATCGCGCGACACGGCGGCAGAGAGGGTGGGCGGTTTGAAGGGCTTGTTGATGATGGAACTCTCCTGCAGGCGGTCGATGGTCTTGCCATCCTTCGTGGTGGGGACGCGCTTCAACATCGAATGGTGATGATAATGGGCGGAGGCAAGAGAACAATGGCCGTGCACACTGCATTATGCAATGCATACACGAGGATGCTGAGTCAGTCATGTGACCGCGTGTGACAGCGAAGACCGCGTCGGCTTTTCCCGAACCACCTTCAACATAACTGCCACTGAACGAATTCGAGTGCTGCACCATCGAATCATCCAGGCTGCCTCGGCCCCTGTGCTCATCACAGTCAACGCATCTTGTAAGAACTCCGGGGTGTTCCTTCTACGCATATATTGGTGCTGCAATCAACCCAGCGCATGCGACCGTTGACACGGACTATCGCCAGGTTAAAGTACGTGCATGCTGGTTGCATTATAATTCATGACTGACAAAGGTACGGTAGAAGGAGATCTTGTCCCCTTCTCTGTTCCTGCTTAATTTCGCCCGTCACACCAATATTCAGGGTCATGCCGAAGGTCGCGAAAGCCAAAGTCGTCGTCAGAACGACTGTCACCGCAGCTGGTAGTGCCAGTACGAGCGGTCGTACATTGACCAGAACGGAAGCTCGGACTATGTCGAAAACGCCGGAGTCTCAGACGTACGTTTGTTCTCACACAAGTACCTCGACAAGTCTGTATTTACTGACCCTTTTCGCAGAGACCTATCATCTGAGGAAGAGGTAGACGCAGATGCTACAACCCTTTCATGGTACACCCTTGAAAAAGAGACCATGGAGCCGCAGTGGCATCAAGCGCTGCAGGCAGAGTTCGAGAAGCCTTATTTCACCCAAGTACGAGTGGCATATCTGATCACGCTGTCGCCACAAGCTGACTTTATCAGCTTCGAGATTTCTTGACAACAGAACACAAATCACAGACCATATACCCGAAGAGTGAGTCCGTTCGAAACCTTGTTGCGAGCGTCGGAGAGCTAACTTTTGATCTCAGTGAAAGATGTGTATTCGTGGTCGAATTATACCCCTTTGGACAAAGTCCGGGTCGTTATTCTAGGCCAGGTATGTGCTCTGAATCCCACATTGCAAGCACTCATAGGGATCTTAGGACCCGTACCATAACGTTGGCCAAGCACACGGTGAGCAGGACGAGGGGCTGGGATGAGCGATAGTTGTGCTAAATGTCAACTTCAGGGCTGTCCTTCTCCGTTTTACCGCCTACAAAGCCTCCAGGATCGTTGAAGAATATTTACAAGCAGCTCGCGCAGGACTTCCCGACCTTCGTGCCTCCAAAGACCAGCGGGTGAGCCTCGGTACCTTCGTGGTAGTATGCGCTGCAAGACTCAAGGATTTCCAGCGATCTCTCCCTTGTCGCCAAACAGGGCGTGCTATGGCTCAACGCGTGTCTGACGGTCCGCGCACACAAGGCCAACTCGCATTCGCGCAAAGGCTGGGAGCAGTTCACAGCACAGGCTATCCGCGCTGTGCTGGATTACTACAAGGATCGGGGCGTGGTCTTCATGGCGTGGGGCCTTCCTGCGCAGAAAGCGTACGCAAAGCTTGGGATAGATGAGGTGTGTCTTGCGCTGCACATCATTGCGAACGGCGACTGATAGAATGGGCGACAGAACAAGCATCTTGTGCTGAAGTGAGTTCTTTTTTCTCTTTCATGAGTTTGCTGACGCCTCATTTTTTGTAGATCCGCGCACCCGTCGCCTCTTTCCGCTCATCGCGGATTCTTGGGTAATGGCCACTTCAAGGCAGCCAACGACTGGTTGAGGGAGCGGTACGGGGACGAGGGCACTATAGATTGGATGGTGCTGTGCAAATGAGGATATGTATATGGTCTTGCGTCACATCTTGGGCTGCCAGGCAATAGCAGGTTGTGTAGTCTTTCGCTTGAGCAGTGTAGGGATCAAGTCTTTCTCAATGGCGCTGTGTATTCATCCATTCAGTGCAGTATTAGAAGCCGCCAGAGCAGCAGTAGGCGCAACCAGTGCGCACAGGTCGCATCCGTGTCGCTGACAAGTCGAACTTCCGTTTTTATTTGTACTTGCTTGGCATGAGCCTGGCAGCGCACCTCATTGTGGACGCAACGACGACACTTCTTCCTTTATTGCCCTCACCTTGTCTTTGAGTCTTGTCGTACGCGCCCGAAATCGTCCAGAGACCGCCAGAAATGTCCTCGACGAAGCTCCACGCACACCCATCGCTGCCCGCACCCGTCGTGCACGCAGGCTTCTCCGTCCCTCAGTCCAAGTCACACGTCCTTGCCGGTGTGCAGGACGCGTATTGGAGCGACGACGAAGGCGTAAGTGGTCCGCATACCCTCTAAGACGATGTCTGACGCGGTTTCTGCGTTGTTGTGTAGGAGGATGCCGAGTGTCCGCTCTGCCTGGAAGAGATGGATATTTCCGATCTCAATTTTAAGCCGTGTGTTTGCGGGTACCAGGTGCGCAACGCCTCCTTGTAGTGATCGTCAGGAGATCTGACTGGGCGAGCGTGTAGATATGCCGCTTCTGCTGGCACCACATCAAGGAGAATCTCAACAAGCGCTGCCCTGCCTGCCGACGAGTTTACACCGACGAGGGTGTGGAGTTCAAGCCGCTTGCGGCATCCGAGTGCGTGTCCTTACTTCCCTCCACTTGAGTGTTGCTGATAAAAACCTGTCGCCTCGTCCTGTATCGACACCCTGCAGTCACAAGCGCTTGACTCAGCAGAAGAAGCAGCGTGAACGCGAACGCAAGGACTTGGAGGGGCTGGGCCGCCGCCATCTCGCAAACGTCCGCGTAGTGCAACGTAACGTGGTCTACGTCGTCGGCATCGGTCCTCGCTTCGCGAAGGAAGAGGTGCGTGTGCCGACGATCGCATTGACCGATCGCGTACTGACCAAAACCATCCTAGCTGATTCCTACATTGCGATCGACTGAATACTTCGGCCAGTATGGCAAGATCAGCAAGATACTACTCGTGAAGCGGACGCCTTCGGGTGGCCGTGCGCCTGTGGTTGGCTTATATGTCACGTATCATAGGCGCGAAGACGCTGCACGGGCAATAGCGGCTGTCGACGGTGCGCCGTCGCCAGGCGGAGGCAAGGACGTCATGCGCGCAAGCTACGGGACGACCAAATACTGCATGTCTTTCTTGCGTGGTGCGACGTGCAGCGACCACGCTTGTATGAACTTGCATGAGTGGGGCGACGAAAAGGATTGCTTCACCAAAGAAGATCTCACGACATTGTTAGTGCTTTCCTTCATCTTAAGACAACCTATTGACGAAGCTCTCGCAGAAAACACACTATGAAGGCGACTGAAAGTCGGGGCCGCAAGGCTGACCAGATGGATGTTACTGGCCTTCCTCGTGCAGCTGCGTGGGGTAGCAAACCTGCGATCACTCCTGCAATCCTTTCGAGTGCATCGAATCGCGACTCGCCTACTCCTGCAGCGGCAGCTGCCATGGCAGCCGCAAGTTCTGGTGGTCAACGATCAACACGCCGTGGAGGTGCACGGACGCGCAATAACAATGCGTCCAGTACTACCGCGGAGCCTCGGCCCAGTCGTAAGATCTCCAAAGCGATGTCGACGACATCGTCAAGACCGCAAACGCCGGCTCCAGCACCCTCAGCGCCTGCAGCGACCACAGTGGAAGAGAAGATTGCGAAGAAAGTCAAGGAGTCGTCGCCTGGACCCTCGCACTCCCCTGCACCTTCATCCGTTGCGCCGGAGTCAGAGCAGGGCTCAGCGCCTGCCGAAGCCAGGCCCCCGTCTCCGGCGCAGGAGATACCTGAGGAAGCTCCAGCACCCCCGCCGGCCGCTCCAGAGCTTCCACCGGGCCTGCCTGCCCTTCCTCCTGGCCTCTCAGCGCCGCCTGGCATACCGTCGCCTCGTCCTCCACACCGCATGGATACGTCATCTCCTCAAACTCCTCTCCTCGCTCCCGCGACGGGATACATGGTTTCGAACGCGGCACGGGCTCTCATCGACGATGTTCGCTTGCGTCGCGACGCTGCCTTCACTCCGGCTGCTGCGTTCCCCGATTTCGATCGGACGTTGGACGCATTGAAGCCCAGCGAAAGCGGCGGCTTCAGCTTCACGTTCGACCCGAAACTCGCGGAGCAAGCGGAGAAGTTCGAGCTGCCCACACTGGATATGGAAGCCGACATGCCGTTTGATGGAACATACCTGGACGCCTTCCCTGCTCTGCGACCTGGAGCATCACAATCCTTCATGACTCCCCCTGGTTTATCTTACCCGCACAATCCTAATCGTGCCATATACGATCCTCTAGCGATACGCCTTCCGACGGCTGCGCCGATGGAGAGACAATCGACTGGAGGCTCCAGCTATACTGGCTCCTTCAATCCCTTCGCCGACGGTGGCGACTCGTCCGGTGGTTCTCCGCGAAGGTCGAATAGCTCGGCGCTAGACGAAGACTCGACGCGGAAGGTCTCACGGTTTGGGTTTGCACGCGGCCGGCAAGCTTCGTCGACTAACTCACCGCTTCACGCTCCTTCGCCGCTAAGCGCCACCGCCAGCGACAGTCCTATACTTCGTGGCGCGTCGGCTGATCTTTCACACCAACAATGGGCGATGCAGGGTCGGCACGAGATGGGTTATGGCCATACAACTCCCGCTATCCCTTCGCCTTTGGTACAGCAAGCGCAACCTCAGTCGTATCCGCAGCAGCCCCCGCAAATGGGACGCTTCCAGCCGTTCGACACGAACCTCAGCGAGGCACAACTGCGCGACTTTATTCAGAACAGCCGGGAACGTGCTCCAGTTCCGCCTCCAGGGATGCGCAACGGCAATGCTGGTAGGAGACTTCTGCTTGTGAATGGTGTCGCATGAGTTAACGGACATTCTTTCCCTATTATCGCATGTTTTCTCTCTCCCGACTTTTATATGGCCACGCTACGCATAGTGCAAGCTCCGATGTACAAGAACCAAGGCTTCAACGATCCTGCCATCATGACCGCTCGGTTTGCGTCTCCAGCACCCAGGGACTATCCGCAATCCTCGCTCGCATTCGGCCCACCACCCGGACTATCCTTTCCTCCTGTCAATGTTCAAAATGCGCCCGCCAACATAATGGAGGCGCCTAATGCCCATGGTGAGTCTTCTGTTTCCCGATACAGGGGAGGGAGGTCAGCGTACCGAGTGCCGAACTTTGTCAGTGCGCAAAGTCTATTACCGGCATTAATGCACCCCTGCGACCCTCTCCGTCCGTCGTCCGCGTCCATAGCATGTGGCTGTCCCTCGGCAATAGAAGCGAAGGCGTAATATAACCACCACACCCTCATGACACTCCCTCCCCTCGTTCGGGTACGCTCTTCTCATTTACAGAGCTGACACGAACCCGTTCTTTTCTTCGTATCTTATCTTTAGTCTCCCCCACAACAACCACACCTTCCGAACCTTCAGACCCTCCCCCTACGCTTTCTACCCTCGACTTCCCCGCTCTTGCGTCGGCGATGCCAGCTACTGCGCCAGCGCCTGCTCAGGAGAAAGACACGCCTACTTCCGGTTCTACGGAGCAACCATCGCTCGATGTCAAGGCTACGGAGAAGGCGGAGAAGAAGGCCGCCAAAAAGACCGCCGCTGCTGAGCGTGCTGCTGAACGGCAGCGTGTCGCTCAGGAGAAAGCGGCTGCTAAGGCGGCGGAAAAGGCGCGTCAGGCCGCGGAGAAGGAGAAGGCCGCGGCGGCTAAGGCGCAGAAGGAGCAAGAGGAGAAGGACCGGCAGGAGCAGGAGAGGATCGCCAAGGCAGCCGAGCGCGAGCGCATTCGTGCGGAGAAGGAGCAGCAGGCCAAGTTGGAGAAGGAACGGCAGGCTCAGATGCAGAAAGAGCGGGAGGCGCAGGTGGAGAAAGAACGTGCTGCGAAGGCGAAGAAGGCCGCTGCCGATGCCACGAAGGCGGAGGCCAAGGCGAAGTCGCAGGCAGAGAAAGCAAAGGCCACTGTCGAGGTTCCGAAAGCTAAGCTAGCGGAATCGCCTTCAGTCGCCGAGGTGCAGGCGCCCTTGCTCTCGAAGAAGCCCAAGAAGAACAAGCCCGTCCTTACGCCTCGTCCTGTCAAGGGCGGCAAGGAGAGCGAGTCAGCGCCTCATGATGATGCGGCCGCGCCCTCGCACTCGCACCTTCCCAGCAAGGAATCCATCGCCACGTCCCTGTCTAGCGACAACTCCCGGGCGGAATCGGTCGAGCGGGAACTTCCTGTCACCGTCCAGGATCTGATGGAGGACATCCACCTCGCCTTCCCCGAACTCGACCTTCCACTCATCCGTTCTTCGACATGAGCAAGATCAACCCCACCACGAAGATGCCTCTCGAGTATGCACCGCTCGTGCACGCTCTTTCCGCGTTATCCAGCGCCGGGGAGTCGAGCGCTTCGTTACCGAGCAACATGCCCCCAGGCTCCATCGACAATGCTGTGTCCTCCTTCCAGCGCCTCCTTGAGACACTGACTCAAACCATATCGGACCTCTTGCGGCTTCTCCCGCGTGCGACGTGGGACGACAGCGCGTCGTTCGACGGCGTGCTGCGCGACATGCTAAAGGGGGACGACTTCCTCGACGATGCAGGTGGGGACGATCCTGAGAAAAACGATGAGGTTGGCGCGTTGACATCCGCTTTAGAACGTCGAGCGAGGTGGATGGAGGTTCAACTGTCGAAGCTGGAAGAGCTGCACCGGGACATCAACACGGCGGCGGTTCGCGCAGTCCTCGCGTTCAATCGTAAAGGCTACGATCTACGGAAGGGCAACGGTGCGAGTGTGAGCGACATGCTTAGGGAGTTCGATACGCTCGGCTACGCGGAGGAAAACGGCAAGCTGCGCCCTTTGAGGGCGGACGAGCTGGAGAAGAAGGCGGCGGCGGCGAAGGATGCCGCTCTGGTGGCGGAGGTGGATTTGCGGGACATGATGGAGAAAATGCAAGCGCTCAAGCCGTTCTATGATTATGAGCTGTAATAGGACTTTGCTGCCTCGAACGTGGTTGGGCATCATCGTACACGGACAATGCACACCTTGGACATATCTAAGATCCAGTGAACTACGAACTTGCAGAACTCAAACGGAAAGTCTTCAGACCCTCGTCCTGCCTCCACGGCACCTCTTCTTCCCAATGCGTGATGACCACCACCGCTTGATCAGGCCCGAGTGCGCCTGCACGAAGATACTTACGCGCCGCGTCGATCATGCCCTGGTCCATGCCTGCAATCATGAGTCTCGCATATTTCTGTATCTCGGTGAAAATGAGACTTACCGCTCCAGACCTCGTCGAGTAGCACAAGAGGCGCTTTCCCCACGAGCGCACGCATCAGGAGCACCATGCGCTGTTCACCCACAGAAAGGTCGGCGAAGGGTCGCGCTTTGAACGTCTCCGTTGCTGATCCGCCCTTATTCCCTGCCCATGCGTCGGGCCCAAGAGCAGAAAAGACATCGTTCATGCGCGCCAGGCGCCAGGGTACGTCAGGTTGCGACATGATGCCTTTGCCGACTCCCTGTTCACCTCCGGGCACAAATCCACCGTCGAAGCCTGTTCCTACCGCGTCCCACGCACTCATTCCCTGCCGACGCGGGAATGCGTCAAATAGCTCCGGCGAGAGTATGCCTATCAGCGAGTGCAGGTGAGGTGTAGGAATGCGAGAGCGAGGTTTCGAAAAGAGGTGAAGATGTCGCTGCGTGTAAGACTGGGGGTGATCGCCAGTGAGGAGCGAGAGCAGAGTGGTCTTGCCGGATCCTGGGGACGGTCAGCTACGCAATTGAGACACACAATGTGTGCATACCGTTGGTTCCTTGCAGATGCCAGCGCTCGCCTTCACGGATCTGCCAGTTGATATCTTTGAGAACCTGTGGCAAGAAGTCAGGCTCCTCAGTAGACAATATGGTGCCGCTGCGTACAGTTCTAGCACCGTATTTTACGCCAACGTCCTGCAAATCCACGACGACCTTGCCAGCAGGAGCTATCTGAGCAACAGACTCTGCTGCCTGAGTCCGCGCCTGATGGGCTGCTTCATCCGCCAGCACAGGTTCTTTCTCGCCTGTGATTACACGGTCTCCGCGCACCAGTGCTAGATGGGTGATCCAGTCCGGGACGTCGTCGTGGGTCCGTAGGCCGAGGAGGATATGCGGAGCGCATGCGTCGTGCAGCTCCTTCAATGTTTCGAGCAGTCGCGGTCGACTTTGGACGTCAAGGCCAGCTAGAAAAGGCTCAGTGGATGTCACGCAAAAGAACAACGGCGCATACTGAGTGGCTCGTCGAGTAAGAGAAGCTCGGGTTGCTTTAGCAGAGCGCTAATGATCCGCGCGCGTCTTGTCTGCCCATTGCTGAGTGCGACGCGCGGTAGGTCGAGCAAGTCTCGAAGGCCGAGAGCGTCAATCAGACGGTCAAACAGCGCAGTCTTCTCCGGCGTGATCGCAGGAGGCGGCTCAACAGCAGTATCATCCTCGAAGTCGAATTTCTCCCGAGGAATGGTTTCTGGGAACATGCTCTGGCGAAGGGTGATGCGGTCTTTGTCCCGGACCGCACCATAGCGTGCCGTATAGTCGTAGAATTCACCTCCCACAGCGCGCGCTCTATTCCCAAAAGATACCAGAGTGATACATTCCAGAGGGTTCTTGCCGCTCGCACTGAGGAACGGAAATGGGCCATCTGAGGGATGGGGCGATATTCGATGGTGACCCATGAGCATCTATAAATGATAAATAAGGGTGGATGATCTGCAGGCATTACAGGAATTACCTGGAACACGGTGGCCTTCTGACCAGAGCCTGAGCCTATTACAGCCCAGTTCTCCCCTTGATTCACTGTCCATTCGAGCTCTCGGAGAGCGGGTGCCGCATGGTTTCCGTCGCCAAAGCGATAAATATTCGCCCTCGGTATACGAATGAGTGGCTGTGGTTGCGTCTTATTGGTAGCAAAACGTCGTAGGGGTGCGCGTACTGTCCACGTCGACCAGAGGGAAGTAGCTGCACTGGGGCGAGCTCCAGGTTTGAGCATGAGGGTAGAAATCGCCTGTCATAAGGTTGGCATGCAATTGTTAGATTACCTGACACCTATCTTACACGCTGTAAAGCCTGCCTCTTGATGTGCAGGTTGACTTCACGTGGGAACCTGGCGGGAACTTCCGGAACATTGAGTAGCGGAGTTAGCCGAGAGATTATATGTCCAAAACAAGCAACCCTTGTTCTACTCACAGGTTTCACACGCTTGTTTGTCAGGCTCTGTAACTCTGACCTGTACCTTCAAGCTATAACTTCAAGGCCCGACACGGTGTCAAAAGATTGTTTGACGTGGATGGGACATTCTGGCTGTATGGCTCGGAGGTAAGACGCGACCCGAAACTGGACAGCAGTAATATCTCGGCGGTCTAGCAGCCTGACTAGATACGCGGCGGGTCCTTCCCCTTTGTCCTCGGAATGGAATGCGAGTTCCTGTCCTCAATGTGGATCGTGACGTAGACCGTGTCTTCGTCAAACGAGAGGTCTTCATGACCGCAGACATTTCCTGAACGTGTAAGCGAATGACTTTCGTTTCGTGGCCACGGTATACAGTGGGCGGTGTTTATGCATTGCGACGACCAACGCGCCTCAGCAAGGCTCTTCGAGGCAGGACAAAGTCAGTACGACCCGCAGAGAGTCTGCTCGGATGAAGAACACGATGACGGTAATGAGAGGAAGTAGTAGATACCGCAGGCCCTACCACTGCGTAGAAATAGATGTATATATTGTAACACAACGAGCAAGGTTTTGTGCTGGGCGCGAGCGTGGCACACCGACCACAGAAGGCCCCAATCTTAAATGTCCCAAAACCCTGACCCCTTCACTCCTTGAAACTCTGCGATTCGTTCGGATGCTACGTCAGACTTCAGTCGTGTTCAAGGTTGGGGGCAGGTGGCACACACCTGCTTGTAGTCTTCCAACGGGCGGTCCATTTGATGCGCAGTGTCGATGCGGACGGCGATCGCGCCAGGGTTCGTTGTGTTCTGGAGCTGTGAAAGAGCTATGAGTGACGTTGAACCGTCGTGTCTTCCTCCAGAATGGCCTACGCGGTTCCCGGAGCGCTGATCGCGGCTGGAAAGGGCGTAGCTGTCCGATTGGCCGTTGAGCGACTCTTGGATGCTCATACGGCTGTTCAGCGTGACGAGAAGACAGTTGGTAACTGCAGGTCGTCAGTACACGCGCCAGGCAACTCACATGCATATTGCTTACACAAACGACCCTCTTTTCATGTGTTTTATCATGTTAGTGAAAGATGATGATGGTAAACAGATCAGACAAACCGAGGAAGAAGGTAAGCATGTAGATGAATGTGTCTCCCCAAACGTTGATCTACAAGAACGGTGAGCAGAGCGATATGCGAAGGCCATTGGCGACGTACGGAAATGAGGGACCAGATAGCAGCAAAACTTGTGGGGAGACCGGTGTTGAAGGTGAAGACGATCTACGCAGATTATTAGCCTTTGCAACGACGCACGAAAACGTAGCAACTCACCAAGCGGTTGAGGATGTCATTCCTACAAACGGCGACGATTATTCATTCAGCTCACAGAAGATCACACAAATTACGCACGACCGCTTGAAACCCGTCTTCGACTGTTGCAGGCAGAGGATCATCGAGATCGATATGAGAACGTCAGTTACCGCGGAAATAACGTTGATCGCAACGTTAATGTCCTGGTAGCAGATCGTCAGCTCCGCCGACAACGACGTAGATGCCTGACTGACCTTGAGAGCGGCGAGATCTGCGAAGAAGCCGTACCGAGCGCAGCGAGCGGTGTACACTACAATCATCTAAGAAAATGACATGCCGTGGTATTCACTTTGTAACTCACCGAGCGTTGGGACTGGGGATATTTAGGTGAGTGGAGGGCCTTTCAACATATGAGAGCTCTTACTGAAAGCAGCCAAAGACGCCGCGACGAGGACACCGGTCGCATAATAGTTCTTGTGGCTCACTATCATGTGAAAGGTCAGCGAGGATCAAGCGATAATCCTAGATACCTACGCCGATAGACGCGGTGGCAGTAAAACCTGGACCTCTGGTAAGCAAGAATTATCCAGGACGATCAGGATTAAGCACATCTGGGTGATGAAGGCCAGCAGGCCGATGAAGAGCACGTGGTAGGCGAGAGTTCTGCACGGGGTGTGAGTGATGAGGACTTCATCTCCGGCAAGGTCAACACGACGTACGGATCGAGGATGGCCAACGCCGCCGGGTTGCCATTGTTTGTTACGCAGTACCAGTACACTGCCGCAGATGTGAGATCGATGGGGAAGATAAGAAGGACGGCGGCGTACCAGTTGCTACAGATTCGCGGTGAGGACATTAGCGCGGACGACTCGAGACTAGTCATGTCGCATACCGGCGTACAACCCTTGCTGGACGGTGTCGAAGGAGAGAACGACGACGACCTGGTGGGAACAGATTAGTATACTCATATGTAGCGCAAAGCGGACACGTACAAGGACATTGTATATCCAGTGATCTTTCCTCGCATATAACGATAGTGATGCCAACCCTGGAGCAATCCGCCTGCAGAACGCGTCAATCACGCGCTAAATCGCAGAGGAGCGCAAGCACTGACATCCGTACAAACTGAGAACAAAGTCAGAAGCCCGCTGATCACAAGAGAAGACACCACGCACATGGAGGAAAGTATGCAAGCATTGAAGAGCATGCCCAGCCTGTGCAGACGCGTCAGCCTCCGCGTCCATCCTCGCTGTATCGGCGTACGTGTTGTCAACGGTCGCAACCATGGTGCTCTACAGTCCCGGGGGTGAATGGGCAAAGGAAAGTGAAAATCCGCAGATGCGCGCGATATATAGCACCGCGGTGGCAAGTAATAGGCACGCGAGGCTAAGTATGTGGTCGCCGCGCGCTTCTCCATGATCATCAGAATTGCCGCGATATGGCCAAATGGGGGTCAGGGTTTATTTGCACATGGACCTCCAATTCCACGCAGGATCTTCGGGAAGGGCCGTCCTGACGCACTCCGCCGCCGCCCTCCAGAGTCCCGCCCAGGCTCCTACCCATCCACCCCTGCAGTTATGGGTTATGATTATGAGGGAGAGGGCGACATAAGAGAAAGGACATACCGTAAAAGCTTAGCGTAAGAAGACCTGTCAACAAAGAGATCCGCCATTTCCACCCATAACTTGCAGGGGCGGCTGGACGAATACATTTTGAAATTCGCGGACCGGACGCGCCGAGTTTCCCTTCGTCTGCAGCTGGACGGCGCCGTTGCATCCAGATGGCGTCGAAATTCGCCAAAGTAACTGCACAGGAGTATGGGAATAGTGTAACTGCATACATATCCGAAATTTTGGCCATTCAAGTGAGACGGACGGGGCTACATAGGCGGTGAGACCAACACGGAACCCCTCGAGGACGCTGGTTTTTGCTTTGCTAGGGCGGGCTCGAGGCTATGGAGCTTTCAGTTCCCTAGGAAGGGATACAAGTATGCTGCAATGTAATGTAATGGTCCCATGGGTCGCCGCAATAGCCGTTGGAGTGGGCGATGACTTGTTGAAGCTATTGACAGTCACTCGGAAGATATGAATTGTGGCTCGTCTAGATGGTAACAAAGCTGCCGTAGGTAAGTAGTGAATATGTCAACAAGGGCTCATATAGAGCAATAGGTAGTCTATCAGTACTTTAGCAGCGAGCAAGGCTGTTGCGCGTAGTGACGAGGGAAAACCAGCGTCCTCGAGGGGTTCCGTGTTGGTTCCACCGCCTATGTAGCCCCGTCCGTCTCACTTGAATGGCCAAAATTTCGGATATGTATGCAGTTACACTATTCCCATACTCCTGTGCAGTTACTTTGGCGAATTTCGACGCCATCTGGATGCAACGGCGCCGTCCAGCTGCAGACGAAGGGAAACTCGGCGCGTCCGGTCCGCGAATTTCAAAATGTATTCGTCCAGCCGCCCCTGCAAGTTATGGGTGGAAATGGCGGATCTCTTTGTTGACAGGTCTTCTTACGCTAAGCTTTTACGGTATGTCCTTTCTCTTATGTCGCCCTCTCCCTCATAATCATAACCCATAACTGCAGGGGTGGATGGGTAGGAGCCTGAGTCCCGCCTCCCTCTGCTCCTTGAGCCCGAAAGCTTGAGTTGAAGGCGCGCGATGAGTATTGACCTTACATAAGTTAAACATCGGCTGCAGAAATGAGGGAACCTGCGAGTGAGTCATCGGCGAACGTAACAGTTGGGTTCCCTCTTCATCCCGGTGCTCGGCGCTCGCTCACCTCGCTCAGCTCTGGGTCTGTACGTGATTTGTACGAGAGTCGAGCGCTGATGAGGCCAGAGGACCGAAACGCAACGAGGGTGCTCGGAGGTTGGAATTTGGTAGCGATGTTCAGCAGATGTCCGCGAAGTCTTCAGTTGACCTATGCTACAGGAAGTTTTGCTACAAATAGAGAGAAGGCGCGCTTCGGCCGGCAGGATGGAGGTTTGCCCGGTGAAGGATGACCGTCGAAGTTCCAGGAGACAAGACACAGCACTGGCAGTTGCCAGCCATGGGAGCTGAGAAGGGGCCGGGTAGGGGAACGGTGGCGTTGGAGTCTCTTGTGTAGAATAATTCAGTTTCCGCCTCCCGTCAAGCATTGCTCGACTGTGTTGAGAAGCGCCTGGTTCTCCAGGGCAGCGGCGACGCGCTCCTTGTCATTCAGCTGCTTGTTCACTGTCGTTATGGAACGGCGCGGTGCGCGGTCACGTTGGCGCAGCGCAGCGTAAGGGAAACATGGATGGATGGTAATGACAATCCGCGATAAATGCTGTCAGTGACAGATTCACGGGCGGCGCAGGAGGGAGGGACTTGCATGTATGCTCACTCTGGTGAGATCCGGGCTTTACGCGTATGTCTACCTTGAACCGGCTTGGGAGGCTGCGAAGAAGACGGACGCGGATAGATAGGCCTGTGGGGCGCAGCAGAGATCGGCGAACGATAGATGGACGGCGGGGAGGAGAGATAAGTCGAATGTGTATTTCATCAGCTTTGTACAGCTAAAGAGATGACTGTGTGCACCTATCAAGGTCGACATGCCGCAATGCGGGACGGTAGGCGTGAACTCGACGTCTATGAAGTTGCGTCCGATCTCTATTTGAGAAGCAGACACGACGCGCAGTTCCTCCAGAGTATTTGGATGCTCTGGATCGTATATATGGCGGATGAGATCTGAGAGGGGTCAGTAGCTCGCTCAGAAGGAGTTCAGCACGGCTTACCAAAGATCTCTTCCTGGTCAATCGGCTCCGGCTCGTCACTCTCAGCGGTCTCTTCTTCGACATCTTCCATCCATATTTTATTTCCAGAATAAGCAGACGACTTCTGCGCGGACGGTGCGGAGAACACAGTGGGATTTGCGTTAAACAGCTGGGAAGACATGGCGGTTTGGGAATACAATGGGAAGGTCCAAGCAACCACGTGTCAATACACCGGTAGCGTCGGCCCGAGAACAATGTTTTGGCTTCGTTACTTGGACCTGCCGCAGGCTTGCTCGTGTCTCTTGTTCTTGCACTTCATCTTCACGTTTGTTGCTGATTGACATGCCACCCAAGGTGCGCTTCTGTTAGAGCTGTGCTCTACTATAGCAACTGATGACTTCTCAGCGAAAGCGGGCCGAGGACGCGGCAGCTGCTGAGGACAGCGCCGCACCGCGCGCGACGCGCCGGTCAACGCGTAATTCGACGGCGGATTCCACCGCTTCAGCCGCCACAGCGAAGCCTCCCGCACCCAAGAAGGCACCCGCGAAGAAAGTAGCCAAGAAAGCGTATGTCCCAGTACTTCGAATGCAATTCAGCAGCTAATGCACACGCACAATTAGTGCTGACCCGACTGATTCAGACGAAGCCGAGGTGGTCAGCAGTTTCCTCAGCCTCTCCGCGCATCGATCGCTCATTCTTCCCAGCCACCCCCGAAGAAGACTCGCACAACAAAAGGACCTGCCACCAAGGCTGCACCTGCAAAGACCAAGAAAGCGTCTGCGAAGAAGCCCACCGTCCCCACTGAAAGGTAAGCAAGCGCCCGTCGCGCGCACGTCCCACATCCACGCTCACCTCGCCTGGCTGCAGCGCGAATGATGTAAGTCTCTTCGCGATCGCGTGCTCGCGTGGCTGATTTACGCCCGTCCGACTTGATCAGGCGTACGGCGCTAAGTGAGTACCACCATCTCACCTTGCACCCCGCTTCCATGCGCCTGTATCTTTGCCCATGCCTTTCGTCTAACCACAGTGACAGCGACGACGAAGACGCAGGTCCCAGCAAGTCGGCCAAGGTATGCGCTCAGCGTGCACGCCGCCCTAACCCCGTGCTCACCCCGCCTTACACAGACTGCGCAGGTTGCGCCTTCCCCGGGACTACAATACGAGGCCTACACGCCCCAGCACGCCAAGGCTCTCTTTGATGCATATGCAGACGCGGAAGAGCCCGACGTGATCGACGCAGAGGGCTTCATGAAGCTCTGCGCGGACTTGGGGATGCAAATGGAGGGCGCGCTCCCGCTCATCCTGGCGTGGCATCTACAGTGCAAGGAGATGGCCAAGATCAGCCGCGAGGAGTGGACAAAGGGGATGCAGAGCTTGCAGTGCGTGGCCGCCACACACCGCGAAGATACTCTGACACGCGTTGCAGGACGGCGTCGCTCCCGCAACTTGCGATCGCGCTGAAGGACCTGGAGCAGTTGCTCGTGCAGGGCAACACGTCCAAGGAGACACAGGGGAACGGCAAGAACGAGCCGTACACCAAGGCGGTCTACCACACGTACGCTGCGGACAGGCAGAAGAGTTTCCGCAGCATGTACAACTTTTGCTATGTGCTCGCCAAGCCGCCGTCCGTCCTTTTCCCTTGTCCCCATTCGTCCACACTCACGCACCACTCACAGACAATCGAAAAATATTGACATGGAGGTTCGTCCTTTGCATACCTCCCGTATATGACCCGCTGATCCCGTTGTAGACGGCATGCGCGATGTGGTCCGTCCTACTTGTTCCTCAATATCCCCACATGGAGAAGATTGTCGACTTCACCAACGTATGTCTCTTCGTCAACTTTGGCATCTGTCGACATACTCACTTCGTCTCAGGAGCGGCTCCAAACCCACCGCGCGGCGAACAAAGACCTCTGGCAGATGGTGGGCACCCGCATCGTGCGGCATGGATTCCTTGCTGACCACAACCGCTGCCGCAGATGCTGGAGTTCTGCGAGACGGTCAACCCGAGCCTTGACAACTACGAGGCGGATGGGGTAAACGTCCCGTCATTTGTCCGCTATACCACATGCTAACTAGCTACAAAACCTACAGGCATGGCCAACACTTCTGGATGAGTATGTGGAATGGGCGAGAAGTGAGGAAGGGAAGGAGCAGTAGATGGTGCCAGCCTACTCTACTACACTTAGACTCATCCGATGCTGAATCATGATAAACACTTGATCCGGATTCTCAGTCAAACGAGGATCGATGGCTCCCAAATGGCAAAGCAAAATAGCAGTTGGTAGTCACTGTCCTTTCAACTGGACAAGAAATTGTAAAGAAAGATCGCATGCACACATTCATCTAGCCTCATCAATATTCAAGGTCCTAGCAGGAATCGTGATAATCGCTACACTATAGAACGATGCTAGCGGTGTCCCCAGTACCTATACAGCACTCAATAAAGCACCCGCCGCTGAAAAGACTGCCGCGTCAATGACTCTTTATGTAGGGACCATTGCCGGTTGCTGACCGGCGCTGAAGCGCTAAACGTTTAAACAATTGCTTCATGCAACAATCAATGAGCATCTCAAACGAATGGAGCACACACGTGGAGCGACAACAATTTGTTACCAATGACACTGGCAGAGTAGGCGTCGCGACAGTTTTGCGGCTAGGATTGAATCGCGTAAGGCGATGTCAACACTGGCCAGCAAACGCGCCGGGCACGGCTGTATGGGAGGTGGAGGGTGCGTGTGGAGGGCGGACGTGAAGAGGAGTTGAGAACAGACGGTAAAGAGCAGGGGGTAGAGTACGAGGAGAGGGTGAGAAGGTTAGGGCGTGCGTGGGCGCGTATGCTACAGGCGCTGACACGCTAAGTACAGCGTTCCGGCATCCAGGTATCCATTCCATATAACACAGAGATAAACAGAGTAAACATATCTTACCATGTTGACAACAGCGGCGGGAACCGTACAGAGGCGGAGTCGTCCCTAAGGGTGGAGCCTAGAGGCGTCCCAGTGGTCCAGCATACAGCCTCAGCGCAGGATGTGCATAGCCGCGCCTACTCGTTCGCGACCTTCAGCACCTTCGGCTTCACCTGCTCATCGTCCGAGTCGTCGTCGCTCTCCTCGTCGCTATGCGTGTCCTTCGAGAACGGGTTCGGCAGCTCGCTCTGGTCGCTGCGCGACGGCTTCGCGCCGGCCTCGTAGTGCGCCGCGTAGCTCTCGCCACCGTGGCTCTGCGGCGACGTGTCCGGCGCGTTGTGATCCAGCATACTGCGCGCGCCACCCAGTGACTTATTGCGCTCGTGGTCTGAGCCCGCGCTCGCACTCGCTGCAGCGGCGCCATACGGGTCCGGCTGCGGCGGCTGGGCCTGTGGCTGTCCGTACTCGGGTTGCCCGTATTCTGGTTGCTGGCCAGGTTGGTGCTGGTAGTACTCGGGCCCGGAGAACGCCGCGTACGGCTCGTGCGCCTGGCCAGTCCCCACGCCAGAGAGCGTGCGGCGCACACCAATGCCCGCCGCCCCCGCCGCACCGGCGGCTGCGTAGGGGTTGTCCGCGTATGCGCCGCCACCGAGGTTGTTGTAGTACCCCTGCGGAGGGATCTCCTGCATGTTGTAGCTCTCCGGCGCAGCCAGCGGCTGCTGCTGGTACGTCCCGTGCGAAGAAACGTCGGAGTAGGGCTGCGTCGAGCCCGGGTGGGTCGATGCGTACGTGGTGGACCCAGGGTAGTCGTAGTCGTCGTCGTCGAACTGGGGCGCGGACGCCATGGCGGCTTCTGCGGCAGCTTTCTCGACCTATGCGAAGGGGATCAGATGTCATGTGCAGTGATTGACAACGGGGGACGCACCTCCTTGTCGAAGCGTTTGGCGCGGCGGCGCTTGAGGTACATGTTAATCAGGAGGAAGAGGACAGCGACAACGATCAGGCCGACGACAGTAAAAACGCCTGCAACGGCGCCGGTATTCTCAAAGAAAGATTTCGATTTGCCGCCGCCAGACGACGCTGCGGATGTCGAGGTCTGCGAAATGGTGGGGGTCACGGGGACCACGACGGTCTGAGTGACCACATCACCGCCGCTGTCGGTAGTGAGGGAGATGGAGGTCGAGGAGGAAGAGCTAGTGCTTGTCTCCGAGGCGGTGGTGGTCTCTTCCTCGGAAGTTGTTTCTTCGGATGATGTGGTGGTCGAGGACGACTGAGTGGACGAAGAAGTGGTGGTGGGCTCAGTGGAGGAGGAGGTGGTAGTGTCCTGAGATGTAGTGGTAGTCTCTTCTCCCGTGGTAGTTGTCTCCTCGCCTGTGGTGGTAGACGTATCTTCTCCAGTAGTCGTGGTTTCGTCGGTGGTGCTGGTGTCCTCTGAGGACGTGGTGGAAGTAGGGAGGAGCGTTGTAAGCCTATACAGAGGTTACTTCCCCCACGTAAAGCCGTTCATGATGCGACTTACGGATTGCTAATGCCCGTTGCTGGAAAGCATAGTGGGATTAGCGCGGGGGAACACCGTAGAAAAAGCGGGACGCACTAGTGGTAGTCTCCGACATTGTGATGAATTAGGAGACGACTGGGGATACTACTGCATGGGCTGGGTTCAAAGGAGTGACTGGGATCTTCGAGAAAGCGCGCCTTCGTCGTCGTCTGGAGCAAGAGACGGTGAAAACCCCGCGAAGTCCCCGCACTGCTGACTAAGCAATCGTGTGTTTTCAGGGGTCTGGACCGAAGCGGGCCTCGAGGAGATGGTCGAGCACAACGTTACACGCTCCCAGTTCACCAAGAGATACTGAATGAACGCAAGAAGAACGTCGAATACAGCACTGGAGTCTGGCACGACCGCCTGACGTCGAGAGCATGACCATCTTAGCGCGTTCTTCGCACGGACCTGGTTGCCACCTGGAGCCATGGAAGTTTCTCCGCAGACACACTGAAGAGGAGGACCACCGTCATGGTGAGCCAAGTCGCGTCTCTCAGCTACGTTTTCAGAGGAATTTGAGGAGCGAGTTTGAAACGCGATCAAGAAATTCGCCCAGGATATTTGCAGGTGCAGAGAACAAGGCACTTGCCCGATCTGGAACAACAAAGCATTCCGGCTGCCATGCTCGCCTTCCACGTGGACTACCATAAAGTCGCTATGGCTCTGAAGCTCACTGGCACTTTGAGCGTCACGGCGCATCGAAGGCCCAGCCTGCGTCACAGTTGAGTTACAGTGGCAGAGAGTGGGAACTTGCAAGCACCCAATCGCCGACTATTGAATTAGAGTCCTACTTATGACCGGACCACCGATGACTGTGGCGCACGCCTATGCCGAAACTGCCAGTCAGAACACTGTATGTGAATTTCTGTTGTGGCACCAACTTGCCACTGGACGACAAGGAGAAGAAGTGCATGACCTTGTGGGAAGATGCCGTTCTCTTCGGTTTCCTGGATCGGGTAGTGAAGAATCGGCACGACATGTTGGAACTTCAACTTGGAAGAAGTGGTGCTCCAGGGTCTCGTGCCGACTGCTGTTTCTCATCCATGATACACCTACATCGAGGATGAGTGATACGGATCGCCAAGGCGCTCTTCACTGGCTCGCTACAACAGGAGATGAGCAGCGATGTGGTAGAGATATTATAGGCTGTATGTTACTTGTGACCCATATCCAGATCAGCTCCAGCTCCCGCCTCGAATGCCGGCGTACTCGAGCTACCCCCTCAACCCAGACACCCGCTTCTTCATATCTCGCGAGCTCGCACTCCCCCTCCCCTTCATCCTCGAGAACACCACTACCTCACCCAGCGCCCCAGCGCGCCCTGTCCTTCCCGCTCGGTGCAGAAAGTCGACCATATTCCGCGGCTCGTCCATGATGAACACGGTGCGCACATCGGGCGCGAAATCGAGCCCGCGCGAGAGCAGCGACGTTGTGACGAGCACATGTGGCGCCTCCTGCGGGGCGAATTTGGGAAAGGGTTGAGGGGCTTGGGCGGGGAAGCCGACACCCGTGATGCCCGGGTAGGAGTGTGTCAAGCCGCCTGCACTCGCGCCACCGGAGAGCCCGACATGCGCTACGCTTGTGCCCGGCGCACCGAGGGCGCGGGGCGCGGAGCCTCCGATGGCGGGGGCGGGCGGCTGGTTGAGAAGCTCCATGTTGCGCATCCACTTCTCGGTGGTTTCGCCCGACTGCTTGGCGGCCTCGCGGGCCCGCTCGGCCTCCTCGAAGGCCTTCTTGCGGCCCACAGCGGGGCGCAGGAAGGGCGCGAGGTAACTATTGGTGCCCCGCACGCGCGCGCTCGTCACGACGACCGGTTCCGCGGACAGATCGTCCGGCGGCTCCTCGCCCGTCGTCTCCTCCCCCTCCTCCGCGTCCTCCTCCTTCGCACTCCGCCTCGGCCTGCTCGTGAGCGCGAGCGCGCGGATGCCGCGAGACTCGAGGAGCGTCGCGAGCCTCTGCACGCGCGTCGACTTATTGCAGAACACGACGATCTTCGAGTACGTCTTCCCGCCGTCCTCCGCCCACACCCTTCGCAGCTCGCGCTCGACGTCGCGCTCGCGGCCGGTGCCGGAGGTGTACGGCACGTGGCGGACGCGAATATTCTTAGGGAGCTTGTGGAGGCCGGGAGAGACGAGGCGGACCATGTTGGGGTGGTGGACGTCGAGGTAGGCGAGGAGGGCAGCGGGGATGGTGGCGGAGGAGAGGATGAGGTTGTAGGGGAGGGAGGGTGCGAGCTGCTTGGTGGGAGTGCGGAGGGTGGGCGTGACGGGTTTGGTGCGGCTGCGCTGCTCAACGGGGAGGATGGTAGGGCTTATAGGCGAGCCGCGCGCGGCAGCGATGTCAGCCATCAGTAACCGAGTTGACTCCTGGAAGTCGGGGTCTGCATTATGGTTAGAGACGGCCTTCAGGGCATGCGGTAGCACGCACCAAAAAGAATGTCCGCCTCGTCCACAACAAGCCATTCAACGTTCTCGTACCCGATGTCGGGGCTCGATATTGTGCGCTTGGCAAGGTTCGCGACATTGCTGCCCGGTCGCCGGTCGCGCCCATTCGTGTCCATTTCCGCCTCGCGCGCCGCACGGTCCCACCCAATACCACGGTTCAGCTCGAGCACCTTCATCGGCGTCGCCACAACGACGTCCGCCTGTCGCACCTGCTGGCGGTTTGGGGGCGCGACCTCGAACTCGCCCTCCTGCCCCGGGACGCCAAAGATATTGTCCATGTCGCGCTCCAGCGCATGCGCGGTCCTGTCATTGCGTGCGTGCGTGCTGGGCTTGTTCGCCTGGCTCGTGCAAAGGACACGCAGCTTCGCGTCGTGCACCAGGCCCTTTGCGAAGGAAGTGAGCTGCCTTGCGAGCTCGTGAGTGGGCGCAAGGACGAGGGCGCGCGGAGCGAGGCGTGCTTTGGATGGGCGTAGAGGGCGCTCATCCAGCTCGGCCTGCTTGACGGACTGGAGAACGGGGAGGAGGTATGCGATGCTCTTGCCGGATCCTGTCTCGGAGGCGAGCAGGTACTGACCGTACTGCGTCGCACTGGCGTTCTCGTCGAGGATCCACTTCATGCTGAGCGCCTGGATGTCGGTCGGTGTTGCATCCTGGCCGATATAGTCCTTCAGACTGGTCCTAATGCCGGGTAGGAGAGGCGGAGATTCGAAGGAGGTCGGCAAGGCGCGTTTGGCGCGGGGAACGGTGAGAGCTGTCGCGTCTGCGAACTCTGACGGCGCCTTCTTCTCGTCCTTTTTGTCTTTGACGACCTCCCGCTGCTGCTCGGCCTGCGCCCTAACGTACCTGTCGTACGCCAGCTGCTGCTGCAGAGTTAACTTCGAGTGCTGCCGCAGGGGAACCCTGGCCCTCGTCTTCGATGCCGGTTTCCGCGCAGGTTTCGATGCAGACTTGTCCGCTGGTTTCTCTGGCCTCTCTGTCCTCTGCGGCTTCACGCGCATCGCCTGCGCTGCTGCAGAGGTCGACAACGGCCGCAGCAGCCGCGCTCTGGGAACGCCCCCTGCCTGTCCATGGAGAACGAGCATCAAATGAGTGTCAAGACGATGTGACTTTGCAAAAAAGCGCTCTGCACGCCGTTCGGGCCGACTTTCAACGCGGGCCGAGTTCCGGTAAGCGCCATCGTCTGCGGTTCTCGCGAGCTCGCATCTTGTCTTCTTCCATCATGTCGCTCAGGATAGGGGGCGCGGCCCTCAGGGTGCAATGCCGACAGCGCCATTTGCTGCCTCAGCCATTTTTTAGGCGCGCATACGCCACGGAGCCAGAGGACCCCGCGAGCAAGCCCCTCCCTCGGCCTGTCAAGCGCCAGCCGCGACCGCTCCCTCGATTTGAGGATGTGATCCACCCGAAGCCGCCCCCTCTTCCAGACATGACCAGGGGACCTAAGCAGAAGGCTCCTCCACCACCTCCACCCAAAACTTATGCGGAACACTTGCGCGAGACCTTCCGTTTACGCGTGGTCCTTCAGGCGGCTGTCCTTGCTATTGCAGTGGTCGGTGTAACGAATTGGGTGGATGGCAAGTTCTTCGTGAGTGCTCCCTTTGCAAGCCGCGCGTACGATTGACCTTACTTTTCGACTAGGGAGGTAGCCTCGGCACGCAGGCGGTCAAGCCAGGCTATGGATCGCACCGCGATATCCTCGTCGCTATCGAAAAGCTCCGCCAGGCCTTCCCCGAAGAGGGACGCGTCGTCACGGACGCCGCTGTGGTCGCACAATACGGTTCCTCCGACAACACCTACCTCCCATCATCGCCGCACTCAGTCGTCGTACGTAACTGCAAGTATGTTCACCCTCATCTTCTCACAGACTTGTAGGTCCGTCCCCGGAGTACCGAAGACGTGGTCACTATTGTCAACATTGCGCGTGGCTACCGCATACCGCTGACACCGTATAGCGGTGCCACCAGCCTCGAGGGGCATTTCGCTGGGGTTCGTGCTATCTTGTTTCGCACGCGCGAACAAGAAGTAAACGTCTATAGTACCCAACAGGTAGCATCTGCATCGACATGTCCGAGATGAACAAGATCATCCGGATCAACGGTATGTGGCGCGCTTTGGGCTCGACGATGTCATTCAGACTGTTTAGTGGACGATGGGGATCTGGTCTGCCAACCTGGAGTGCAATGGGAGGTGATCAACGAGACGTTGAAGGAGAAGGGCATCCCTCTCTTCTTCCCGGTGAGTGTGTCCGCGTATAGGAGTACTGACGGCTAACTAATCAATCTTCAGTTGGACCCAGGTCCTGGTGCTGTGAGCCAACTCGAACAACCATCGTAACGCTTTGAAGCTCATATTTGCAGACCATTGGTGGCATGATTGGCACAGGCTGCAGTGGAAGTGCGTATGCTTCTCCAGCACCCGGTCCTTCTGGCCGTATTAACTGACACCTCATCAGCCAATGCTGTCCGCTACGGCACAGCAAAGGGCGAATGGTTCCTCAACATCGTGCGTCCTTCCCCGCTCTCCCGCTATCGTAGTCCTACCTGAGTTCAAATCTAAATTCTCCTCGTAGACCGTCGTCCTCCCCAGCGGCGAAGTCATCAAGACCCGCCAGCGCGCGCGCAAGTCCTCCGCTGGGTGGGATACCACGAAGCTCTTCATCGGCGCCGAGGGCACATTGGGCGTCGTCACTGAAGGTGCGCATGCTTACTCATGCACCACCATTCACAAAACGGTCAACTAACGCCTCCCACCCTAGCCACCCTCCGCCTTGCCCCGCGCCTCCCGACCAAGGTCGCCATGGCGCAGTTCCCGAACGTCGGCAAGGCCGTCAGCGCCGTGCAGGAGATCTTGCAATCCCCGTACGGGCCCCTCATGCGTGCGTGGAATAGCGGCAAGTCTGCGTGGTCGGATCATTGACAACAAACGCCCAAAATACAGAATGCTTGGAGCTTGTGGATGATCACAGTGAGTGCTGGACTTGTGCTTTCTTCCGGCACTGCTTTTTGGGCCTCTGCTTCCAATGGAATTTGGTTGTGTTTACCTGATCTCTACTAACCATTTGCCCAGTGATGGCGGCCATCAACAGCGCCGGCCTCGTCGACAAGCCGTACCCCGTCTCCGACACGCTCTTTGTGAAGGTCCAGGGCGACGCGGGTGCGATCGAATTGGCGTCCCGGACGTTGAAGGCGATTGTAAAGAAGCACGGGAGCACGCAGTGAGTTGCCGATTTCTGCTGCTGCTTTGGGGGGTCTATCCAGCAGTTTTATTTTCGGAAATCTACGACTGCGGGATTCTCTTTCTACCATCCTTGATTGTCTTGCGAGTGACGACTAATCGGACATCCAACCCCCAGATTCGAGTTCGCCAAGACGGACGACGAGGCGGACACATTGTGGCAGAACCGCAAGTACGCGCTCATGTCGACGATCGGCGCGCACCCCGGCCACAGGTGCTGGACGACGGATGTGTGGTGCGTAACTTCGTTGTGTGCACTTGCCACACCTACATACACACTATCCACTACCTGCCTATATTCGTCGGCTTCCTCTCACGCCACATATCCCAACCCCACCTCCCTCTCTACTCAAGTCCCTCTCCACAAGCTGACCCCTCCCCAGTGTCCCCGTCTCCCAGCTTCCGCGCCTCGTGCATGAGACGAAGGTCGACCTCGACCGCGAGGGCCTCACCAGCACGATCGTCGGGCACGTCGGCGACGGCAACTTCCACGCGCTGCTCTTATTCAAGAACGACGAGGAGCTGCGCAAGGTCGAGGACGCCGTGCATCGGCTGGTGCATAGGGCGATCAGAATGGATGGGACGTGTGAGTACTGACTTGATTGCGTCGTTCAGAGTTTGGAGGTGCTGATGCACTTCGCAGGCACGGGCGAGCACGGCGTCGGTGTCGGCAAGAAGGAGTACCTCACGGAGGAGCTCGGCGCGGGCACGGTCGAGCTTATGCGCACCGTCAAGCGTGCCATCGACCCGCTGAATATCATGAACCCGGGGAAGGTGCGTAGCGCTTGGGTTTGCTGTATGGGATATCGTTTCGTCCCTGCTCCTTCATCCTCGATCACTCCCTGGTGATCCACTCATCACAAATACTTCGCCAACCCTGTTTATCTCGCTCCTACAACGGACAAGCGCCTTCTCTTGCGTCCGCGTTACAGCTTGGATTCTAACACAAATTCTCAGCTCTATCCCGACGAGGACAAGGAGGACGCAAAGCACTGAAGGCACTATTGACATCAGAGCGCGCATCCTAATGGTTTTGTCACAACATTTTTTTCGCAGTATCTAGACCGGATTTTCACCGATCTTCTTTGCTTTGCCGTCCCATATGCGCTCTTTATCTGCCTCTGCGTCTCTGCCGCCTCGGACCCCCACTGAGCTAGAACCAGCTTGACTTCCACGGGCCAGTTCGCCTGGCAGGACCTCGAGTGCGGCACCGTCTCAGGCATGAGTATCACGGTGCTAACGGTCTAATCGTCCTTCCGATGATGATTCTTCAGTCTTTTCTTCTATGTGAGTTGGGTGGCAGCGCCTCCACAGCAGGTGTTCGGAACCAGAGTTAGTCTAGGGTGTCCCTCGCTTGGTGCCGGCACTAGCAAGTGAACAATGTGAAGGCCTATGATATTTCAAGATTGCGCGCGCTTGGCTAGCAAGACTCGGCGGTATAAATGTGCAAGTATACGAGCATAAGGGTATGGATCATGATGATATAGGTTCGTGGACGAGGCATACGATGGTCATGAGCATGTCTAGAGAGATTGTATACAGCTACAGAGTGGCAGACGGGAGAAGATGATGCTACAGATGGCAGATAGATGCAGTGAGAGCGGTAGAATGGTGTGCGAGAAAGGATGTGCAGGAGAAGATGAAGTCCGTGATGGTCGTAGAGAGCATAGATCGTGTGCGTGCGTGCGTGCGAGACAATGGGCAATGGATAGGCCGTCGAGGCGATGATGATGCAGTGAGGAGTGTCCGATGCAGAGGAGTAGAGCGCGCGGAGCGAGCGTCTAGTTCTCGATGAGGAAGTCCCAGTGGGCTGGCGACTCGATGGTGCGGCGCTTGCGCCCAAACATGCGCTTGATCGTCTCCCTCTGGGGATTCTCGACGGCACACGAGCGCACGTCCCACATGCGGAAGTTGACGACGCCCTGCGTAGAGACGATGACCACGTCCTCGTCTGCTTCCTCGTCGGCGATGTCGAACGTCTTCTGGTTGATGCGTGCGCTCGGCAAGACCTCGTTGACGAAGCCCGCGGAGAAGGTTGCCTTGCCGGCGTGGGTGATCGACCCGCGGAAGTCAGACGGGAGCCAGACAGTGACTTCAGAGGTAGACGCGGCGACCTCGAGGCAGAAGCGTGTACGAGGCACGTTGCGGCACTGAAGACATCGTTAAGGGAAGGGGAAGGGCGGTAGATTGAGCGGGTACGCACAATCTTTAGCTTCACCGGACCGGTCTCGTTGCCAACGAAGATGTTCATTCGATGGTCGATGGGCTGGTTGCGCGCGCGGTAGTGCGGGAGAACAAGCGACATGTCGATGGTCTCGCCCGCCTGGGGCACGTCGAGGTAGTAGTCCCAGCGCGCGCCGCTGAACCTGACTTTATATGTGCCAGGTGGAGGCACTTTATGGATCTAGTATGTTGTTTAGCCTGGACGGCCATCTCGGCCACAAATTGAAACATACGAGAAAAGACTTGGTGTCAAGGGTCGAGTACTGTGGCGGTGGTCAGAGCGAGCTCGACAGCGGCAACGGCGACGACAACGCACCTCTGACGACGTTGGCGACGACATGGCGACCGGCAGTTATGGAGTGCGGGATCGCGAATGTGAGTGTGGGGGAAAGAGGAGGAACGGATCGGCGAATCGGTGGAACACGAACCCGCGCTTATAAGGGAAGAAGCTTGTTGTTCCAGAAACGGAATGGTACCGATCGGTCGCCATGCGTGTTACACACGTGCCCAAGCACGCAGGCAACACGTGCGTAGCATGCACGCCGACCTGCCCGATGAGGTCCTCCGCTTGTCCTCTTGTGTGTTGCGTGCAGCGCTCGCTTATTGTGTCCCTTCCTGGCTCACAATCAAGGGCGTTATCGCGCCCTCATCGCGGCCTGTGCGAGTACACCTCTGAACATCTTGGAGTCAGGGGCGTGCCCGTGAGCCCGGTGCCGAATATGCAACACGGCATGCGAATCATTGTTCGACTCACGGGGATGCGCTGCTGATGCGCTCAGCAACCGCCGCCCGGTTTCCACGCATGCCCTCCTCGTGCTTGAAAGTCTGGCCCTCCGCTGTTATGCATCCACATGGAGCGCGACACTGGCTTTACCTCTCGTCGCTCGTGTGCGACGCGCTCTCGATTTGGTTCGCTTCCGTCGCCTACGTTTGAGGCGTCCGCGTCGCCCACCGCGGGCCTGCGAGCCGGAAGCGTCGGCGCTCCATATTCTGCGAGAGGCATGATCCTTCGCAGGCGTACGTACTCTTGGCGTATGGCCGGCGGGGCCTCCATCTTGCCGCGTATACCGGCTGTAAGCCTCCCGACTATAAGTTTGAGTTCGGACGGTGATGAACATACGTAGAGGAACCATCGATATGCGCACCTCCGCAAGCTGTCCGGCCCCGAAAGTTCGAACAAAGGCTTACTGCCCAATCGGGAAGTGCATTGTTGCCGTTTGGGGATAGTACCTGCGGACTTCATCGGTGACTTGCGGCAAGTAGAGTTCGCAGAGGAGAACCAGGAATGGAGCGCCATATGCCGAGGGGTGTTTTACTCCCTCGCATGATGATTTGTGGAATTCTTCAGCGGTTGCTCGCAATCAGTTCGGCGCGTCGAACTTGAGCTTGAACCGCGGGCATCGGTGATGTTCGGGTACTTATCTGCTTTTGCGTCGAGTACGTTAGCAGTAGACCGGCGGACCGCTCGTCGATGTATCTGTCCAACACAGAGCATGGCCCGATGCGCCCCTGCAGCGAAACACGATCTGTGGAGGAGCGACGCGGGCGCGATGCAGGTCGTCTTTCAGCTTCGCGCATATTCTCTCGGGGCGCCGATAATATGAGCCTCGACTGTCCCAAGCACATATGTGCAGGTCCGGAAGCTGGGCATGAAGTCCGTCTGTGGGTAGCCGTGAACCGAGATCGTTTGTTAAGCCGATGAGCCCCCGCGCGCCGAAGGCGCTGTCTCGTCTGAGGCCTGGCGTATACCGGTTCATTTGTCATTTGTCACTCGCAGGGAGACGCCTAGCAAATAAAGCCCTGATGCGACGACAATAAGCCGCCGGCGCTTGCGCGCTCGATTGCGTCCTACGTCCCCTTGCTGGCCTAGGTAAGCCAGTCCAAAGTAAGAACAACAATAAGGAGGTCTAAGAGGAGATAACGACGTACGGATGGGTGGCGCTATTGGGGTCTCTGCTACGTACCTTTGCCGTTGTCGACAGTGCAAGGCCGTCTTGCACGGAGATGAAGAGACACCAGACGGCTCTTTTTGTGGAAGGTCGGGCAGATTGAGACTACCAGAGGCCGTGAGAATGAAGACTGAGACTGCGGACCGGCAGGTCGATGAAAGCGTGAAGAAACGTCCAAGTAAGGCAAATCCAGCCGTGAAAGGATGGCCGCGGGTTCGTGCTCAAAGTTCGCCTAGATTCGGCCATGGAAAAGAACCGTCGGCGCATTGAAATAATCCATTACGTCGGGAGCGAAGCGGCAGCACAAGCATTAAGGTTGACATGTCAGGAAGGAATGACGGCGGGATGGTTGCGCCGCCACTGGCGGATGCCCTATTGCCATTCGGAAACTCTATGGCGCGCTCACAAGCGCAGCTCCAAAGCATACTCAAAGGGTCATGGCTTCCACTCCAGTCAGACTGAGACAGACAGAGCGACGCCTAGGCCATTCGACGTTGACCGTTGACGGTTCGGGCAGAGGTATTGTGTCACGCGTGTGACACTGGACTGCCATGACGCAAACCTCACGTGGAGAAAATGCACGTGCTTGTCACGTTTTTGCTGTTCGACTTCGCGGCGTGTGCACTGTGCACAGCGCGCTGATGGACGGTAGCGAGCTATGGTGGGCATTCTGAGTCGCGCTGGATAAGCGGGAGGACTCAAGTGCTTGTATAAGGGGCGGTGTTCGTGAGATCTGTCGGAAATCTGGCTTTCTGGCAGCGTACCACGGGTGAAAGAGTTCTATAAGCGGTGATCACCCCAATCCACTCCCGCGCGGGTGATAACTAACGGTAACGCCGTTTGGTTTGACCAGGCCTGGTCACCCCGGTAAGGTCTTGTCCGTCTTACGACGACTTATACAGGGTGATCAGCCACGAGCTCCCCACATTGAAAAAAAAAAAGCCAGGGTCAGCCAATAGGCCAAACCCACCAGACTGAACACGACAAAATCATATTTGTGGTACAGAAGACATCAATATAATACCTAGTAAAAAGGCCTCGTAGTGACATGCGCATACCGTCGTGTGACGGGTAATGCAACAGTTGCGGGTAATGCAACAAACCGTTCCTGGACATTGAAAAAAGGGCCGATTTCTTAGCAACTTCGTAGAATGGTAAGGCATACACTTTGAGATACTGTGGTAAAGTTTGAAGGCCCCCCGACTTCTGGGGCAGGATACAGAAAATCGCGACCACCTCGAATCGCTCTCTCACGGCCCTTGCCGCTGGTACCGAGAGCATTACACGCTCAATCTTGGCTCTTAATTCTCCAAAATATCAGGGGCACAAGTAAATCATGATAGGAGTATTTCTATCTCTTTCCTTTGGCAAGAAAACAAGGGTTCAACGCACAGAAGAGCGTGTTGCATCGGGTCCCGTCACAGCGTTATGGCCTGTTGCATTACACCCCCGAAATGAGCCGCCCTCAGCACACATTTGCCCCTCACTCGTGGGCTCTGAAAAAATTCGTGGTAGCGCCTATGCATGCCAAGATGTACTGTGATTATTTCCTAGAGAATCGAAGATGATTACGAGCAGCGGTGGCCGGCGGACCAAAAGTGTTGCATTACCCGTCACACGACGGTAGAGGAAATGACAGGGTAAGGGAAAGGAACGTGATAGGTGGAGCCAGGGTGGAGCGACGGCCTTGTATCGACCAGAGCGGAGACGAGGGGAATAGGGCGTATTCGCTAGTGCATAACATCACTTTGAAGATTCCAAAACAAATTGGAGTACCCCAAAATTGTCGATGTAAACTTGTACGACTTCGAAGCCAGTAATATAAGTAGGGCGTTGGCTGGATGTTGGCAGGCGCTTCAGAAGGCCAAACGCAAACGCGAAACACGCCCAAAGGCGGCCAGAGTATGCTGACGGCCTCCCTGCCAGAGTCTGCGCTCGAAAGCCGAAGTCCTGACGCGCTGTTCGGGCTGAGGAACCTCAACGGCCTGCTCGACATCCTGAATCACTTCGTAAGCTAACAAATCAATTTCGTGGCATATGTTCCTTTCTTGCTGAACTAAACCCGTATCTTTGGTTTTTGGATCATGCTTTTTGGATGGGCGAATACTGTAGCGTTTCGACCATAGGTTCGCCGGGTGTGACGTGTGATGGTATGAACTTCCCCATTTTCCAGTTCACGGGCCCGGCCCGGGTGTGACGAACTCAGTAAATATGCATTTTAGGCCTTGAAACCCATTTTTGGGACTTTTTAAATAGCAAAATGGCTACTTAATAGCCATATGCACACATTTTGGGGGTCAGAAAAAAATTGGAGAAAAGAAGATCGAAATTCGAATATTTTTCCGAGTTCACGGCCAGTCGTGATGCGTGATGGTTGCCCGTTTAGTTCGGTTCGAAGGCCTCTGTGATGCGTGACGCGAACCTATGGTCGAAACGCTACAGTACGCCCTAATGTGAGAGACGATGTGAAAGACAACGACGGTCTGCGCAGAGCAACTGTCGAATGCCAGATCAGTACCGATCTATGAGATATCGTTCTAGACGCACCTGCCGCAGATGGTAGAAGGTTGGCCATTGACAGGAGCCTGAAAACAGCGCGATGAGTGGCGCATATCCGCGTCGACGAGCATGACTAACACAGTCGAGCACGAGCGAGCGCTACGAGGCTCTCGGCAGCAGACAACGACGTACGCTGGCTCACCTAAGAGACACGCCTGCACTGGGTGCCAGCTCGACTTAGTGTCTGACAGTGACCGGGTCACTGGTGCTCAGCGCTCATAGCGGGTGGTGATGACGTCGGGAGACAAGGCAGCCTCAGCATGCGCTGAGCTTACAAATACGGTGCCCGGCGTTTGCCGACGAATCTTGACGCCTTTGTGGCGTTGACGTGGTCTGAGAGACGAGCACTGCGGGGAGATCCCTCGAATCTCAAGGTTGACCGTCAGTCGGGTCTCCGAAACCAGGTATATGCTGTGGGAGCTCAGCCAGGCAGCATGTGTACTCTAACTTGACTCTAACTTTAAGCGCCACTCCCGACACCTGCGCGCCTGCCGGCGGGATTTGCCGACTACCGCTCACATGAAGTCATCAGTCGGTGCGGTGCGCTGATCACCGCGGATGACTTCCTATACGCCACAGACGAGCCCTTGTCACTGTCCCGCGCTCGCTGATCACCCCTAGTCAGCAGTGGTAATACGATAAGGCGTCGCCGGTTCTGATACGCTGAAAGCCAGGTTCCCGACATCAAGACGAGAAAGGTGATGGTCGTGCAAGCAAAGTCGCGCAGGAGATCAACTGTAAGGAGATACTTCGTGCTATGGCTTACAAGTACTGTACAGGTATTAGATGCTACTATTATCACTACATTGTCGCTCATTCCAATGCATTCTGTAATTCCATCCCCTGCGTATCACTCATCCTCGATGAAGCTGAAAAGCCCCGTCGGCGACAAGTCTGACAATAGACCCTCAGCAACATCATGCCTGTTCTTCAGTAACCAATCCAGGAAACCGAAAATGACAGCATCACCCGTCCAAGCCAACATCTTCCCCGTCGCGGTGTTCGAGGAGTCGCTCGTGCTCGGATTGAACCCCAGGTTATTGCAGATTGCTGTGAGCATATTCATGATGAGTACGGCATCCGCGTGCGACAGTCTACGCCTCGGAGACGCGCGGGGACGAGGCCTGAAGCCACGGCCAGGAGCCTTCAGAAGCTTCTGCATTCTGCTGATCACCATCGGTAGGACACGCCTACACTGCACGACGACGGGGTTGGTTATGTTTGCCGTATCCTGCAGAAGGGAGTAGTAGAAATGCAACGTGCGGCCGACCTGGTAGCTGTTCGGAAAACGCATGTCACCGTCGACCATGGCGAATAGGATGTCGTTGAGATTCTTCTGCATCGCCATGGGGTCGATCGGGATTGTTAGCGGCGTCGATTCCGGACAGATATACAGATACGAGGCGAGGGCAGGGCAGCGCTTGCGCAATGCGTGACGCAAGCGCGCGTCCTGTACCACTGCGTCGAGTACTTTGACGATGACGGCTGCCTCAAGGAGTCGATCTGTGGGACTGCTGGTGGACGAGCATGCACAAGAAGGCACTACAGCGCGCAGTAGCGGCCTAGCGGCGTTAATGAGTCGAATGGAAGACTCGGGGTCAAGGCCGTACGGGCAGGCGATGGGCAGGGTGTCGAGGCCAGTCAGCTTCTTGGTGTTGGCATGTAAGTAGAGGTGGGCGACGACGTTCAAGACGTGGCGGACATAGTCATCGGCGAAGACCATGTCGCCCCGAGCTCGGGCCTCTGGACCGACGAGCTCTCCCGAATCCTCTACAGCCACCACGCCGCAGTCGTAGAATGGAAGGAAATCTTCTGAGCGTGTGGCGGCGAGAACAAGCATCATGAGGCTGTCAAAGGCCTCCTCGCGGAAGACCCAGTATTCCCGGACAGGCGGCGGGTCTGATGCAGGGGGACGGACGAGCTGCTGGACCAGCGCCTTGTAGCTGTCGCGGTTCTGGTCGTCCCAAGCCGGCACGCGCGGGAGGTAAAGGCGAATGGCGCGCACTACCATACTCTTCGACGTGAATGTGAGCGACCCGTCGCGGTGCGCATTCAGAAGCGTCACCGCGTTGACCGCAACAGTCTGCGCAGACGAGAGCTTGACGATTCTGAATGCGAACTTGTCCTGCTGAGCCTCCGCGGACACCCGGTAGTCTTGTAGCTCGGACTCAGACCGCAACGTAAAGAAGTTTCCAGCATACGTGGGTGTCGGTGGCTCTAGTGGAATGTCGATGAAGTCGCTGATGCTGCGCGCACGAATTCCGCCGTCCCAGTCAACTCCTCCACGTAGGAAGTTGGAACGGAGGACGATAGCGAGACGCGGGCTAACGATATAGAGATGATGGAGCTGGAACTCGCGAGTCGGGGCAACATAGCCTTCCCAGAGTCCAAATGAGTGTGGTGCGATGATAAACTCGTCCGCGTCGGCAGCCTCCCAGACACCGAGGAAGTACATCTGTGTATCCTGCTGGTAAGCCATAGCCTTTACGTTCTCGACAGTGTTCGGGTCCGTGAGGACACCGAGCATTGCGTTCAACGATGGTTTGTATTTATCCGACCACGCCGCGCCATCCTTGTTGAGCTGATCGTGAGGGGTGTCCAGGTAGTACTGCATGGCGTCTAGCCAGATGTCGACCGGGGTATGCAGTCCTTTCGTCTCGCCGTACTCCTCTAGACGTCGGCGTAAGAAAGAGTTCTCGGGGTTGTCCTTGTCAAAGTAGGACAGAGACATCGCCTGTCGCCGATACTGCATTATGAAGAGGAATTTGCGCAATTGCCCGAGATCACTGCGGCTGACGGTGAAGGTGCCCGTGGGGATAGATTCGTGCATGAAGTTGATGACCTGCGCAGCGCGATTCTCCAGCTTCGCCAGTTTCTCTTCGATGTGATTGGCGTTGGAAAGGTTGCTCGCGTCGCGATAGAGGTTCTTCACACCGTAGACCTGCCCGATGGGACGGACGTCGAGCGTCCTGGTCGCTATATCGTAAAAGTTGATATATTCGGGTATGACTCCGGTGGCGCGGAACGTCTTGTTTCGCTCAGCCTTCGACCTATGCCAGGGTCGCGTCAGCGAGAAGCGAAGCACCAGGACATGAGAACGTACAGCACTGGGCCAACTTGTTATCTGCGTAGAATGAAGCGGGGTATGACATGGTGATACTGGTCCTTCGAGTTGGCAGGCTTTGGAGCGTTCGATTCGCTCGTTCAATGCGGCTGCGGCAGGACTCGAGTTCTGAGATTTCTGTCGTGACTTCTTGGGAGACATCGACGGAGGTCAGTCGAAGAGGCAAGGCGTAAGAGCGGCGGTTGACAGACCTTGATAAGTCTGTGAGACTCCAGTCATGGGATCCTAGCTGTCGATGTCAGTCGGCGATTGAGCGTTTCCAAGTACTGCCACACTCACACGCAGTGCGGTGACAGAGTCCTCATTGAATTGCACTTACTGGCGTATCACGCGCTGTGGACACCTCTGCGTCTCTGAGTGCATTTCTCGTGGCTTTCTTATACTGGCCACAACCTCCGATGCCATTCGCTGTTCCAGAATTCGAAAGCTGCGCTACCTGTGACACATCGCGTTGCACAACTCACGTGCAAAACCGCGACCGCGCCGTCACGCATTACGCCGCTCACCGCGCCCCGCATACCGCTGGCCATGTCTCGGACTCTAGACCAGCTCCTCGCGGCACCGGTGCAAGACCCCACCGACTTTCCTGCGCAGGCGACAGCGCCGGGCCTTCGCCAGCTCGACGGCGCGCTCCGGTGTACGATCTGCGGCGAGCTCTTCGATGGGCCGGTCTCCGTGTCGTGTGGGCATTCTTTTTGCTCTGGAGTGCGTGAGCGTCAACTTGCGTATACCGCCCTGCTGAACACTGACTGAATGGCAGTGCATCCGCGCGACAATGGCAACGAAGCAGGAGTGCCCGATCTGCAGGCACTCCGCAAACGAGGGATCTCTGCGCGTCAACATTCAGGTGGAAGACATCGTAACCGCATGGAAGGCAGCGCGGTGCGTGTCTTGATACCTCACATCTGCCCATGGACTCAACGTCAAACCGGCAGGCCGTATATGCTGAAGCTCGCGAAGGAGGACGAGCAGGCGCAGACGGAAGAGCCGGCAGCAGAGAAGAAGCGCAAGCGAGGGAAGGAGCGGGGCTCATCCCGCTCTCCGTTAAGCCCGGAGCGTTCCGCCAGATTGAAGCGCGAACCACCGGCGGACGACGACATCGAGATGACAGGGTCCTCTACTCCACCAAGTGCGGACAACGAGCGTGCGTGTTCCTCATCTTATCTCCTATAGAATACTCACCGATATCATAATTTATAGCTGCCTACTCGGAGCCCGTTGACTGTCCCGCCTGTCACAAACGTATTAAATATGGCGACGCCGATGCGCACTTGGGCAGTGATTGCAAGCGCTTCCTCTACACCCCAAATCCAATCTTCTTCTTCCTCTGCGGCTTGGTCGAAGCTTCTCGGATCCAATGTGGACCCAGGAAAGGCGCGGGGGAAGCAGAAAGAGGATATGAAGGAGTCGTCGCTGCCGAAGGTTTCGTACGACACGCTCAAGGACAAGAAGATCAGGGAGCTGCTTGCAGACGAAAAGCTGCCGACGACGGGCGACCGGAGTACATGCGTGACACGACATAAGAAGTACGTGAAGTCTTGCGCCTGCGAGAATGGTCCGCTGAATTGGGTTTGCATCGTCCAGATGGGTTATGCTCTATAACGCGAACCTCGACCGATCTTCGGCGAACCGCAAGACGCGTTCCCAACTTCAGAGGGAACTCAAGAAGTGGGAGGAAGACGTCAAGCCTCGCAGCTCGAAGAAGCCCGCCGTCGAGGACGCCGGGGCATATGTTGTGAGTATTGCTTTTGGGCCGCAACCTACAAATTTTGACGGTCTCCCGACCAGCGTACCCATAGCGATGACTTCAAGAGGCTGATAGAGCAAGCGCGTGCGAGTCGACCGAAGAAGGAGCAACAAAACGGTCAACTAGATGCACCGTCAGGCCCGTCCGGCGCAAACGAGGATGGTGCGGCGGCTGGCGAAGGGCAGTCGTCTTCTACTACACCCTGTTCGGGCGGAAGGCCACCCGCTTCGTCCTCTTCGCCAGCAAAACCGAAGGAGGTCATCGAGCTGGACTCATCACAGGAGTCGGCACCAGCAGACTCTTAGTTGATACGAAGGCATTGCCTTAGCTTCGTCGTACATATCCTGTCATCGACACCCTCATCCCATCCTCCCTCCGGATACCCAACATCAAATTCTGCATGTCCGCCGCATCTGTATGATCCTTAGGTATGGCTAGATCTGTCGGTTGAATATACATCTTTCTGTCGATCTTCTTTGACTAAGCTAGTGGTCCTTTGTAGCGCTGCAGTATACTTGGAATGGCGTGCATATGTCCAGGTCATTCCGAGCCCATCATGAAAATCTGGCCAGCGACAATTGCGATGTGGGGGGCTCGCATGGCCGCCACTGCCCAGCCTCTCAGTTTACTTCTCAGAATACGTTCTCACTCGTTACATTGTACTTTTTGGTTCGGACACCGCGCGCACGCGCTTACAAGATGGTTGCGTTTGACGTCGCTATTATACATAACTGTGTTCTGGTAGCAGAACAAGCAGTTTATTTCTGTTGATAGGTCAGCAAGATCCGCCAGTTTTGCAGTCAACATGTTCACCTTGAGATCGCTAAATATCATCCTCCAGGACAAAGATATGTCACGCCGAGCCTGTCCACCCTCCTCGAACATATCCTGCACTAGCAGATCAAGCATGTCTTGCCTATTCGTCAGCAGCCAATCCAGATACCCATACACGATGGCCGTCCTGATCATCTTGTTCAACAGCGCCGTCTGAGGATCGTCTGATTCCTCTATCGTGGGATTGTAGTTCAATATCCGCATGGAAAGGAGGGCCCCATCCATCAGCTTGTCGGCGTCCTTAGGCGAGAACTTGCTGGGGTGCTTGAGGCGCACATTGGTCCGCGGGCGGTAGCTCGGGCTCATCTCGTAGAGCTGAGTGCCGGCGTTCTGTATGATGACGGAGAGCACGCGCCCGTATTCCACTATCGCGGGATTAAGCGACTTGATCGCCCCTGGAGGTGCACCCAAGCAGACAGCACAGAAGGGTTGGACTGTGCGCCCCAACTCGTAGCGACTCGAGTAATGGCCCAGCCGACCAGCCATAGCTTGGCCCATGAGCATATTGAATGTCATGTGGGCTATGGCGGGGTTGGAGGGAACACTGAGGTCGGGTGGGACACGAGGATGGGAGGGCCATGGAGGTGGTGCCTTAGTTTTGGGCGTGGCTTTCGCTTTGGGAGGCGCGCTGGGTTTGGGTGGGATGCGTGGCTCGGGGGCTTCGCGACCTTGATGAGGAAGGCAGCGAGTGCAGGACACTCGGACCTGAGAGCGGTGCGAAGACGGCGATTCTCGACAGATGCGTCCAGGATACGAACGATGACCGTGGCTTCGAGGAGGCGGTCAAGGTCGCTGCTGCGTGCAGAGCATATGAGTGATGGCGCTGCAACCTGCAAGAGGGGTCGTCCTGCTTCAAGCAGAATGTTGGTCGCTATAGTGGCGAACGAAGCAGGCCGTATCACATAGTCTCCAGCCGCCTCGCGTTTGGATTTGGGTATATGATACAGATGGGCAAGAACAGCGGATATGCCACGACGATGGTCCCGGACGAAGTCTGTGTCGCCACCAATAGCGACCAAGAAGGGCAGCTGCTGAATAAATGTCGATGCACAGTTGTATACAGAGACGGAAGACGGCGTCCGAGTAGACCTTAAAAGGAGGGACATGACGAATGTGAATGCCCGCTCGTTAAGAGCGACCACTTCCACAGACGGAGGCGCAGGCTCCTTTGGTGGTCTGAGCAGCTGCTCCAAAAGCGCCTCGTAGCGAGGGCGCTTCTTCGGGTCCTGCCACAAGGGTACGCGTCGCATGTAGTAGTTGAGAGAGCGGACCATGAAGCTCTTTGATGTGAATGTGACCGAGCCTGTAGGCGCCGTGCAGTGCAGAATGGCCTTGTTCAGGTCGAGCGTTTGGTCCGACGTCAACTTGAAGATCTTGAACGTGAACGTGTCCTTCTGCGCCTGCTCCGATAGACGATAGTTCGCCAGCGCCTCGGCGAGCTCTCCGGGAGAAGCGTTTCGATCCCAGGGTATGCCATTGCGTCCGCTCGCATACGTGGGCTCTGAAAACTCGAGCGGGTAGTCGGCGAGAACGCTGGCGCAATTTTTGCGGAACTTGGCCCCGCCGTGCTCGGGGCGAAGAAAGCTGTTGCGCAGAACGATGGCCAAGCGCGGGCTGATGATGTAGATGCGGTGCATGTACATTTCGCGCACCTGATAGTGGTACCCCTCTTGCATCCCGAAGCTGCTCGGAGTGAGGACGAACTCCTCGCCGTCGGCTGCCTCCCAGATTCCCGGGAAGAACCCCTGCGCCTGCTGCTGGTACAACATGGCCTCGAAGTTTTCCATCGCGCCAGGGGTTCCAACTTTCTCCGGGTCGCTGAGCTCGTCCCAGGCTTTGTGCTTCTTCAGCCACTTCGTGCCCTCCTTGTTGATCTGCTCATGTGGCGTCTCCAAGAAGTACTGCAAGAAGTGCAGCCATATATCAGCCGGAGTCTTGAGGCCCTTCGCCTTGCCGTAGGCCTCGAGGCGGTCTCGCCCATCCTCGTTACCTGGAAGGTCCTTGTCGAACAGCGACACCCACATCGTCTGGCGCCGGTAGTGCATGAGGAACAAGAACTTCCTTAGGCAGTCGAGTTCCGGCCGGGTCAGCGTAAACTTGTGTCGCGGGATCGCATCGTGAATGACCTTGATGACCGTCGCGGCCTGCTTCTCGAGCTGCGCGAGCTTTTCCTCCAAGTGGTTCACGTTGAACGAATTCTTTGCGTCTCGATACAGGTTCTTCGTACCGTAGACCTTGCCGATCGGACGCGTGTCAAGAGACTGATTCTCGATGTCGTAGAACAGCACGTATTCCGGGTCGACGCCCGTGCGTCGATAGGCTTTCATACGCTCTGGCTTCGGCCTGGGACGCGCATCAGCTGAGCAGCGCGCTAGAGTCAAGACTGCTGAGATATTTACAGAACGGGGCCAACTTGATACCGGCGCAAGATAAATCGAGGGATGGAGTGATGATACTGGTCTCGAATCGGCTTGTCTTTGTTGGCGAACGTCGGCGACGACGGTGATTGCGGTGGGGACGAAGCGCGGGGCTTCGTGGGCTTTCGCTTCGGCATTGTGCAGTGCGAATTTGGGACTCTTCAACCAAGGGAAGATTGTATGTCTCTGTAATAAAGTTAATCCACGTGAATAGTGATACTGCAGGCATTCAGGTCATGTCGATGGGACTGGGTCTGTCGGGATGCGACACACAGCAACTCGTTGTGAAGATGAAAATGGACGCGGAAAAGACAGATGAGTAGAACACGCAATCGCCAACTTGGGCAAGAACAAATAGCATACGGGCAGAGCTTTGCTGAACTTACCCGTGAGTGCCACTGAGTGGTGGTGGTTTGCAAGTTGAAGTTCAATATGACGTCAGACAACTCATAACTAGACGTCTTGCGATTGATCACGTGGCACTGTGTTGAACTTCTCTGTTTTGTCCCCTTCCTTTCAGAGGCCGCGATCAAGGACATGACATACAGTATTATTCAGTAACGTGAGTATACAAGATTGAACGTGGTCAGAACTCATCCTCCTCGACGAAGGTTGCAAAGTGTTTGGAACCCACCATGGTCTCCAGCACATCGTGTCTGTTCTTCGCTAACCAGTCCAAAAAGCCGTATACGATGAGATGGTTCGTCCACTGCCGGACCTTCCCTTTCCGAACATCCGGATGTGGCTTGTCCTCGTCCATCATCCGATAGCCAAGCGTCCCGATGAGATACAGCGTCGCCTTCATAATCACGTCGGCGGCCTCATGGTCAAGCCGCCGCCGCGGACGCAACAAAGGGCGCGGCACGAATCCGGGCGGGGGACTGCTCACCTCCTGCAGCCTATGGCTAATGATCGGCAGCATTCGCTCAAAGGTTTCCGTGACCTGCCCGTCCATCGAAGGCGAGTTCTGCATGACGACGCAGTAAGCGTGCAGCGCCCGGCCGACCTCGTAGTCGTTCGGGAACTGCACCTCTCCGGAAAGCATCTTCTCAACGAGGTCGTCGAGCAGCGCGCGCACCTCGGGGTGCGGCGGCAGGTTCCGCTGGCGCGGGTTGTGAGGCATGAGGAACGCGGAGAGATCGGGGCAGGCCTTGCGCATGCCTGCGCGAAACCGGGCGTCTTCCACCGCCTGATCGAGCAGTTTGACGATGACGCCCGCTTCGAGAACCCGGTCTGCCTGGCTGCTCTTCTCCGAGCACACGCAGTCCGGGATCGCAGCCTCCAGCAGCGGCCTAGCCGCGTCGGTGAGATTGTTGTACGATCTCTCGCCGAGCCACGGCGGGCGAACGACGGCCTTGAGGTCATAGTCAGAGAGCTTCCCGCGTGGGCTATGGCTCCGGACGTAGGCCGCGAGAGCTTCCGTATAGTGCGCGAACAACTTCGTGAACTCCGTATCGTTGACGTGACCGTAGGAACCGCAGCCGGCATGTATAGTAGAATCGCGGTCGGCATGCGCGGCACAAACGCAGTGGGACATATGGTGCACGACCCCCTCACCGCACTCGTACAGCGGCACCGGCGATGTAGGGCGGATAGACAAGAGAACGATGGACATAAGCCATCGGAAGTCTGAATACTCGGGAAGCAGCCAGGGTTCCTTGACTGCAGGCGAGGTTGAAACCACTGCAGGGGAATTTGTCGTCCGTGTAGATGCAACAGGCGACCGACGAACAAGCTGCTCAACCAGCGCGGTGTAGCTGTCCTTGTTCGGGTAGTCGCGAGCCGTCGCGCGTCGCAGATAATCGCGGATCGTGCGCACCATCATTGTCTTCGAGGTATACGTGAGCGGGGCGTTGCGATGCGTGCGCTGGAGCGCGACGGCGTTGACAGCGAGCGTTTGCTCCGGCGAGAGCTTGGTGATCTTGACCGAGAAGCTGTTCATTTGCGCCTCCTGTGCTCTCGCGTCTACATCGACAGGATCGCCGTCGTACGTGGCCGTCGGTCCTTCGAGGGGTAATCCCGCCAAGTCGCTGCGACTGCTCGCCCGGAACTGGCCGTCTAGCATGGCCACGCCCCGCATAAAGTTTGCGCGCAGGACAATCGCGAGGCGGGGGCTGATCACGAAGACGCGGTGCAGAGGGAAGTCCGGATGCGACACTAGGCAGCCTTCCCAGAAGCCGAAGACATCCGGCGTGAGCACGAACTCGTCCGTCTCGGCAGCTTCCCATATCCCGACGTAGTACATCAGCGACTGCTGCTGGTACACGATGGCTTCAAAGTTCTCGACGATGTTCGGGTCGTCGAGGTCGGGCGCGCTGAGGACTTGGTTCATGGAGCGGTCGTCGTGGAGCCATGCTGCGCCGACGGCGTCGATCTCATCGTGGGGAGTGTCCAGAATATACTGCATGAAGTGCAGCCAAATGTCGGTTGGGGTGCGCAGTCCTTGCGTTCGGCCGTACTCCTTCAATTGCTCGCGCGACGATACGTGAGATATAGCAGGTGATTCTGCGCATACCTGAGGACGCAAGTTCGCGAGGAATAGGTACTTTCTCAGGCTGCCCATGGACGCGCGAGTGAGCGTGAGCTCTCCTAGAGAAATGGAGTCGTGGATGCGCTGGGTCATCCGTGACGCATGCTGCTCTAGCTGGGATAGTTTGTCTTCCAGGTGTTCGGCGTTGTACGCGTCGCTCGCGTCGCGGCCCAGACGGTTGAAGCCGCCGTGAACTTCCGCGATCGAACGCGTGTCGAGCGTCCTGGACGCCGTATTGTAGATATAGATGTAGTCGTGAGCTCGCGCGGCGGCGTCCTGTACCTTATGGCTGCATGACACTGCGTCAGGGAGTGGTCTACAAAGAGTTGAGTGACACACACCGCCCTGCGTCGACCTGGTATCTGCGTAGGACGAAAAGCGGTATCTGTTGATAATGGCACTCGGCCGGACCATTCTTCTTCAGCGCGTGTGTGTTGGTAGAGTGCTTGAAAGGCATTGAGGGTGAGCTATAGGAGCGAGCCGGTCTTGCGAATGTTTAGGCTTTTCACGTTGGGAATAAGCGCCCGACAGTGACGTCGACGATGAGAAACATTCGGTTGGCGAGAAGGCTGGCGTCTACAGGACTTGCATAGAGTCGCGGGATACGCGCAGAGTGCGGCAGTTGATGCAGGCAGCAGAGATCGAGAAAGTGAGGACAATGCGCAAGAGAACAAAGGCGCGCTTGTTGACACTTGTTCCACGTGATTGCAACTTATCCTCGAAAGTCCTTTCTTCCGCTCTGTGACTGTCTCCTTTGCCGAGCGTGGCGCAGTTCCCTTACTCCGTATCGGCCATCCTTAGCTGTGCACGTGGAACGATATATTGAGTTTCTTGGCATATCTAGCGGGACACGGCAGCTGATCAATGGAATGCTGACCCCATCGTGTTCTCGTGTCCACGAGAGAATGCAGGGCCAACTGCTGCAGAAGCTTCATCGATGCAGCTCCCAAATGACTACCTCGCATTGTGGCATTGAGTTCATCCGGACTTGACGCGGACAGCTACGCGCGTCTCGTGTAAGGCTCCCTCCTCCACGCGCAGCTTCGCCGCCTATATAAGTAGGGCGAAGATGCATTCATCTTCAACCATCCCCCGCACTCGCACAACGCACTTATGACTGCGTCGAATATCTCTGGAAGGCTTCATGACGCGTTCCTCGAGCTTGACGCACCCGTGCAGGCTGCCCTCCTCGCAGGAGGAGCGACAGCGTTGGGCTACACGCTTTACAAGAGCCTCGCTGGACCAGATGTACGTGCGAAGATTCTCCACACCTGTCTTGACTGGCTGACCTGGTGATCCAGTTGAGCAGCATCCCCGCCATCGGATCTTCCGGGCTGTTTTCATCTTACACTAGCGCACGAATGTTCCAGCAGCACGCGCGCGAGATGGTACAGGAGGGCGTGAACAGGTATCCGGGAGCTGCCTTTCGTGTACCTCTGATGGATCAATGGACCGTCGTGGTCAGCGGGCATCGGCTCGTGGACGAGTTGCGCACTGCTCGCGAGGACGAGCTGTCATTCCGGGAGGCAGTGGAAGAGGTAGCACGGTGCGCATCTTTTGGCGTCAAATTACGCTAATAATTCTTCAGACCATCCAGTTGAAGTACACTATGGGATTCTCCATGGAACACCACAATTCGCAACTCAAAGTCGTTCAGCAAGACGTCACGCGCAATATCGGTCTCTGTTTTCCAGATGTCTACGACGAGGTGCAGGCCTCCTTCGATGACGTTATTACCTTTGAGCCAGGCCAAGGTCAGTGCCCCACGAGACAGCTCTTGCTCGTCTATGTCTGACAAGGTCGGCCAGAGTGGTGCACCGTCGGCGGATTCCAATCCACTATGACCATGGTCGCGCGCGTCAGCAACCGCTACTTCGTCGGATTGCCACTATGTGAGTGTATACACTGCTCTCAGTCGTTATCTCCCGTCGGACAGGCACTTAACACTTGTCAGGTCGCAACGACGAATTCTTGAGGTCCAATATGCGCTTCGCTATGGACGTGATAAGCGTATCTTCCAAGCTCAAGAAGTACCCCGGCTTCCTACGCCCGTGCGTACATTCCACCCCTCAGCCACCACTCACTCATGGTCAGTTTAGCTTGCTTGGCAACTTTCTATCCCCTTACAAGAACATGGCGAAGGACCTTTCCGGGCACGTCGGCACCGTCGTTGCGCAGCGCATACACGACGACGATACCCTCGGAAATGATCGTCCGGACAGACCAGTAAGATGAACGTTGCCCGTCTCTCCTGCCTGACACTGACGTGCAAGCCCGCAGACGGACTTGATCTCCTGGATCCTCAACCACGTCGACCCCAGGCACCGTACTGTGGACGACGTCGTCATGCGCATTATGGGCGTGAACTTCGCAGCCATCCACACGTCGACCTCTGTACGTCTCGTATCTCTTGAGAGTCGAGTTACCGCTGATCATGCTCCACCAGACCTTCACTAACGTCCTCTTCCATCTGGCGGCGGAACCCGAGTATATTGAGCCGCTTCGCGAGGAGGTGGAGGAGGTTGTAGGGAGGCACGGGTGGACGAAGACGGCCATGCGCGAAATGATCAAGTTAGACAGTTTCCTGCGCGAGTCGGGGAGGTTCAATGGGTTGGGTTGCCGTGAGTATCCTGTCTGCGTGCAGCTCTTGGTCCACGTATTGTATCCCAGGCTCACCGCTCTTTCAGTGTCACTCAATCGCAAGGTCGTCAAAAAGGGCGGGTTCACATTCACGGATGGCACGCACGTACCGGTGGGGGCGTTCATTTCCGTCGCGAGTGATGCCATACACCATAACGAAGGTGCCGTGATTCCCGTTGAAGACAGATTTTCTGTGCTCATGTGCTCCAAGGCGCCTACAAGAACGCGCACGTCTTCGATGGCTTCCGCTACTCGCGCCTGCGCGAGACCGACCCGACCAAGTACCAGATGGTCAACACCGATTGCGACTACGTGCTCTTTGGCCACGGTTTCCATGCTTGCCCCGGCCGGTGCGTTTGCTGTTTGCTCTCTCGTTTCTCATTCTGACTTCTGCTTGTCGACAGATTCTTCGCCGCAAACGAGCTCAAGGCAATGCTGGCGCACCTTGTGCTGCACTACGCCGTCCAGCTCGAGGGCGGGTCGCGTGTCAAGCCCGAGAACGAGTGGAACATCACGAGTGCGTCGCCGAACCGGTCGGCGAAGGTGATGTTCAGGAAACGGCAGGATTGAGTGGGGGTCCTATGTGAAGAACAATATTGTGGCGGATAGGCTTTCCCCGACGAAGGATTTTGAGAATGGGGAATCACGAAATCGGCATGTCAGTTATACTGGAGCACTCATGTATATACCCTTGACTCTAATGTTACTCATTTCATGCCGCAGGACATAACATGTTCGAGAGGGTAGCCCGCGCTTGACATGTACTCTCATACTGAAGGGAAAGCGCTGCGAAGGTACATACCAAGCGAGCGGGACAAGAGGGATGCATCTTCATTCGTCGGCGTCTTGAAGCCAACCGTTCACCATCGAAAATCACCATTGAGAATCACTTGAATGAATGCATATTACTACGACGCTAGAGGCGCATGACGGATCTCCTCATCATTTCTTGTCCGAGCTCTGGGATTGGAGGCGCGAGCTCGTGCGCGTAGGTTGTGCTTGAGCGGCTGTCTTGCGCTTGCGTTCCTTCTTGGGCTGAGCACTGGTGGCGGTAGCTTCCAATACGTCAACCCTGCAAAGGCGGTCAGTGTCTGTTATTACAAGGTCAATATTCATGCACGTACCCGGTTTCATTGCTGGTCGCGGGCAGAGCTTTTGCAGTGGTAGAACCCTGGGCGGCGGTGGCAACGGCAGGGGAGAGCTTACGACCCCCTGTCGCGCCAGCGGTACCTCCCACCGCTGGTCGAAGTGCGGCGCGGGTATTGGCAGCCTTTCCACGCGCAGGCTGTGCGGGACTGAAAGCACAGTAAGCTCACATGTCGTTGTAGCCTGAGGAACACTTACTCCGGGGCAGGTTGAGAGCTTGTACCGCCGCTTACTTGGGTATCCTCCGTCTTCACTGCCGCCTCCTGACCATTTCGCTCTGCAAAAGTGCCGATGGGCGCAATGAGGACAGGCATGCCATAGGTGAAGGCCATTTCCGCCTCGTTACCATATGCCACTAGCAGCAGCACAATGTCAGCAAGCTGATGATGGCGGCACAAAGAAGCGACTTGACGCACCGTAGTGGGATTTGACAACGTTGTACTGTGTAGGGACCTTCGTAACCCAGTGGACTTCTTTCGTCGGTACTACCTTTCCGTAGTCATCCTTGAACGTCCGGGTACCGGCAGCGCGCAAAAGGATGCTCTTCTTGTCTCTGATATAGTGGTACAGGTCCATGTCGACCTGCTGATGGGTCCCTTTCCAGAAAGTGTCGCGGACAATATGAACGGTCTTGTCGCCGTCACTATCACCACTATAGTAGTCGCAGCCAGCGCTGGTCTTGTAAACAGCGTGCAAGCTGTGCTGCAGGCCGAGCTCGTCGCACACTGCTTGAAGCATCGCGTCGCAGCCCTTGAGGGAACTAGAGATGGTGGACACGGGCTTCGTGGCATCAAGCGGGTACAGGAAGCGCAAGCCAAAGCCAAGGAAGCCGCCGTCGGGAAGAAAGTCGGGGCACGCAAGAAAGTCCTGAAGCATGATTTTGAGCTCTTGACCGACCTTTGAGACGCCGGAGGGGAGGTGCGGCTGGTGGAGTAGAGTAGTCGGCTCGTCGGTGGACTTGGCGTTGAAGTAGAGGTTGTAAGTGAGAGTGACTCGGTAGCCCGATGTGACTTTGGTCACTTCATGTTCGACGTCCGAAAAGAAAACGACGTAGCCCAGCTTGGGCGAGCCGTCCGCGAGAACCTCCGCAGCGGAATCAAAGGTCCACTCTTTCTCGTTCTCGCGCAGTATAAGGGCGCCGCCTTCATGAGGCGTCGGGAAAACAACGACGAGCGAGCCAAACATGGTGTCGCTGCGAGGGGTGTCTTTATGAGCCTTGAAAAAAGAACCCTGCCCTACGCATCCGGGATAGAAGGTCAGTAAAGCATAAGCCTGCGAGTGCAGAACACACCATAAACGTTGAGCTTGTATAGCTCGCAGACAACCTTCTGCTTGATATCGCCTCCGTCGGAAAGGAACTCTGGCCAAATGAGTTCGAGCAGGCCTGAATGCGCGGGATCGAATTTGCAAGAAAATGCATCCACGTCCATCTTCCTGGCCTTGCGGTAATCCTCATCGTACACGTCGGTGTTGTTCAGACCAAACGTGGCGGGTGCGCAGGCATCAGAGAGGTGCTGAAGATCGGCGTCGGCGGCGTTCGCAAGATCGATGCATCTGGTGAGTGGGCGGTCAGCACCGTCGAACGAATTTCAACGTAGGTGGCACGTACCGAGGATTCTGTGGCCCTCCGTAGTAAAGCAGGTAGTCTGCCTTGTCTATGGAGTACACGCCGCTAACGAAGGGCGGTTTCGAGAAGAAGACTTTTTGGAACGCAGAGAGCCTGTCGGTCACGGCAGCGGGGATCTGAGGAGCAATTCGTGCTGGGCGTGGCATGTTGAAGACGAGGGTGGTATGAGGGTTGGAAGAAAGATATAAGCCTCTTATATATCAGCGCGTTGGACCTCATGTTTGGGGGCCGGCTGTCGGATTGAGTAAAAGGACAAAGGGCAACTCAAACAGTGACTCGGCGCGGCCCGCTGGCGGTACCGAAGCAAAGAACCGCGAGCGTGACTCTCAGTCTGGGTCGGGACTGTGACTAAGCCAAACATTGTCACTGTTCTCCGAAGGCACTTCAGCGGTCCTAGCCGTAATTTACCTACGTGGCAAGTCGCGAGCTACATCTACACGCAGCTCCAAGCAAGCAGCAACAATGAGTTACGCTACGGGCAAATAGTATGATGGTACAGTACTTAGGTACTCCTCTGTCAGAATGTCCCGAACAAGAAACGAAAACCTTGAAGGTATACTACAGAATGCGCGATGTCGCGTACAGTGCGCGACCTCGCGTGCGATCCAAAATCTCCGCAATGCGCGTACAAGGCGCGATCCCCCGTCCAGACCACAGCATCGCACATACTGCACAAGCTCCCACATCTCCCGCATACATCCGCGGGATGGTCGCTGGGGCGCCTGGCAGGGCTATCGCCCAATCCGTCAGTCGCTGTATCGCTTGTCAATAAAGACAAGCAATCGGACAAGCGTACACATATACACACCTCAGACAGGGAGGCGCTGGCATATCCAGATCTCTGGCCGGGGTTTCCTGCCTAGTCGTATTCGGGTATTGTACCGCGGCCATCCATGGACATAGTGTTCCGCAAGAGAGGATCCAATGATGCCAGTTCGTCTTTGATGCCGTTGCGCGCGACCCCGTCGAGCTCCTTCAACAGCTGAGATATTATTTTCTGTGGCACGGATGTGAGCAAATACGTCCGGCACTGGTATACGTATCTTTCATCGACGACATGCATGAACGCCGAAAGAAGAAAGCCAAACGCAGCAACACACACCTTCAACTTGCTGTCGATTTTACTAACAGTGTCCGCAAGTCCTTGCGTGCCGGTTGTTGGCGGTGGGCTGCCGAGTGTGTACCCTGCGCTGACGCCCGCGTGCGCGATGCTCCATAGGCTGCTGGGATCGTCGGCGCCGTTTCCTTCTGGGAAGAGGTAGGAGACGCCGGGGTGTGGAGACAGCAGCCCGAGGGGACCCATCATGTGTTGGCCGCCGGGATGAGGGAAAGGTGAAGGGGAGAGGGTCTTGGAGAGCTTGCTGTAGACCTCGGATATAACGTCGATAAGGGTGATGAGGGTTTGGAGGTAGTCTAGTTGGAAGGGCTATGTGGCACAAGGAAACATGAGGTGATTTTCGAGTGGATGTGCGAGATTGCCACTCACGACGTGTGGGGCGACGACGTAGGACGCGTCCGCAGCGGCATCGGCGTACGAAACGGTGTACTCGCCAATGCCACCCGCAGCGCGTTTCTTTGAAGAGTTTCCTGGGCGAAACAGGCGCTTCGGCTGGCGCTGTTGGGAGGTTGTGGTCTGGTTGTGGTAGAGCGCGTCAGGAGTTTCGAGCCACGTACCATCTTGGACTTTTCGGAATCTTCCCGCCCCTGCTCATATTCTGCCAGCGTGTTCAGCAGGCCGCGCAGCAGATCCTGAGGTTGGTGGACGTCCAGTAAATTTGCGAGCGACATGCCGAGGACAGTGAAGCGGGAGGTTCTGTGCAGGGTAGATGGTAAGGGCACTGTGGCGCGAGCTGGGGACTTCCCCGTACCGCTTGCGCATCTCGTTGTTGTTGAACTCGCGTTCGAGGTCTGAGCGGCTGATCAAGATCGTGTGGAACCAGTGGCTCTTGCTAACGGACGTTTAGTGCTGCGGTGGGTGAATAGCTAGCATGCGCACCCTTCGAATATACTCCGTAGGTACGTGAGGGTGATGATCCGCTTCTGGATCAAGTCGCGTAGGTATTCCACAGACGCGCCCTGGCCCAGGGCAGGACTAGTGACACCCCCATGCCCCGACGCGGACGGCATCGAGTCCGAGTGCAGTGACTGCGCGTCCCATTCTCGCGAACTTGCCCCTGCTGTCGGCGTCTGCACGGTAGGGTATACGTTGTTCATTGCCGCGGGGATAATAGCAGAAGGCACAACAGGTGTGGTCGCGTTCGATGTTCCCGGTTGCGGCGTCGGCGTCGGCTTGAACGACGAGAGGAGATTCTGTGCAGATGACTTTCTGCGCATTGACGGCCGAGGCAGAGGCTCAGCCGCAACGGTAAACTGTGACATGTTCTGAGGATAGGTGTCGCAGGCAGCAGCAGCCTTCCGTTGTCGTCGTCGTCGTCGACGGCGGCGATGAGGACAGCGTCAACGGACCAAGCGGATCTTCGCGCCGGACGGTCACGTGTGGCATTGCTGATTTTGGCGCCCAGCCATCTCTTGCTCCCAACCACCATCATCTCTTCCCCGACGCGCCTTACGCTCCGATAAAGATGGCCGACGTGAACGCTGTTGGGCAGCAGTTTGTCCAGTTCTACTACCAAACATTCGACTCCAACCGCGCAAATCTCCAGTCCCTCTACGTACGACGCCTGCCCATCTGCGATCGTCCTCAGATCCTCAGCCCTTCCTTCAGCGGGACACCTCCATGCTCACCTTCGAGGGCGCTCCGATCCAGGGCGCAGCTGCCATAGCCGAGAAGCTGACGGTGAGTGGTTGGCCCCACTTCGCATTATCGTCGCTGATCGAGATCTGGATGGACAGAGCTTGCCATTCCAGCAGGTGCAGCACAAGATCACCACGCTCGATGCGCAGCCCTCATCGCCTTCGATGAGCTCAATACTCGTCAATGTGACCGGTGCACTGATCGTAAGCGCGGCGGTGCTCGCAGTGCGGCGGTGTGCTAAACTTGATGCAGGTGGACGACAGCCAGAACCCGCTGCAGTTCAGCCAGGTCTTCCAGCTCATCCCCGAGGGCGGCACCTACTACGTGTACGTCAGATACCAGTCGCCCACATTGTCAGCTGACCCCTGCTGCAGCTTCAACGACATCTTCCGCCTCAACTATGGTTGATTGTCGATCCCCGGTCAATCCGGACGCGTCTATACCCACGAAGCCGGCTGAACAGCCTTTCTTGCGACCGGCCAGGCGACGTGCCCTTTCTTGCTTCACGAAGTTGCCGATTTGTACGCTGAGAAGGGAAGTATCAATACTTATTGCTAGAACCTATTGTTGTGTGTACAATTCGAGCTGTTCTTGCTCCTCTGCGCGACCGATCTCACTTAAAGGTCATCGAGGTTAGTGCGCTCGCTCTGCGGCTGGCGTATCACAATCTTTGGACAGATGGCGCGCGGTACGTGCTTGCTTTGGCCAATGGTGCAAGACGCTCATGTCTTCACACAGATGCGTTGCGTCCATCGAGTATATGGGAATCCGGAGGATATATATTTGCGAAGGTGCCCAACGAAATGAGGTACAACGCGCATAGCGGCATGAGATGAAGACGAAGTACATGCGAGTAGCGAATCCTGATGGTATGTATACGGCGACAAGAAGGGCCTCTACTCGGAGGGGTTTGGTGAGCATCACATCCAGCATCCCTTGCTTCCGATGCACGTACATAGCCGCCCACGAACACGACTCTCACCGTCGCACTCAAGCGCTCCCGCATTTGCAGTCATTCGGTCTGCAGAAACAGCTGAGAACGCGTAAGCACTTCGCATATGTTTCTTGATCGAGAGGACTCACAAGTCCGAGCAGTTGCACGTTGTTGAGCCGCATGCCTCATCGGCGGGGCAGGGCGTCGCGCTCGCAGGGGGATGGGGGAGCGGTGCCGTGGAAGGCGCAGCGAAAACGCCTGTCATGGAGAGCGCGGTCTGCCGGGAACATTTAGTGAGAGACGAGTGTATAGCAAGCGGACGTACAGCAGGCATGATGAATGGAATCGGGTCGTGGTACAGTTAGATCGAGTTACTCGTCCGATTCTTCAGCTGACGCTATATGTTCGTCGTGCAGAGGCAGGCGGAAGGAAATCCCGTTCGCGGTGGAAGTTGGCGCGGGTGGGCGGGTGGTGGTGGAGTTGACCAGAAGACGACCAGCCCTCTGCGCGTGTTTGTGAGCCTGGTCCCCCTAACAAAATGATCCCGCTCGTGCGCGCCCCTGATCAGAGAGGTGACCGCCTTGAGGCCCGGAATTCATTTTGTGCGGGGATGTCGAAGAGGGATGATGCAGGATGAGGCGAGTCTCACGCTGGCGTTCGGACGCAGCCATGCGCCTGAGTGCATCCAACTGACAGCGCACCACCGACTGAAGAGCGTAGAAGGGGAACGTTCCGAAGTCTTTCGGTTGCAGTTTGCGCCTGCGAAAGTTCCTCCGGAAGATAGGTCACGGCGAGCGTGGGTTGGATGCTGGTTGGACGTCGAATTGGACGCGAAATCCAGGCGCTCCACAGCATATGACATCGCACAGTCTGTTGCAAGTCTGTTGAGACGCAGAGCAGCGATTTTACGACACCCACCTCGTTTGAGGGTGTAGTTGGAGGAATAACCTGAGGTGGCGGCACCTACAAAGGCTGATTGTTTACGTCCATCTTCTGCTTGGTCACCGCTCGAATCGTGAACCAGAGCTGCACAAATCTATACACAAACCAGACAGTCGTCCTACTACGATGGAATACAATGGGCCCTCAGTAACAATCCTTAGGTACGTGCGTGAAATAATAACGTGACGGAGCCTCGACATGACGGCGTGCCACCTCATGAAATCGCCTCCTTCTTTTCCTTCTCCTCCCGGAGGTCGACGCCCTTCGTGTTCCGTCCCCTCCAGAGCCATGCCATGACCAGCGTGAGGAGGATCTCGATGGCGAAGAACATGGCCGCCATCTGATAGCCGATGCGGAATCGCGGCGCCTCGCCCGTGTTCTGCAGAACCGTCAGCATTGCGCTTCACTCGAAAGCTAAACAGACGCACGTAAATCAGGAGCGGCACCCATGCCTGGAAGGTGAAGGCGAGAGTCTCGACAACGCCAATGACGATGCGGCGTTGCTCCTCAGAATGCGAGAGGACCTCGTTGATCCAGGCGATGAAAAGCGCTCCCGCGCCCGTCTCGCAGAACATGAGGTACCACCCTGCGAAGATGCCACTGTTCGAGGCCGGCCACACCGACAGAATGATCGCGCCAGTCATTGAGACCGTCTGCGAAGCACGTCAGACACGACTCCTTGGAGAAAGCGTGAACTAAGACTCACAGCAGCAGTGATGATGAGCGGCCACCGCATCTGGATGGCGTCCGACGTCCACGCCATGAGCAGCGTGCACACGATCTGCAGCGCGTACCCGCCAGTGGGAATGATGTTGACAGCCTCCGTCGAGTATGTGCCCGTCGCCTTGAGCCAGAGGTTCATGTACGAGTAGATGCGGATCGCCAGCACATGCGCGATGAAGGCCGCGCTGAAGAGCCAGACCGGCAATCCACGCGCGACGTCCAGGCAGGTCTGCCAGGTGAGTTTGCGAGGTGCGGCGCGCCCGACATTCTCCATGCGCTGGCGCGTCATCTGCTTCTCTTCCTCGTTGAGCCATTTGACCTTCGTCGTGGTCGGGGAGTCGGGGATAGCGAAGTAGCCGTAAATGCAGACTGGCACAGCGATGATGCCGTCGAAGATCATCAACCACTGGGGTATTTATCAGTCGATGCTTGATAGCGAGCCGCGAGGTACGAACCCGCCATGAAGCCAGCCCTGCGCGTCCGTCCATGCCTGCGTGAAGTGCGGCTTGCAGGTAGCCGCTGAACATCTGCGCTGCGGACGAAGATCTGCGGCATTGTCAGAGATAGAACAAAGGCATTCGACGAGGTTCACTCACGCCTGGAAGATGCACGAGCGCTTGCCCAGTTCGGTGGGGATGTACCAGTTACCCAGCAGCGTCATGATACCGGGATACGCAGACGCCTCGAAAAGGCCGACGAAGAAACGCAGCGCGTACATCGTCTTCACGTCCTTCGCTCCCGCCATACCGATAACGAAGACCGACCACAGAAGCTCCATCGTGGGTAGCCAGACTGCATAACATGAGCGATGGAGTAGCAGCGAGGAAGAGGAAAGCTTACTGGAAGGCCGCACGTAGGACAGCATGATCTGCGACGGAAGTTGGCCAAGAATATACCCAACCGTCCACCACGTTGTGAGCAGGTTGAGGTCGTTGCCGGCCAGGTTGAGATCCTCCTTCATGCCCTGCATGTTCCCTTCAGTAAATTGCGGCGTACGCAACTCCGCAAGCTACTGACCGAAACATAGGCCTGACTGATGTTCGTCTGATCAAGATACTTGATGAAGTACGCGACGCAGACGTAGGACAAAATCCACCCTGTTCGGAGGAGGCGCATATCAGCATCGCCAGACATTGAGCAGACCGAAGAGGCTACGCACAGTCAATCTTGACCAAAAGCTTACGCTCCTGGGGGGACTTGTCTAGCGAGTCCCATACAACGCGAAGGACGCGCTTCGAGAGGGGGAGCTTCTCGGGCGCAGCAGGCAGCGAATCGCGCTCGCTCGCCTGCTTCTCGATAGACGCGCTGTCGTTGGTGGCGGGCATGGTGATCACTCCGTCGACGAGGCAGACGGCCTATAGCGGGGACGCAGGTCGTGGGGGATGAGCGCAAAAGCGACGCCCCGCGCCCCGCCATATAAGCCGACCGACTGACAGCACGCCATCATCGCCCAGATATGATAACGAACGCGCCAACCAGCTGTAGCCTGTTCGGAAATCGATTTTGCATCCGCCGATAAGTGGCTGAGGCCTGAGGCGCAAGGCACGGAGACTTCCCTCCAATCGGCCCCCGTCGGGATCGTCGCGCACCAGTTCCCGCCCGCGCCGACATCTTGCGCAATAATATATTGCGACGACGTTCTCCTTGCCCGGCGCCGAACCCATAGTCGTCCATCCCTTGCTCTTGGACCGCCTCGTCGATCGCCCCCCCCCCCCCCTATTCACGAGAATGGCTACCGTTACTGAAGCGCAAGCGCTCGACATCTACAAGAACAGCATCCACTTCGATGGATTGAACATCTGCAATTTCGGGGAGGAGATCTTTCAGTCGTGGCACGATGGGGGGATCGACGGTGTGAGCGTCACCTGCGGGCTGTGGGAGGTGCGTTCCAATGCAAGGCTTGCGGCTCAGAAGAGCTAACTCGCGCGCACAGAACTTCCGCGACTCGATGTTCAACATCGTGCAGGTATGATCGTTAAGCGCCCAAGCCCCAGCATCAGTACTGATCGGACTGTACCCTCGTAGTGGAAGAAGTGGTTCGATGAGTACCCGCACCTCATCATGCAAGCCCACACCGTGAAGGATATCCGCACCGCGAAGGAGAAGGGCGTCACCGGCGTCATCCTCAGCTGGCAGAACACCGCCGGCATCGAGGACCGCTATGACTTCCTGCGCCTCTTCCGCGATCTCGGCGTCCGCATCATGCAGCTCACGTACGCGCCCTCGCCCCATCACAGCCAAGATCGCATTGCTGACATTGTTCTTCCCCGCAGCTACAACACGCAGAACTACTCCGGCGCGGGCTACACCGAGCTGAACGACTCTGGCCTCACCGGCTTCGGGCGGGAGGTCGTGACGGAGATGGCGCGCCTGGGAATAGTATGCGATCTGAGCCATGTCGGACCTAAGACGAGTGCGGACGTGATCGAGTTCGCCCCCGAGGGCAAGCCGCCATGCTTCTCGCACGTCCTTCCCTGTGGCCTGAAGGAGCACACGCGTAACAAGAGCGACGAGCTCATCAAGGCCATCGGCGCGAAGGGCGGGTTCGTTGGGCTGTCGCAGTTCGGGCCGCATATGAAGAAGGTACCGTACATTGCAGACAGACGCGTTTTATTGCTGATCCAGAGCAGGGCAACGATTCGACGGTCGACGACTACGTAGAGGCGTTGGACTACGTGATCAGCTTGATTGGGGAGGACCTCGTAGGCATTGGCAGCGACTCGAGCGAAGGGCACGGGCGCCCGAGCGACTTCATGGCATGGTGCAATAAGGTGAGGCCAGCCCTCGTGTATATTATATCTTGCTGATTTCGTTCCATAGGACAAGGGTTACGCGCGTAGCTTGACGGCTTGGGGCCACGCAAAGGTGATCAAGCCCCTCGGTCCCCTGCGGGAGCGGCCAGAGCTCGTCAAGGCGATGGCTCGCGCCGGCTGGAGCGAGACCAAGATACGTAAGGTGCTTGGCGAGAACTGGCTCGTATACTTGGAGAAGATATTCGGAGCATAGAAGTCCCAAGAGAATGCAGATGCAGTGTACCAGTCGTCGATGCCTTGCTATCCAGGACGAGAATGGTCGATAGGTATGTCGTATGCCGCGAAGTCTTGATTACCAGACGCCGAACGTCGCTGACGATGACAGGCGTATTCGGAAAACATTGAGGATAGTGGCTGCATTCCGAAAACGCTGGATAGTGGCCGCATTCCGAAAACACTTGGATAGTGGTTGCATTCCGAAGACGCTGCTGGACAGTGGCTGCATTCCGAAAACGCTGGATAGTGGCTGTATTCCGAAATCACTTGGATAGTGGTTGCATTCCGAAGACGCTGCTGGATAGTGACTGCATTCCGAAATCCTTTTGACAGGGTAGACTCCTGGTAGATAGCAATGTTGGTTAAGCGATATGCTATCGCGTGCAATTCGGATTGACAGAGGTTGGCTTCAGGACGCAGACACGTATCGGCAGAGCTGATTTTTTCAGCAGTCAATATTCAAGATGCAGTTATGTTGGCTTGAACCCGGCGGCAAGCAACTCCTTGACGCGGTCTTCGACAAAGTCTAGTCGGTCTTGGCCCCAGAAAATCTCGCCGTTAACAACGTAGTTTGGCGTTCCAAAGATTCCTGCACTCGTGTCAGTCGATATCTACGCGAGAAGCAGGTGACGAACCAAGCGCTTCCGCGTCCTTCAAGTTCTGCTGCCACTCCTTGACGCCTTCGTCTTCCGAGTCGCCCCTCCGATCAACGATGGCCTTATTGACGACATCCTCGGGTAGTCCGACTTGCCGGCCGAGTGACTTGAGCACCTCGAGGTCGCAGTAGTTTCCTTCGTCGATCCATATGCAGCGTTGGATCGCATAGCTGAATGCCAGTACAAGCGGATGTCCACGTCCCAGCATTTTTTGAACGCGGATGATGGCCTGTGCACCGAGCGAGATGCCGCCTGGTGGAGGAGGGTAGAATTTCGGCTTGGGAACCATCGGAACGCCGAGCTTCTTCGCACAACGTGCAAGATCGAGGGCATGATCTGGAAGGTCATAAGTTCATCGGTTCCTCTGCGAAAGAGCCCTGCTTTGCCATACATTCTTGACGCGCGTCTGTACGGGTGCGCAGTGGGATCCCACCGTTCGCTTCGATGATGACGATGGGGCGCAGGTGCACGGTCAGATTGTATTTCTTGCCAATTTCCTCCATCCTCGGCGCGCCCAGTAGGGCCCACGGTGAGGACACGCCATAAAAGACCTCGAATACAATGGACTTGTCGGTGCTCATGACGGCGAGGAGCAAGAGAGATGCCGGGCCGTGGGCCCGAAATCGAACAAACACGAGGCGCAACCTTGCTTCAAACTCAATCACAGCCTGCAGGTCGCGCATGAGGAGCGTTGTGTCGATGAAATGCCGGGCTGGCAGCCACGACTTTGCTCTGCATTTTGGGATATCAAAAGATGCTCCCAGAGCCGCAGAATAGAACTGGAAATCGACCGCAAACATGCGGCCAAAGTTCGACATCCACGCCTTCCCACTGGACTGTATTCAGAGCCCTTTCGAAGTCTTCTCCCTTCATTAGCAGGTCATATGTGCCCCGCCACTGGTCTTATCATGCCTTCTGGCATCTATAGCCCGACATAACCGCCTGTTTTGCATGCCTCGGGCACGTGTAGGTTGCGCGCGACGATGATATCGCCACTGATTTGAATCACGGGGCGACGCGCTCGTCCTGCTCTCCCATCTTCTTTGCCCAGCTTATGCCTCCAGTATCGCTCTTCACGATCGCCGATGATCTCTAGTCATCGTTTAAGTACGCGACGCTCCTCCCGCGCCCCTCTTCCTCCCATTTCAGCCTAGAGACCTGTCCAGCTAGCTCAGATGGCGGTCCACGACAACAATGACTTTCATACGAGCGAAAGGTATGAATGAAGCCACGATGCTCGCTAGTACACTGTCGTCATCGCACTCAACACTTGCTATATCTATCCAGGTTCTTTCCTCTCCCCAGCGAGTTCGAGGACACCACCTACACCACGCCGCCCTCCCCCCTCTTCGACATCACGATTCCGCGACCGACGAGCGCTCCTGATCCCCGGGCCCGCGAACCACACAAGCGCGCCCGTACCCCCAGCAATGGCAAATACGACTCGGACGGCTACGCCTCCATCCTTTCCTCGCTCGCCAGGCACTCCCGGAAGCGCTCGGCGTCGCGTGCATCCGAAACGGGCTCCGTCGCCGCGCTGCTCGTCATCACCAACGAGCGCCTCACACAGGAGACGGCCCGCGCAAATGCGCTCCAGGTCCAGAACACAAGTCTCGAGGGTGTCATCCGTACGCACGCCACGACGATCGCGCAGCTCAGGCAGGAGCTCCTCGCCGTCAGGGAGGAACTCCGGCTGTACAAGCTGCAGCTCGAAACGGCCAACAGGGAGATCGCTCGCGCGCAGAATGTGTGCGACAGTGTGGAACGCGCGCGTGTCGACGCGGAGGACCGCGCAAGGCGGGACCGTGACCGCGTGCGCCGGTATGCTGAGCAGATCGAGGTGCAACGAGCTCGGGACGATGGCTATGAGCACGGGCTAAGGGAGGGCATGACCCGTGCCGCGGGAATGTCGTCCTGGCGGCGCTTCGTACCTCGTCGGGGTTACACCGACCCCGCAGGGACGGCCTACCGGGAGACCGCATATGAGGCCCCAGGATCAGTTACGTCTTCTGACTCGCCCTCAAGACCACCATCCCGGTACGTGATCCGTTCATTGTGCAGCGCACACACTTATAACCATCTTTACTGTCAGGTCGGGACGTAAATCCATAGCACCGTCAGACATAGTATCACCTACGCCATTGCGGCCAGTGCAAGTGCCTCCTCCTCGAGTCCCGTCATCGGCAGGAACCGTACGCCCGCCCTCTCGCCCTCGTAGCCAGTCAAACCCCGTGTCAAGGCAAGAAAATCGCCCACCAACACGGCAGGAGGGTCGTCCCCCTACGCGGCAAGGTTCTGCAAAGCCGGTGCAACAACCGGAAGACATCAACATATATCCCGTGCCCTATATTCCCTCACCGACTCCGTCAAAACGATCTATCATTCTCCCTCCGGACAATTTCATCCCCGTCTTCGACGAAGAATCGCAGTCCATCCGACTGCCTCCTCCTCACGAACTCGCTGCGCCTAACCCCGTCGATGACGCCGAGGAAGAAGTCATATACTCACCTCGTGGCCAACCTGCTCAGCCTGAGGACTATTTCACTCACGAGCCCCGCCGGTCGCACCGTCGGGTCGATTCCGAGCCGCCACGACTTTACGCCCCTTACGCCCATAGTAACGCCCAACCACGATCTCATGCGTTCCCCATGCGCACGCGTACGATGTCCGACGCGTCAACGACCATATCCCATTACGACCTCCTCCGCCACGGCGAGGGCCGCTCGCCCATACCGCCACCTGCGCCGCCAGAAAAAGAGCGTCCCACGCCCGAGGAGCAGCGCCGCCGCCGCTCCAACGAGGTTGTGCAGGATTGGCAGGCGCACAACGAGGACGACGCGCAGGCCGGCATGGGCGCAGACCTCCGACGCGGTAATGTGAGAGCCCCTTCCCGCTTGTCCGCACTTTCCTTCTCTATGTACGATTTCAATCCTGGCCCCGTTGACCCGCCCCCGCAGCCGCCGCCACCCCAGATGCCGGTCCCGAATGAGAGACCTAGACAGGCAAGCTTTTCGCACCAGCAGAGGCCGCAGAGCGGGATGTCCCAGCAGCAGCGGCCGCCCAGCGTGCTTTCAGGTCGCAGTGGCCCGCCATCCAGCGGGGGCCCGCGCACGAAGCCGCGCCGCATTGTGCTCCCGCAGCCGCTGACGGCGTACTCCTCGAGCGCGCCATACGTGCCGACGCTTAAGAGTCAAAACCTCCCGCCAGCGCCGCCTGCCATGCCGGCTCCGCCCACCGCCTATCAGCAGCCGCCTCCCGCCATGCCCGCCCCCAGTAGGAGCCGAGACCAACCGCCCTCCGCGTCCTCGGGCTCTGCGCAGTCGCACTCCAAGCGCGCCTCCGGCCTCGGCGGCTGGATCCGGGGCCGCTTCCAGCGCTCCTCGACCTCCTCCACGATCCCGCAGATCGCGATCGAGCCGCCGGTGAGCGCGCCGCCATCTGCGCGCAGGATCACCCGCTGATGAATTTTATCTTGCTTTTTTCGTGCATTCCGTCAACGACGACGATGCTTGTCTTCGTCGCCGATGCTTGTCTTCGTTGCCGACGCTCGCCCTCGTCGTGATACTCGCCTTGGCCACCACTTGCTCTCCGCAACTGGGGGAAAAATCCGACGACAACGCAGTCCGTACCCGCGACCTCGTCCTCCGGATCGACCGTCCGCGACGAGCTACTGCTCAGTCCCGACCTTTCGCCCTCTATGTCGGTCGCGCTGCCCGACGAGCCGCGCGAGGTTGCGCCGGAGGTCCAGGGCCCGCTCCGCTCGGTGTCGCAGGGTCCGCAACGCTCGGTGTCGCAAGGCGCGCCGCGGTCGATGCCGCAAGGCCCGCCACAGTCGATGTCGCAGGGCCCCCTGCAGTCGCCGATGGGGAGCCCGTTGCGGTCGACGACGCCCGTTATCGAGCTGCCCGGCGATCAGCTGCCGTGGGGCTTCGTGCCCACCAGCCCACTGATGCCCGTTGGGCGATGAGGGGTGAACCTTGGTCGTGCGTCGAGGATCGTTATCCTACTTCACTGCCATGCGTTGCATTTATTCTGACTTCATGCATATCCATTGACCTATGCCTTGAAGCTTGCACCTCCATTTCACGACTTTCTCGGGGTGGACTCACTGTACAGCGGATTTACTGGATACCGCACCTTACATCTGGACGTTTTCTCTCCCAGGCTTCACTAACAAGACTTGGGCTTCACTCGGGCTTCACCTACAAGACTCAGGCTTCATTTACACGACATTTACACGACTCAGGCTCCACGGACAGACCTAGGAACGGCGCATGCCATAGCTCCCGCCAAGCCACATATAATATCTGCGTACCAGGATGAGTACTTACAGAGGTACGATAAAATTACAGAGACGACTATAGTACAACAGGTGCCTGTCGAAGGCCTCAATAGTATGCCTCGCACCCCTGCGAATCCGATAGCATGCCCGCGGATAGTACAAGTTGTCCGATAGCAACCCCCAGAAGTCCCCAAAGTCCCAACCAGTGTGCCCGAATGCCAAAGTCCCAGAGAGCCAGAGAGAAGTGCGCGACCCAGAGGGATACCGAGCCGGAGAAGACCCAGAGCACCCAGAAGAGGACCAGAGCCATGCATGGATTGCCTAGCCGCTGCCGCTACCGCCATCCTCACCCCCATCGCCCTGAGGGTCTTCGTCATGCGCGCAGGATCGGCTGCCATCCATCCCGTCCCTCCGTTTCTTCTCCAGGATCAAGAATGTCAGGAAGATGAGCTCGACGTCGAGGTTGCAGGCCTGAATGCGGAGAGTCATGCGCCGCTCGCCCTTGAAGACACCCTCCTCGGGGACGGTAGTGAAAAACCGGGCGACCTCCTCTGAGGTGTCGATCTGCGTTAGCTGTGGGAGGATGCATCGGATGGGAGGTCGACGGGGGTAATGAGCCACGCACCACAAGACCCGCCCGAGGGATGGTCTTCCACCGATATTCTTGACCGTCATTTCCTACGAAGTACCGGGATCTACGAGCCGTTGAAGTCAGCTATGTCACCCAACACGGACACAGACGACGATTACGCACGAGCTGAACCGCGCGCGCTTGTACAAAAAGTCCGTCGCGCGCACGCCCTTCAGATCCTCGCTGTGCTTGTACTTGGACAAAAGCTGTGACTGGACGACCGTCGGAGATTCCCAGCTATTCCAGTGGATCTCAGCGACGATGCTCGCGTCTTCGCTCTCGGCAGGCCGCTGCACACGGGTGACGCCGTTGCGAGTGGTGACGCGAAAGTGCGCTACGTCGTTGGCGGAGATGATCGTTGCGCGCACAGGGTTATTCGGCAGGAAGTAGAGGTCCATGGGTGGTAGGTGCTCCGGCGGCTAGCGCTCCGAGTGATGAGATCGAGGTCGACGGAGACGGCGGCAGCAAGAGTATGAGTCTCCCGGAGTACTGGCGCAAGAAGAACTTCGAAAGCGATAGATAGCAATAAGAAAACGAGCGGAGGAATAGTTTGTGGTTGGTGAAAGCGTAGAACAAGGACGCGATCAGTGATTGTTATTGATCCCCAGGCGGACCAAGCCTGAACAAACATTGCACTTGCCTCCAAAGCTTTGCATGACATCCGTGCAAACATTATGCCAAACGATGCTGTGAAAGGAGGCCATGGCATCCGTCGGGATGTTCTATAAGCGCCGGGAACAAGCCTCTTTGTGGTCAGCTATGTGACTGGATCCCCTTAGACTCGCTCGCGGACGCGGACGCTACGGACGAGCTCACCCTCTTGCATGCGACTGCTCTGGTTACCACAAGCCTTTCGTGCGCACTCCGTCGTCAACAATGTCTGCGGAATGCTTGTGACCATCCCGCCTTCGGTGTCAGCTCGTGCTTTGTTCTCGATCAAGTGCGACATGGGCCTGTGCCGCTTTAACTCACCCGCAAGCCCATCACGGATGCTGACGTCGAAAAAGGACCCGATGTCTCTTATATTCTAAGCGAGCCCCTCGCCCGCTCTGACTTTAGGTCGCCATGCCTCCCCTCCGCCTGCTGCCCGCCACCTGCGCGTTTATCGTCGGTGGAGCGCTCGCCTTCGTCCTGTACCGGGATGCCGCGCGTATACCCCCACTCTTCGCGGACCTCAACATACCCATGCCCTTCCGCGACGCATGCCCCTGGCCAGACCGCCCGCCTCCTCCCGTCTTCAGGAATGTGCGGCGGTGCGAGGAGATACCCAGCGCGCTGGACGACTTCCGTGTCGAGCTTTGCCGCTCGCCGAGGGCATGCGATGCGTTCACGCTGCGTATATCGCGGACGGACCCCGTGGCGTGCGAGGCCGCGCTCAGGTCGAATTTGCAAGACCCTTCTGAGGAGGAGCCATGGGCGGCCTGGATGCGTGACGAGCGCGGGCCCGACGGGTTCTTCCTTCGCGTCGACGGCGTGCAGCGCCTCGGCACTGAGCACGCCGTGCATGAAGGCGCATGCTCATACCGCTTCGATATTGCGCTGCAGAACGCGGGCCGCGTCTACCTGAACGCGGCGCACTACTTCGAGGTATGCAGCCAGCCAGCCTTACCGTTGTTCAGTGGTCGATGCGGACACCAATCACATTCTCCATAGAACTACAACGCGTACAATGAGCACAACAAATCCTGGGCCGAGGTTCTCGATCGACCGCTCTTCTCCAAGCTGGTCGCACTCGACATATGCCCGTCGGGCTGCCCGACGTACTCCGCACCCATGCAGGATCACTCTCGCGACGTCCTCGCACTAGGTGACCACCCAGATCCCCATCACTCGTTAGATGACTTCCTCCCACCGTGCACGGGTGATGAACCCATCCCGGGCGTATACGTTCCTCAACACCCGCTCGATGCGCTCAACGCAGCAGTACCCTATTTCGGCGTACTCAAGCGCCCGGTTTACGGTCGCTACCGCTTCGTTCCGGAGGGTTGTCGCTTCCGCCACGCCGGGTTGCGTTATGGTGATCCCTCGCTGTGCACAAGACAAGCTGCTAAGATTTTGGTTATCGTTAGTTTCGCTTATTATTTCTCTTTGTGGTCAGTGGCTGACAGTGGCAACCGAAGGGCGACAGCCACGGGCGCATCGCGTACGACGCGATGGTGCACCGGCTATCTGGGAAGACAGAAATACTGCTTGTTAGCGAGAAGGCACATGACAAAAACGATACCGTGGATGCCCTCGACTTGGCGTTCAAGTGGTGAGTTTAACGCTTGCATTCAATGCCACTTCCTCATGTTGGCGCAGGGATCCGGTACTCAAGGACGCTACTGCGTCTTGTGCGGCATTAGTTACGCTCCTTGACGGCATCGACGTTTTTGCAGTCTCCGTCGTAAGTTGTTGTGCGTGTGCGTATACCCGTTGCCTTCTGACACCAGTTGTGTAGGGCGCGCACTTCCAATCCACTTCCAAATTCATCACCTACCTGACGACGCTGCTGAACATGATCGACGAATGTGATTTCTCGTCGAAGCCACCGCGTTTGATCTTTATGACCACCCCGGCCATGGCGCCTCGCCGGGACGAGCACCCGCGCAAGTTCAATGACAAGAGGACAAGTACGAGGCAGGGTTTCCTTTCCGCCGTTTCTGCGAGCCTGGTGCGCGCGCACGGGTGGGCTGTCATAGACCAGTTTGCGCTGACGGAGGCGCATACGTTGGAGCTGATGGTGAGAGGGTTTCCGAGTAAGGGTGCAGGCTGACAGTGCTCGTAGGCGATGGACAAGGCGCATTACCTTGCGACAGACGCGATAGATCCCATCGTGGATGAGCTGATTGAGAAGACTGAGGTTTGCAATGTCGGACGATGAACGTTATTTACCACTCTGTACCATACCATGTATCAAGCTTCAAGCTTCAAGTAGCGTTTCCGTACAACTTGAACCACAAGTTCAGGGGGGACTCTGGTGGCCGAGTGTGACGTGACAAGGACGCCACAAACTGCGGAAAACGGTGGCGGCGTTGAGCGATGGCTCTGCCGCTCCTATTCAGCCGATGTCGACAGCCAAGCGAGGCCGCAAGCGCAACGACAACCTGCCGCCGAACCGGGCGCGCGACGCCCAGCGCGCCTTCCGCGCCCGCCGCGCCGCGCACCTGCAGGAGCTCGAAGCCCGCATGACCGAACTCGAGGAGGAGAACAACGCGCTCCGCCGCGCGCTCAACCTGCCCCCCGCCTATCGCCCCCCGCTCGGCTCGGGCCCCACGGGCAAGAACCCCCCGAAGCCGCGCCAGGGCTCCGAGCAGGCGGAGGGGCAGGGCCAGCCGCAGATCGCCCCCGCCCCCGGCGCAGAACAGCGCGCATCGTCGCTCTCGCCCCCCTCCATGGCGCTGGGACTCGCCCCCCAGCCGCCCCCGCCGCCCCCGCATCTTCAACGCATCATGGACCCCGCCCCGTGGGCGATGAACGGCGCGCCGGGGGGCATCCAGCTCGCGGGCCAGTACCCCCCTCCCCCGGGCCCCCCGCCGCACTCCACGTACAAGATGCCCCCCGGCTACCCGCCTCCCCCGCCCGCCTTCCGCGCGTAGCGCGCCGACCCCCTCCTCCTGATCTGCGCAAAAGGTGAGCTGGGCACGGTGGTGGGCTCTGGCAAGCAGTTTTTGAAATGGCCGTGTGCTGACTTGTTGTGTTGGGCTAGGGACGTCGTTATTCAAATGATGGAGACCCCCGCGCCGGGGAGGCTACGACGTAGCGCGGGGCGGATGGGGAATTGGGCTTGGGATACGGAATTCTTGACGCTGCGGGACAGGGCGGCGATGGGCATTGTATATGGGATCGCGCCATCCGTTCTCACCCGCTATCCTCTAGAGGCCCTGATGTACAAACTACCATTTCTTGACCTACCTAATATTATTGCTAGGTAATTTATGGACAGCGCCGTAAGTAAGAACCTTGGGAAGCAGAAGAAAGCGGATGAGCACCCCGAAGGACCGCCACGTCAAGCCTGTAGCGTCTAAAGCGCCACTTCACAAACCGGCAGTGCGTGGATTGCAATGAATCTGATTGAGGTATCGTACATAATATAAGTGCTTGCGAGGATAAGTTACGGACAATCCGGATACGTGCTGGACTATGTACATGATCTAATGTAGTCGAGTATTGGCGAATTTTACGCGGCAGGCCTGCACCTGCTAGAGCTGCAGGCACGAAGGCAGGTACTTGGGGTGGGAGGGGATGGGCCGGTATCGACGAGCTGGACAAGTATCGATGCTTAGAACGGCGCACGGATGCTACGAATGTTGATCATGAAGAGGATAGACATCCGTGGTTGACGGGAATGGATGGGCATGACCTGATGATGCAACCGACACAAAACGGCATCCGTATATCGATGGGATGGCCGTGTAAAGCCAATGGGGCACCGGTGGCCGAGCGAGACAAACAGCCAAGGATTTTGACCGGCTTTAGGTCATGGTCCCATTAATCGTGGCGAGCTTCAACTGATCCCAGCGCGCCTTGCAGGACTGCGGTTGGTAATCTACATTCGTGGTCAGCATCACGTTCAACGTCCCAACCGTCCAGACAACCGGTCGCCATCCAACAACAGCCAGTCGCCAGCAAACGATAGCCAGTCACCAGCCAAACAACCGATCGCCATGGTATCCATACGGCACAGCATCCAAACAACCACTCACCAAACTCCCCCCTCCACCGACACGAGCACGAGCCCTGCTCCCACAGGTCGTGGTTGAGCGGGCAGTGCGACCACCCGTCGTGCTGGTACCCGATCGGGTCGAAGAAGTGCACCTGCGACGTGTTGAGGAAGAGCGCGACGGCAAGGCTGTGCACGGGTGCGTCGCCCCAGCGCTGTGAAGGGTGTCAGTATGGGTGGGTGAAGGTATGGATGGGTGTATGCGAAGATTGGAAGGGTGCACGAGAAGATTGGATGAGTGCACGCGAATGTATGGATGCATGTATGTAACACAAGCGCGTGAAGAGGAGATCATATCCACTCACCTCATAATAGAACCCGCCCGCCCGATCCAGATAGTCAAAGAATTTGGAGTATGCCTCCCCCCGATACCACTCCATGTCGCCGATCTCAAAGTTGGACCAGAAGTGGCAGAGGTTGTACGTAGCGCCGCGGTCAGAGGAGACGAAGTCGAGGGAGTTGGCGGCGGCGAGGTAGGCTGGGGGCGGGTAGGTTGAGTTGAGGAACAGGATAAGGTTGAGGGAGGGTAGCGGTAGGGTTGGGAAAGGGTATGGTCAGTCAACAGGTTCTTCTGCGTTGAGAGCGTGGTACTCACCAGGATGCGCCTCTACAAAGGCGGACACTGTTGACCAAAGCGAAGAGATTGTTTCCGCAATCTCGTACACGGACATCGTGAACCCTGGGTAGGAGTGAGCAACTTGAATCGAACGTGAAACTGTCCTGATACTCACCATACACCTTCTTGTTCTGCTGCATGAACAGGAATGGGTCGAAGTTGATGTCGCAGTGGAAGTGTACTTCTGGCCTATGTCATCACGGAAGCGCCGAGATAAACGAACACGAGCACCGAATGAGCGAACACGAGCGCCGAATGAGTGAACACGAGTGCCGAAATGAACGAACAAAAGCGCCGAGATAGCCATTTAGATAAGTGATAAAAGAAAGGGAAGCGCAAGCGGGGATAGTCAGCGCGGGGTGCGGGGGAAAGTGCGATAACAGACGCACTCTATACGCCAGTAGTAGCGATACTTAAGCATGAGGGGGTGACGGTAAAAGAACTGGAGGATTGTGAGTGGAGGAAGCGGAGGTAAGATGTGCGAAGACGCACGCCAGAGTTGAAGCGGCACATGTTGCGGTAGCTATGGTGGGTTAGCGAGGGGAAGGACATGATGGGAGACGGCGCGCGTACGATAGGCTACCTGGTGGAGGAGTCAGTGAATGGAGTGAGACACTGCACGCGACGCACCACCATACATGACTCCGTCCTTCTGCATCTTCTTGCGCGATGCCAGCGCGCGGCCCTCGTCTATCCATCCGGGCTGGTTCCAGTGCTCGGCAGGGATCAACCCAAACTCGACCGGTGCGCTCGTGAGCGCCAAGACACGCCTGTGATTCCATGAGCAACAGCCGTTCAGTGGGGAACACAGCACGCACCCCTTGAACGCGTCTGTAAACTCCTCGTCGTTCAGAAACACATATGGGTACTGGTACTGCGCGTTGAAGCGCGCTTCGAGGTCGCGGATGCTCTGCTCCACCCCCTTTACCTCGGAATTGCGTGCGAGGACGACAAAGGTTGCGTTCGCGCGCGCGTCGTCCGGGGCGAAGTCGTTGTACAGGGTTGCTGGCTGTTCGTAAAGGACATGCTGGAGGAAGAGGCCGTCTGGCGAGAGCCCGAAGCTCGCGGCGAACGTGCGGTACTTGTAGTTGGTGAGCGTGAGGAGGAGATGGGCGGTAAGCTGCGGGGTAATAGACATGGGCGCGGGTCAGCGATGGATGGTCAGAAAGACTTGGTTGATATGCGCACCACGACAAAAAGCGCGGCGCCGGCAGCGACGTAGCGCTTCTGGAGGTTGCGGGCGGCGGTGAGGGCACTCTTCATCTGGTCGTCATTGGGCGTTCGGGAGTAAGTAGATGAAAGGATATATTTCTGTTCACAGCTTCGGTTTTGTTTACTAAGTTACCAGCATTTATGGCAATCAAGCTGCGCCCCGCAGTCACCGCCCTGTCTAGGCGCCAAAACGTGCGCGGCCTCGGTGTCCTTTTTAGCTACTTGCTTATACCTGCAGCCTCGGAGCCTCCGCCAGCTATCTCTATCTTCATCTTCCAATGCTCTTTACTGACGCTCGCAACTCGCACACCCTCGCCATTGTCAGTCTCGACGATGAGCCAACGAGTCACCGGCCCGGAGTTCGCTTCCGGGCTCAACACGGCCATTATAGGAACTTCAGGGCACTGCATGTCACGCTCGCTTCCTTCTCCATCTCTCTCCATCCCCACTGTGAGTATGGTGGGATGCGTCGAGGAGCTCGCAGAGTGCAACGGCGGACACAGCGAGCGATGAGCGCTGTGATGGGCAAGGTGCGTACCCTCCGACTGCAGACAGTGACCACCCTGATACTCGTTGTCAGGGCCCCTGTTGGCTGCCGTGCACCCCACTGCTTCAGAATCGTCTGCCAGCCATGTCCACGCCTTTCTTCAGGTGATCGTTCGTAAGACCATTGAGTTCATCGTGCCCATCGCGCCCAACGACGCCGAGCTCGAATGGAGCGGGGCGCCTTTGTGCCCCCTTGTTCCCCACATCAGCACGGACCATCGGGTATCGTGTGGACACGGAACAAAGGAAACCCTAAGAAGCTTACGTAAAGCGTGACACAATTTGAAATGGATCTGGGTATATAAGGAGGGGCGCTCTTCCCAACTTGCCCTCTTACTTTCCCGGTTCCCACGGTCCGCACACCTGCAATTTTAAAAAAATGTCTTTGCCTACTCGCCAGATCAACTTCGGCCAGCGCCCGCAGATCACTGCCGCCCAGCAGCAGCAATATCAGCAGCAGCTTCTCGCCCAACAGCAGGCCGTGCAGCAGAGCCTAGCGTTCCCCGGGTCGTCGTCGAACCCGTACTTGGCCCAACAGAGCACTGGCCTCGCGCTCCCCGGCTCGTCTCGGCAGACCCAGCCGTCCCAGGGCTTCGTCCAGCCCCAGCAGCTCACCGCGCCCTCTAAGCCGGCGTCGCCGCCAGCCAACGCCATCGCAGGGCCATCATCCCCCGTGCCCGCAACCCCAGCACCCCTCACCCTCGAACAACAACATATCACCGCCGTCGAGGGCATCGTCCCCACCCTGCAAAACATTGTCGCGACCGTCAACCTCGACTGTCGCCTCGACCTCAAGACGATTGCCCTGCATGCCCGCAACGCCGAGTACAACCCCAAGGTTAGTGACCTTTCATGCTTATGAGCGTCGTGGGTTGTGCCTACGCGTTCTACCACCAGCGTTTCGCCGCGGTCATCATGCGCATCCGTGACCCGAAGACCACTGCCCTCATCTTTGCATCTGGCAAGATGGTCGTCACCGGCGCGAAGAGCGAGGACGACTCGCGTCTCGCGAGCCGCAAATACGCGCGCATCGTGCAGAAGCTCGGCTTCGACGCCAAGTTCTCGGAGTTCAAGATCCAGAACATCGTCGGCAGCTGTGACGTCCGCTTCCCCATCCGCCTGGAGGGGCTCGCGTACTCGCACGGACAGTTCAGCAGCTACGAACCCGAGGTACGCGTGTTTGTTGATGGTTGTTGCACATGCTTATGTCTGCGCAGCTGTTCCCTGGCCTGATCTACCGCATGATCAAACCCAAGGTCGTGCTGCTCATCTTCGTGTCTGGCAAGATCGTCTTGACGGGTGCCAAGGTGCGTGCTCACCATCCCCCTCGCCGTCGATCATACTCACACGTTGACAGGTCCGCGAGGAGATCTACACCGCGTTCAATACCATTTACACCGTGCTGTGCGAGTTCCGCAAGCCGTAAGGCCCCGGCTCGCCGCACCTTCACCATCGCGATACCCCTCACCCTCTCTACCTCGTCGACGTCGCGCAAGGTTGGCGGACTCGAGGCTGGTCGGCGCGAGTAGAGAGCGTCGGACACGCGTCGATCAGAGAGGGCGGACGCTTCTTTCAACAAAACACTGCATCCTTGTCCTGGTGGTTGTCAAAGTAGTGCACATCTTCCACCATGCATTCATCGCCCCGTCCATTCATCCGCATAATTCATGCCCTCGCTGTGCCGCCCTAGCTTGTCGTTGCTCACGCACGACGATGCAAGGGCGGGCCGCCGACGCCCTTACACGTTTCAACATATGTCCCGCCGTTCTCCACTACATGTTCCGCTTTCCAGTTCCTTCGGTTGACATTTGCACGTACCATCACTCCCCACCCATCCACTATACAGCATACAGTACTCAATGTCACTTATATATACATACTATTTTGGTCGCTCTGCTCTGGTTACAAATGCAATGGTCTCTTTGTACAATCATCGCCTTGTTCGAGTATTGGGTATGCGACGTTCATCTGAGCCGAAAGAAGATCAGGACGGGTGTGGCCTTGGCTCTGGAAATACGGCGCCTTCTGCGTTCGACCGTTTGCCTCACGCCGTTGACTTGTCAGATGGTACAATTTTCATTAGGGCGTATTCGCTAGTGCATAACATCACTTTGAAGATTCCAAAACAAATTGGAGTACCCCAAAATTGTCGATGCAAACTTGTACGACTTTGAAGCCAGGAATATTAGTAGGGTGTTGGCTGGATGTTGGCAGGCGCTTCAGAAGGCCCAACACAAACGCGAAACACGCCCAAAGGCGGCCAGAGTATGCTGACGGCCTCCCTGCCAGAGCCTGCGCTCGAAAGCCGAAGTCCTGACGCGCTGTTCAGGCGGAGGAACGTCAACGGCCTGCTCGACGTCCTGTATCACTTCGTAAGTTAACAAATCAATTTCGTGGCATATGTTCCTTTCTTGCTGAACAAAACCCGTATCTTTGGTTTTTGGATCATGCTTTTTGGATGGGCGAATACGCCCTATTGTGCAGGACATTCGTTACTCGCTGCTAAGTACTACACTGCAAGTGTCCCCCGCCCACGATGTCTTCAGCAGCTCGCTAACCCCATGTTGACAAGCTCTGTGCCCGCGAGGATGTAGTAGTAGTCCCCATACACGATCCCCGTGCGTGAGTTGCCTTGCGGGACATTGACGGTGCCGTTGGAGAGGATGCTGTTCCATGAGGGTTGCCAGGCGAAGGCGGTAGTGTCGGAGAGGATCTGTGGGGTAGGTTGGTATTCGCGAAGGGTATGTATGAGGTCGATGGATGTAAGGGAGGTCGACGGATGTGAAGGAGGTGATGGATATGAAGGAAGAACGAGGGTTTGGAGGGAAGTCCCGGTAGGAAAGAGAGAGGAGGTCCGCAGGAGGAAAAAGGATGTCCGTAGGAAGGCAAAGGATGGCCGTAGAAAGAGAAAGGCTACCCGTGTGCTCACCTGAATGGCCGCATCGGAGTATTTGCTGGCCAGACTGTCGTCCGTCTCGTGCTGGGAGAGTAGGAGAAGGCCGGTCGACGCGGTCGTCGCTGCGGAGGTGTCGGCGGGGCGATCAGCAGTGGGTGCATTGAAGTCCCTGAAACATCCTGCGCGTTAGATGGGCGAGCAACTTGAGGAACAGGTCGACTGACCATGGCACGATGCCATCTGAGGGAATGTTCGAGATGAAGTAGTCTGCGAGGCGCCGCGCGGTGGTGAGGTAGTCCGTAATACCAGTGTGCGCGTACACTGCGTGGCGGGAGCATCAGTGAACATGTCCTCGTTCGCGTGCATAGATTGACGTACTGTTAGCAAAGCCGTAAATGGCCCATGCCTGCCCGCGACTCCAGGTGCTGGTGTTTATGTTAGCGTTCCTACCCTCGGCAATGGCGCGTGTAGGAGACCAACCTATCGTCTGAATACCCTTGCGCGGTGTGCTTAGCGGTCACCTCGCCTGTGCTCGCGCTGTACACGATGACGTGCCAGGTTCCGCCTGCCGTGTCGTCGTATTAGCGCCCTCTTATGCTCATCTCGACAGCAAGCACGCACCATCCTCGCGGATATGGTTCGCCATGGTCGTGTTGGCGTGGGAGATGGCAATGTCGACGAGGGTGTCATTGCCGGTGAGCGCTGCCGACTGGAAGAGGACCTCGAGGTTCATCATGTTGTCTATGATGACCTGGTCATTTGTGTAAGCGATGCCATTAGACGAAGTATGCATAAAGCCTCACCTGAAACTCGTCCGCGTCGGATGAGTCCCAGCTGCGCGTGCAGCCGACGGTCGGGTTGAACCGCGCCGCGAGCGCGTTCGCGAACTTGTTCACCCCCGTCTTTGCGGTCTCGTTGTCCGGGTTTCTGTGCGTTCAGCAGTTCTTAGTATGATGCGAAGTAGACTGCATGCACACGTACACCTTCAGCTCTTCGATGAATGGAAAGCTCAGGAAACCCACATCATGCCCCTGCGTCGTATGGTCCTCCAAGGGTGCGAGCCCCGCGCTCATCGCACGGCCGAGCGCCAGCCAGTCCGCCGCGTCCAGTCCATTATCCGCCGTCGCGCCGCAAAGCTCGGCGCGCGCGTTGACCAGGTATGCAGTCGCGGGGAAGAAGCCAGATGTCCACCAGTCCGCCACCTCCAGCTGCCATACGCCGCTATTACTGCTCGTCGTATGGGGGTAGGAGAAGTTGGGCGCGGTGTCCATGACGCTTGACGCGGTCGCGGAAACCTTGGCTGGGATCTCCTTCGCGAAGAGCTCGGAGGGAACGGTAGCGCGTTTCGCAGGGCTTCCGCTGACGAGAAGGGGGAGGGCAGCGGCGAGTAAAGTAGGCAGCATGGTCGTAAGGTGCAGGGCTCACGAGGGCGCTGAGACGTCGGATGAAGGCTGCATATATACGCGATGGTTCGGTCCGGGTTTTGAGGCCTTGGGGTCTTGTGAGCAGAAACACGCGGCGACGCAGCGCCGACGATGACGTCTCCACTCGCCAGGGTAGCGGTGAGCGGTGAGTGTATGATACGAGCCGGTCGTCAGTAGTGCAGTCGTCAAGCGAGCGCCCGATGCTGATCCTCGTCCCCGGAGTTCGAGAAGGGCGCCTTGAGAGCAGCGGATTCAGTGTGGGCATGCTGGCGTCGCATTCGCATTGGCAGAGACAACATGGTTCTGTACAGTCGTTCCCTCCGCTGAAGCACAAACGCCTCAAGGCCGACATATGGGACTCAGAGAGTTGAGTGGAGATATACGCTCTGAGAGCCGCGGTCGGGCCATCGTCGGTGTTCGAAAGAGTTCTCGGGTCGGCAGACTGAATGATCACGGCCTCAAGCGTTCGCAAAAGGTCAGCAAGTTGCGATACTTCGTCATTAGGCGGGTGGATGTAAAGCGTGCAGGCCACGGACTGAAAGCCAAAGACCTGGTGAATGAGACGAGGCTGCGAACGTCGAACACTGAGAAGACAAACCGGCCGTGACACCTGGGTGGGAAAAACTGCACGTGAGACTTCAATACGTGACATTGACTCGGAACGTCCAGTGTCACTGTCAAGCTCACCTGTTCTTGTTAGCGCGGCTATGAACACACCATAACTTACACACTCGTACGTGCTCAAATATTGCATCGGCAGCGTGCATTCCGCACAATGCCACAGCGGGACTAGGAACGCGTGTCTATTCTATTACCATCAGCAGCAGGCCACAATGCCTATTCGTGCTCCTGTGGAAGATGGAATCGGCCATCTGAAAATCCTGGTCACGTACTCGTCTACCGCACCTCCTTGTTCATGTGGTACTGTCTTCGATGCAGCAGATGATTCCTTGTTGATGCTCGGCCTTTGTCCTGTGACGCGGTACGGCCCGCTTGTGCGGTATAATAACTTGCGCATCGTCTTCCTCTGCGAAGCATAGCTCCTCGCCCTTGAGGACGACGATCTCCGTTATGTGGCCTCTCTTCTTTTGCTTTTGCCTTGCGACAGCGAGGGCAGCCTTCGTGAATGTCGACCTCTCCGAGTTCTTCAACATCAAAGCCGCTTCAACGGGAGTGAACGATACGCTCGCCGACTTTGACGGCAGTGGTCGCGCCTATCCTGTGGAGTACTTGCCCAGCGAGACCGTGTACGAGTATCGGGGAATTCAGGTGAGTAAAACTTAGCTGCGCCAGGCAGATCACGCTTAATCAATATCAATTGTCAGTTCACTATGCCCCCGTTCCATGACGCTGAGAGTCTCGACGCGGTCCGGTCAGATGCGCAGACTATATCTCTTCCCGGGAACAACAGCACGTATCACTCCTTCCACGCGCTCGCGACCAGCACATGGCCGGTGTCTTCCCATGGTCAGGCCCGTGCCGGAAACCTGACTCTGCACTTCGCGGACGACTCTGACGAGCTCGTGGGCCTCATCGTAGCTCCATGGTACTCCGACGAGACCTTCGACGGACCCATACACACGTGAGGTTCACCCCTGACGGTGCTCGTGAATGCTACGCTAACTTCCCCCACAGGCCCTGGCATTACGCAAACGCGACGCTCGACTACAACACAACAGTCGACCACAATATCACTCACATCCACTATGTCACGGCGCGCCTCCCGAGCGACCGTCCACTGGCTTCCCTTTCGCTGCCGATGAACACGACATACATCAAATGGTTCGCCATATCCCTGCAGGAGGCAGCCTCAGCGACAGCGACATCTACGCTGCGCGTCCAGCACGTTCGCTCGACCACGAAATGGATAGGATCCGTCGACGTGCAGCAAATCGAGGTCGTCCTCGACAATCTGGCGCCGCTGAGCTCGGACGAATCCCAGTGGATCACTTCACGGCATAACGTCTCTATAGAGTCGGATGCGTTGACGACCGTCATCCCGGCCTCCTTTCAGCGACTACGGTCAAACGACCAAGTGCTTCTGAAGATCGGTGTTAGGCTGAACGAGGGCGTTCCAGCAGGCACAGAGGTCTCAGCCACTATTGTCGTGCGCGATCTGTTGGCAGACACGACCGTCGATATCAGCAGCGCGGCTGGATGGCCCTTGACTGTAGGTATACAGGATTGGGAAGCGACCGACGACAGCTTAGCGACGCACGAAAGTCCTGAATGGGTCAGTCTTGAATCTTACTTTAACAGTACCCTCGAATCTGATTAATCACCGCAGTTTGACGACGCGAAGTTCGGTATCTTTGTACGTCCGTCCGCCTTCTTTCTTATTCACGCTCTGATTCGACATGTAAACTAGATACACTGGGTGCGTTTTTAATTGCCCCATGCTCCGATATCCTGGCTTACCCACCTCGCAGGGCGTCTACAGCGTCCCTGCTTGGGCGCCTACCGGCGTCCAGTACGCAGAGTGGTACAACTGGCAGTTTCATGACCCGCCGAATGCCTCCTCCCCCACCTGGACGCACCATCTCGAAACCTATGGCAAGGACGTCGTATACGACGACTTCATCGACGCTTGGGACGCCTCCGCGTGGGACCCGGATACGTGGGTAGACCTGTTCGCGGAGGCGGGCGCGCGATATTTCGTTATAACGACGAAGCATCATGAAGGATTCACCCTGGTACGCGCGGTTGAAATATTCTGAGACAGTCAAGCGGACTGAGGCGCTTTCACAGTTCGATGCAGGCAACTCGACGAACCGGAGCTCTGTGATCATGGGCCCGAAGTGCGTCTGAAATGATTTCGCGTTTGGGTATCTTGTCCTTGCACTGACATACATGCGGATACTTAGACGCGATCTTCTAGGGGACTTGTTCGCCAGTGCAAAGGCTAAACAGCCAGAAATGCGACGCGGAGTGAGCTGTTGCAACTTCTTTGTAGACGACGACTTACGGAAACGATCAGACATATTTCAGCCTTCCTGGTATGTTTGTTCGCTTGAATCCTCGTCAACAATCATGGGGTCACTGAAGCTCATATCAGAATGGTATCATCCCGATTATGAACCCTATGGACGGGCGATATTCCCGGGGCGTCCGGCACTCAACGCGTTCACGGGTGAATGCTGCGATCCTTACGTGGGATATATTCCAGTGGATGACTTTCTAGAGGGCGGTACGTCGTGAGCATATACATGTACTTCGTGCAATGCTCTAAACCATACATTTGACAGTCCAGAGGCCACAGATGGAGAAGCTATTCCACACCTACGACACGGATATTCTGTGGTGTGACATAGCCGGGGCTAGCGTGTTCTCGAAAATAGGTGCGTCCGGGGGGCGTCCTGCCTGGCACCAAGGCTGAATTGTGTCCGATGTCAGCGGCGGATTGGTACAACTACGCCGCTTCCCAGGACAGACAAGTGGTCAGAAACAACCGTTGTGGGTCCAACCAGGCCGACTTTGTAACGCCGGAATACGCGACCTTCAGTGCACAGCTAGTGAGTCTCGTTCGTGCGTACATCAACACTAGCCATGTTGATGACGAGTTTGCAGTCACAAAAATGGGAATCTAACTCTGGAATTGACCCCTTTTCGTATGGATACAACTCAGATACGTGGGTAGGCTGGCAAAGGTGACTTTCCGCGACACTTACACTCGACGTAGGCCTTCATATGGGTATGCGAACGCGTCCGACCTCATTGTTCAGCTCATCGAGTACGTTCTGTTCATGCCGATACTTGTCCTCACATTCATTGTATCTGCAGTATCGTGTCCAAAGGAGGAAACTATCTTCTCGAGTGCGTCCTTTGGCCGAACCCCATATTTTACTGATTTCTCGCTCACAGCATTGGGCCCATGGCTAACGGCACCATTGTCGGCGAGGAGGTGGACGCGCTGCGCGGGATGGGCACCTGGCTAAAACACTCAGGGACTGCGATCTATGGCACGCGACCTTGGTTTTTGCAGGTAGCCTCCGCACCCGCGGACGGCCTAACCGACGCTCGCTTCACGACTACTGCAGACGCGTTCTACATCATCGCAATCGAGCGGCCAACCGACGGCATGTTGCGCGTGCGTGCACCTATTCCAGCGAGGGAGGGCGATGTGGTCACCATGCTCGGTGGTGACGGTGGCGAGCTGGAATGGTCTGCTGACGGGGACGTATTCTCTGTGGCGGTCAGTGAAGAGGATCTTGGTATGGTGCAGTATGCGTGGGCATTCAAAGTTGAATACAGATGAGAGTAGCTTTGTAAACTAATACCCTCGTGTTTTTCTATTGACCAAGTTTTGGCCCGGCCGGGGTCAAGTTCAGTTGAAGTTCTTGTCGGGATCCACGACTCATCAGATGTTCAAGCGAATCGTCGACGGTGACGATGCCCCCTGCTCTTGACGACGTCCCCTTTCGCTTGCTATGAAGCCATTTCAGCAGGCGTACCTCGCTTGTCTCTTTTCGGTCATAGTTCTAAGAGCGAACCATCATCCTCTAGGCTCTAGATAAGTAAAGGGAATCAATAATTCATGCAACCACCCGCCGGGCTTGGCGGCTGCGGAACCCGCCATCACCTGGCATAGGCTAGCCGCCGAACAGCACCGAGCCCTCTTGGTCTCCGCTTTCACACCGATCTCTATTTGTATGCATTACCCGCCACCATGAGCGCTGCGAAGCGAGCGCGGCTCGTCCTTGTTTTCTTAGCGCTGGTGTTGGTGCGTGGGGATGGCCCCCCTGCCCTCTCATGTAACTCATCATCATGTACAGACGCCACTCCTTGTGTTGTACAACCTCTTGAAAGACGTTCATCGCGATGCGACCGAACCCTTTGACCTAAACTCTCCCACCTGGAGCAGCGCCTCGGAGGATGTTGTGCACCTGTCGCCAAGTGAAGGGGACGAGGATGCAAACAACCTTGCCGACGATCATAGCCTCGGTCCCCCCAAGCGCGCCAATGCAACCTTCATCATTCTTGCTCGCAACTCTGATTTGGCTGGCACCGTCCAGAGCATCACTGAGATCGAGCAACGCTTCAATAAGCGATACCAATACCCGTATGTGATCCTGAACGACCAGGAATTCACGGCGGACTTCAAGAGGTGCGTCCCCACGCTACTCCCGTAGTCGCGTCTAATATAGCTTGACTTCAGGACAGTAACGGGTCTGACGCCGTCTCTGGTCGAATTTGGTTTGATACCGCGCGAAGATTGGGTTCAGCCGGTCTGGATTGACGAGGAGAGAGCTGCCGAAGCTAGGAGAAAGATGGTCGACGAGGGCGTGAAGTACGGGGGTGCGTACTCTTTTGTCGTCTTGACGCATAAGGCTCACGGTCAAATTTCTTATAGGTGATGTGACGTGAGCGCAGTGTCGAAATCGACGTTCGCTTGACATTTACCTACGGTATAGCTATCGCAACATGTGTCGGTTTAACTCCGGCGTGAGTCTGCCCCCGTATGCTGTGTATATACTCGGCTTGCTGACCATCCGCTAGTTCTTCTACCGTCAACCGCTGATGCAGAAGTACAAGTACTACTGGCGCATCGAGTGCGCAAGTTTCCATCCTACCTCTCAAGCACGCACTGATCCTTCACGCAGACCAAACGTTCACTTCCTTTGTGACATACATTTCGACCCCTTCCTCTTCATGCAGGAGCAGGAGAAGGTCTACGGTGAGCTTTACAGCTTATGCATATGTTCAAACTTACATTCTTACTCATGTAGGTTTCACGCTCGCCGTGCATGAGATTGCCGCCACTGTACCCACGCTTTGGGACACGGCCAAGACGTTCACGGACCAGCATCCCGAATATCTCGCGTCCGACAACGCGCTTGGCTTCATAACTCGATTCAGGAGCGGCGGATACAATGGCTGTCATTGTACGTTGGTTTGCGACTGCACATATCATCAGATATGGTCCTAACTCGCATCAGTCTGGTCGAACTTCGAGATAGCGGACATGGACTTCTTCCGGGGCGAGGCGTATTCGCAGTTCTTCGATTTCCTCGACCGGTCGGGTGGCTACTACTATGAGGTGCGTCCCGCGTCTTCAAACTGCAAACACTTATCTTACCGTATGCTGATACCCTCTCAGCGCTGGGGCGACGCGCCCGTGCATTCGATCGCCGTATCTCTCTTCCTCAACGCGTCGAAAATCCACTTCTTCGACCCAATCGGATACCAGCACGATGACTGGCGGCACTGCCCGCTGGACCGCGCGACGTTTGAGGAAGGGAACTGTGATTGCGATTACAAGAAGGAATTTGGTAAGTGCGAAGAGATACGTGGTCGGAGAGGCTTTCTGACTGACAAATTCGCTAGATTATTCCGGCGGGTCGTGCAAGGCTCAGTGGGATCACTTCGTCCGCACGAGCGGGCTCGAGAGTAGGTGACGATCTGGACGGCGAACCCGGTCACCACTCTCGAGCGTGTTTGGACAGTACTGTGGCATTTGTGGTGGATACATGATTTCAGATCCTTTACCAGTAAGTGACGACGAGCTAGAAATGTATCGATATGCACCACTAATAGCCATACGACTCTATTTGCACCCCCACGTACGCGGTGAATGTCCCTAGCTTATGAATCGCAGTATCATCCTCCCGACTACGTTCCCCCTGCGAGCCGTACAACAAGACTGTCCGACGCCAGCGCGCGAACACGCGCAGAGATTCCGGCGTCGAGCGTCCGTTCACCTTCGTAGCTGAACTCGAAATTGCGCAGGTGCTCTACTTGCGCGCTATAAATACGTGACTCCACAAGCTGATAGAGCTCCTCTTCCGCTGCCCGACTGTCCGCTGGTAGAAATTCGTCGAGGTAGGTGTCGACGAGGGACAGAGTTGTCAGGTGCGGCAAGGCAGGCGCCTCATCTCCGGCGTGCACCCGCAGGCGAGTGAATAGGTCTTTCCGCACACGGCAGCGATCGAGACGGAGGTAGTCGAGTGTGGCAGGAAGAGCTTTGAGGAAATCCATAATGTCTCCTTCCACGCGTCTGGTGTCCGCCCTGCGTATTGTTATCTTGCAGAGTGCAGGAAGGCGATGGGCCACGTCCAGGAGGTCTTCTCGGTCCAACCCCCAGTTCCATCGCCTGGGGCAATTACAGGGAGGCTCCAGGGTCAGTATGCGTAACGCAGGAAAGTCTCCTATGTGGAAGAGGGCTGTCGGCCAGACACTCAGCCGATATTCGAGGTGTTGCAGAGAAGAGAATTTGACAATTTCTGTCGGTGACGCTTCGCCGACATCGATTCCGAAGAGCGACGCAGTTACGAGCGCAGTGCATTGGCGAAAGACGTCGAGGTATTGATGTGCAGGAAGGACCTGGTCGACCACCAGGTTCGTGAGTTGCGACCAGGGAACGATGATCATGTCTTTTATCGGTCTTGTCGTGAGCTGGGATAATGCCTCTACAACAAATTCGCGTAGATGAGGGCTGTAGCAGAAAGGAAGGATGGGAGAGCAAATGGGTGGGTGCCCGTCGTGGACGAGATGACAGCTGATGGTGAGCCGACTCAATTGCGAGAAGGCGCCAGCGGGAACAACGCTTGTCACGTCCAGGATCTCCTCCGGAGTCCCATACAGACGAAGCTGCCCTATAGCAGTGGCGGGCTCTCGGTATCCAGACGGCGGCATTCTGAGCAGACCAGACATTATACTGGGAATTGCACTGTCCTTGTAGTTCGGCCAGCGCGACCTGCACGCAGGGTGGTAAGGGGACTGCAGCTCAAGACGGACAGGATGTCCAGCTGCTCGATGTAGCCATTCGTGGATAAGCTGTACATGCTCTTCCTTCGCGGCCTGAGTTCGAAGGAGAGGTAGATTCGTCCAGAGTAGTGGGGCACCGAACGCGATCGCGCGCCATCGGCCGCAGATATGGGTGAGCTTGATTATGGAGGTGACCGTATCGTTAGAGCAATGGGTGAATATCTTGATGATGAGCTCTAGCGGTAAACTGTGGATGGGACACGCTGGACCCTAGCGCGAATACCCGCGGCCGTGAGTTCAATGAGGAGGGACATTGAGACATTGACTGCTCACTGAGGGAGGCTCCAGATAGCATGCGGGCATCATCGTAGAGTGTACGTGCTATGTAGCGCTCAGCAAGGCTGCCAGCGTCAGCGCCTGGCCGGCCCTCAAGAACATTGACACGTGGTCTTGGCCTGTCCTCTCCTGCTTTGCAACTCTACTTATCACTATATGCCTGCATGAATAGGTATCTCCCTGATTGAATTTCTGAATTACTGGTGTAGCGGATGTCTTCCGTGACTCAATACGAAGGTCTTCCCTTAACTGCGCTCTCTAGCCGTGACATACTCTATGTGCTCACGGAACTCATGGCCGCCGCCCTCTTGCCATGGTCGCTCTTGGTCAGTATAAAAGGCCGTGATGTTTTCGGTCCCCCGATATCCTAGGATAGCGACATGGGCAAGTACACAGGACCACAGTTTTTCTGGGATCAGTTCTCCTACCACCCACCTGTCGTCCGTGCCGACTTGACAGGCCAGACGGTCATCGTGCTGGGCGCAAATGTCGGGCTTGGCTATGAGGCGGCGAAGCATTTCGCGACCATGGGGGCACGAGTCATCATGGCGTGTCGCAGCAAGGAACGTGGCTCAGCTGCCGTCGACCGTGCGTCTTCCGTGACTATATGGCGCCGGGCGAACTGACTGACGACATTGCTTCAGGCTTGCAGGAAGAGACCGGCGTCAGGAACGCTGAGCTACGCATCGTCGACTTAGCGGACTTCGCTTCGGTGAAGAGCTTCGCCGCTGTGATTGAGGCGGAGTGCGATCGTGTCGACTTCCTCATATTGAACGCGGGCGTACTTTCAAGCAGTGATCCCGTGAAGACGGTGGATGGCTGGGAATCAACGTGAGTGGAATCCTCTACGCCACATACTATGATGGCTCGCTCATGGCACACCACCAGTATACAGGTCAACGTCTTAGCGTCGTCTATGTTGGCCTTGCTGCTTCTGCCAACGATGTTGGAAACCGCGCGCAGATATCACGTCATGCCGCGCGTTGTCGTCGTATCCAGCTCCGTTCACTACTGGCTCGATCCTTGGGACAAGAAAACTCTTGAAAGGGCGGAGCTTCTCAAGGCGCTTTCGGAAACAAAGGACTTCACGTACGTTCCTTGCCCCGATACCCAGGCAGCGTCTGAATGCTTTCCCCGTAGACCTATGCGCCGCTATTACGAGTCAAAGTGTACGACTACGCCACGCTTTTCCGTGACGTTTGACTGACTCGCCTAGTATTCAATGTTTTCTTCACCCGCGCCCTCAATGAGCGCCTCCGCCCCACACATCCCACCATCGTTGTCAACAGCGTCAATCCAGGACTGGCTGAGAGCAGTCTGCGCCGCGACATGGATGAGAGTGCTCTTCCCTGGAGCATGCGCTTGATGCACTTCTTCCTCACCGTCTCATCCGAGGTCGGTAGTCGCGAGCTCGTGTGGGCGGCGCTTGGGGGCAGGGAGCGTGCGGAGGCGTTGCGCGGGGCGTATATCGACCGTTGCGAGGTGCGCGAGCCTTCAGACTTCGCGTTAAGCGAGGAGGGTCGGATCATGCAGGACAGAGTATGGGTGCGTCTTATGCATGCTTCACTGCAGGGCCTGAGCTCAACGGTCATACAGCGCGAGATTGTTGAAGTTACGTCCGAGGCTGAACCTCGCGTCAAGGAGATCGTCACGAAGTATTTGCTCGACCTGTAGCGACCACAGCCGTCCACTATTGGACGCAAGCAATACATATATCCGCGGACACATATACGTTAGTTCTGATTGCTCATTGAGCAGGCTGTGGTGGGGGCGTGGAAGAGCTGCGGACACGTCCAGCAGCTAGCTGGACTCACAGGTACGTACGCCCTTCCATGTCTTCGCACGAGGCGCCTAGATGCATTGAACTCTCTCGCGACTGCCGGCATGACCTTGCTTGCACCACGGTGGCAGACACGGAGGATTTCTGGATTTTAATGGCGCTGCAAGATCAGAGGAACGAGAGTCGGCCGGGGTCGCGGAAATTACGGCCTCCCAGCAGCCGGATGACCACGACAATCACGATTCACGCCAGGGCCTGTCTTCACAATCTCCATCTTCTTTTCGTGAACCTCGTGCGCTATGCGAGGCAGATGAGTGCGCCGTGTTGGTGAGCTGTACACAAATGTTCGCATGCTTCCAGCGTTTGCCAGGAAGCCGCCAAGCTGCTGTTCCGCATCGACGTTGAGTGCTAGTCACACCGGCTGACCGGCCGACAATGAAGTCCCGGACTCCCGTCGCGCTCAGCGAGAGGGGAGGATGCGACTCAAGCGCTTCATTCGCTGAGGCGAGGCGAGGCGATCTGACCATCAGACATGCCCGAAGTTCGAACGCTGCATCCTGTTTGCGACCGCGGGGCGCACAATACTGCACAATGGTCTTGCTAAGTTGACGAGGCTATTACTGACGCATAATGCACTGATTAGACAGGTTGCGGGCGTAATATACACAAAAGAATGTGCCTAGTTGTAAACAAGTTACAAGGAGACGAAAGCCACGATCAGGAGACAAAGACGACCAAGTTAGACAAAGTGTACATGACTGCGCACGTTCGCAAAGTGCTAAGGAGAGGGATAGCGCAGACATCGAGTGGCTGAGTGCACTTCTCCAACTGTTTAACGTCTATAAATGGTCGGCGCCAAGTAGTCGAAGATGGACAGATAGGCGAGTTGATGGTCCAATATGCAAAGGCGACCTGATGCAGGACAGAAATCAACTGCGTGAGATGTCTCTAGTCTCCCCAGGCAGACGTTCGTAGAACGTCTGCTGCTTGTCGCGCCCGGATCATAGGACTGCCCGCATTTGATGTCACATGACATTTTCCGCGCTTTAACCTTCCCTTTTTGTCCTGATATCCGGTCGGATCTCCGGTGCGAGTGCTTGCACTGGCAGTGTCCGGCACAGCACCGCGGCGCGCTGGGGAGACGCTGACCTTCTCCTCTGCTCGTTTGCCATGTCTTCGACAGCTGCAAGTATTTTCCAGAAGCTCGTATCTGCTAAATAAACTCTCCTGGCTGTATTCCACCTCATGCATATCTTTCGACCTAAGTATATGCCCACCCGTACCCACCGACGGCGCGGCATGGCTCACACAAGTATAAAGGAAATCGAAGCTGACTTCATCGTAAATATGACGATCCCTCGGCCTCAGCGCCGCTCAGGCTGAAGCTGTGTGGTGACCGCAGGTCAAGGGACAAACCGTATAATATATAAATTAATGCCATCCTAACATAAACTTAACAACTTTAAGGAAATGCAAGTCCACCGCATCACAACAGCCTGAGAACGTCGAGTAGCCAAACAATGTGGTCGAGGAGTCTGTAAGAGAAGCTCATGCTGCAGGTGCGCTATGTAGCGACGACGAATATGAAGCACGCCACATATCTCTTAAGGTGTTGGTGGTGCGTATCTCAAGCTTTTAATTTTAACCCCCCTCTCGAGTCCTGACCTCAAAGATGCTGAATTATAGCAGCACTAACACACCCTGATTTCTGTCTAGGATGCTATCAGTCCATCATACACATCTTCGCCACTCCTCAGTCCTGACTGCCGGACGTCGCCGATGCTCGACGCGGTGAGGTAGATTTCATTTTAGCAACGACGAACAAAAAGGTTATGGAGCACGGTGCATGAGCACGAACGAGGGGGATGAGGCAGACGAGCATGCAGAAAGCAGACGCAGCCGCTTGCCGCGTCGCGTCGCGCACCGGGCACCGGGGCGTTGGCATTCGCACCGATGATCCGCCGGATATGACTACACATAAGGGAAGTTAAAGCGCGGGAAACGTCAGGTGACTTCAAATGCGGGCACTCCGGTTATCGGGGCGCGACATGAAGCAGACTAAGATGTCTCAGGATTATAACCAGGATCTTTGCTATCCAAAAGGGTGATAGTTGCGTCGAGGGCCTGACCGTCCTTCACGAATGGCCGAGGCGATAGATGCAATTGGAGAGAGGAAAGCGAGCTGAGTCCTGTGAACACGCCGTCGTCGCAGATGCGTGCTCCCGGTAGGTAGGAAACCTCTTCGCGACTGTTCTTCTGGTGCGTTGTAAATGCGCCGATTTTGAGAGGTATGACGCTGACGTTTGTGATATTCGGTGGTAGATCTTGAACAATATAGCGCGTGACCGTGTTTTCGTAACGTATATCGAAAAATTGCGAGCCGTCTGATAAACGGCAGATGACGCTTCGCTTCGAGTCGGTCGAATGGCGCAGTTCGAGTTGTATGGCGGGAGATAGTGTATTCTCTTCCAGCATATCAGGGACAGCGTGAAGACGAGGGACGATGTACACCGCCAGGCCATCTTCGTGATGGCATATGACGTTGCCTCGAGAAAGTAGGCACTGCCAACGTATCAGTCGACTGGAGAATGTATACAAGGAGAAACACACCAAATCGCTCATTGGCTGATTCTTCCACATAGCTAGGGTTCCCTTCGTAAAGTCCCACACGCCAATGTTTTGACCCGTATAAAAAGCAACGCGGTTGCCATCCGCGCTTGCAATTCGACAGAGCATCCGCGGACGAGGCATTGTTAGATGGGCTATCTGAGACCCTTTGGGATCACCACCTAAGTCTTCGATTTTGTAGATAACCAGTGACGTTGGCTTGATACCACTGCGAGCACATTCAGCGACAGCTGCGACACAAGGCGAAGGCGTACAAACATTACCTCGGATGGTAGCTAACACTGATGTAGAGAAACAGTGCTTTTGAGTGCAAATTGTCGGCCGAGCGATACTGGCTCATGAACCATAAGGAACCGTTGCCAACATCCACATCGGTTAGGTCGCTCTTCCGTAGCGTGAAGATGGGAGTGGTGGATATAACAGGGCTCAAGCTATAACCGAGATCATACAAGTGTATGACATGGTGGGTGTGGGCTATGAGGTAGCGTCCTCCAGGAAGTAAGCGAATGCTGGCTGCATTTATCGCATCAGTCGGAGGTAGGTCGCTTGCCATCTTGAGCAGTACGGCGCGCCGTGAGACTGTTGCGATTTTCTTTCCGGCTCCAGGAAGTACGCCTCTACGGGAGGCCAGCGTAAAGAAGCGACGAGGAGCAAGCGCGGCGTGTTCGAGCTCGGCGATAGACATTTGGCGCAGAGGGAACGTCGGCGGGAAGATGTTGTTTGCGTCTATCACAGATCGCAATGCGTTGATCCACACTGTCCGATGAAGCGTCGCATCACGGAGAGCTCTGCTGGTCTACAACTTCTGGTCAGTGCGGCCAAGGGGTAGAACAGCACTGCGACGCACCTGGCGTAAAGCGATAATGTCGGAAGGCTTCAAGAAGCCTTGGATGTTTATAAGAACGTCCGCTGGGAGACCCGGCAGAATCGCGCCACTCGCAGGCAAGTGAGCTCCCAATAGGGGAGTAGCCATAGTCGTCGGTCGAGCGATATGAGATATCGTGCTGCAATAGGGGTAGATTTTGTCCGTATGGTCGGTTAGCCCAGGTTACGGTAAGGGCGTAGAAATTGCAAGCAGCGCTGATTGACGAGTACGGACGTGATCCAGATACCTCCTGGTCCTGATGTGATGGGCAGACGGCAGACGCAAGGATGAAGGTGTAAAGAAATGGAAGAGACTCTTTTGTCTCAGAAGGGCAGTTGTCGGCACGACGGTCCGTTTACCGAGCGTGACTTGAGGAGTTGAGCGAGACAAGACATGGATGCAGCACAAATCGCTCAGTACGCAGGATCGCGGAGAGCACGAGAGCGTGCAATGTGCGTCCCTCCCAGCTTTACTCCAAGACGGTGCTCGATGTTGGTCTCGACGAGTTCGAGAAGCGCCGCAAACTCGCTGGGAGCTGGATAGCATCAATACACGCAGTGCATCTATGATCTCCCCGGTATCGCGCTCCTGGAGAGAAGACAGAGGGACGAGAGCTGAGGGAATGGGAGCTGGCTCCCTGCGTCCGCCACCTCTTCGTTCGCACCTAGAGCCATGCGCTCAATCACCTCCGGCGTCATCAGCAATTGTGCAGCTTTCTTGGTGGTCTTGCTCGTCTTATTGGTCTTGTGCGTCTTACAGGCCTCACAACAAGACCAAAATTCAGACATTCTTCAGATTCTAAGACCGTCTTAGAGAAATGTCTGTTCTTGGTGGTCTTAGGGATCTTGCTGATCTTGAGCTTCTAAGAAGACAGTGTAGACTACATATATTAGTGTCTGAAGACCTCTAGATTGCTTCAGAAATGCTATGTACAGGCCAGTTTGCACGTAGTAGGTAACGGGGGCATAGAATAAAGCTTCATTAGTAGCTTCAAAGGCATGACTTGCGTGCACGACTCGTGAGTCTGCACGAGTGGGATCGCGGCATAAGGTAGATTGCTGGGGTCGAGTGGAGTGCTGCGTAAGGTCGCATGCTCGCCGCAATGCGTAAGGTCGTGCGCACATCGCCGCGACAGTCCAGCAGGCTGCTGACAGGCTCTGCGATTCCGTGCGATGAGCAGGGTGTCCAAGAAGGTAGGACGTTTGCAGCGCACCTGAAACAGTCCGGAGATGCTCTGGCTGCGCCGTGTCCTGGTCCGTTCATCTACGTGCTTCGAGTCTCCGATCTACGACTCGGACCTAAGTAGCGTCGTTCAGTTAACAGAGTTTGTTGGAGAGGCGATAGGTAGATAGCACAATGGGGAAGGAGGGAGAAGAGTGCTAGAGCATAGCCATAACCTAGATGGGTCTTTTCGAGGTAGTCGCCGAAGAGTCAATGGGCGCGACGGACAAGCGCGCCCAAGCAGACGCATCGCGACAAGTACAAAAAGCCGGCCCTCAAGTGAAATCGACACGTGCCTTGCGAACGGCAGTCAATTTCGATTCTGATGACGGTTTTCGTTGCTTCCGACCACATCCGACCAAGCTCCTCCAAGTTCCTTCTCGCGTCGGTCAGCATGTACAACACGCCATGCCTCTACCTTAGCTCAACGCGAGCATCCAGCCGATCTTGCGTCACCTCCCACGGGTCGGTTCGAGGAGACGCGCTGCTCACGGTTTGACACTGACAGCGAGGAGGAAGACGGACGCTTCAAGATATGGGCCTCATCGCAGCGGGGGATAGAGATACGGTGCGTAGGCTACGCGATGCGTCGTCGAGCCCTGCTGACATTCCGAACAATACAGGTGCCTCGTCTATCTAGCATACGGTCATCGGCTATGGCTTGCGCACAGGTGCTCGCTATCCGTGTCGAAGCCAGGCCATCACACGACGATGGGCATAGGCAGGGTATCATAGTTCCTCCCCTTCCGACAACGACCGCCGTGCTTGACTGGCCACGCTGGAGGGGCAGCGGCAGTCGCGCTAGTAGCTCTACGTATCATATTACTATCGTTATGCCACACATACAGCTAGCTTATAGTACTGCAATGGAAGACCTGTTTCTTGAAGCCCATGATCGTCTGAACTGGTCTGAGCAAGCAACTTAAATTACATCTGTATGGTCTTTATAGTGGTCTGTGCGTTGCCTGAACAGGCCGTCTTGAGCTGATCTGTAAAACGCGTCTTGTACAAGACCACTCAGGCTAAGAACCATGGTCTTTGGCAAGACCAGACCTAGCTTAGCCAAGAACACTAGTCTTATGGTCTTAACGGTCTTATGGTTCTTGTGTAAGACCATCAAGACAGTTGCGCGATTGCTGATGGTCAAGAGCGTGATATCTCTATCACCTCCGGCGTCAAGAGCGTGATATCTCTATCAGTCTCTTCGCTGTCAAAATATGGCAAGGCAGAGCAGCCAACTTTGGTAGCGATCTGCGCTGGTTTTCTTTCTCGCGCATTCGACATCGAGTTCGAGTTCGAGCGTGCGGAAGACCCGTACGCGGAAAAGGTGGTTTAACGTTACGCAGGTGTGCGTTTGAAGTTGACGCAGAAACCGAAAGGTGCGTGTCGCGATGAGTGGAGTATGGATGAGCAATAAGGGGACGCCCCCGTTCGTAACAACGTTCTATATCAGCAGTTGGACTTGGGACAAGTTGAAGGGAAGGTGTGGCAGGACTTGGAAGTTGGGAACCGCGTGGGAATGTTGGGCCCTGATTCCAACTTCGGCAGTAGCCGATGTCGCTTGTCTTCACGCTCTTCACGCCAACGACGCGAGAGACGCAAAGTACGCAGCAAATCCTCCTCAGTTAAATATGGCGGGCGCACGAAAATTTTGGGATCTGCATCTCTTCCTTCTATCTCGAAGACATGGACGCCCAGGTACGTGGTCAACGCGACCGCTGAGCAGCTTAGCTTACTCGAAGACAGGCTATAGCAGACCCAACCGCAACGCTCCAGGATGAGCTCACGCCCGGCGGCGGAGAGGCCATGCTTGTCGCGCAGATGGAGGAGCACGAGCTCGACAGGTTCCCCGCCCGTCGGATGCCCAACGAGCTTCTCGCCGAGACCTTCCAACACGTCCATGATTTGGAGAAACGGCCCGGACGCCTCGATTGGAATCCCCCCTTCTTGCAAGTCTGCAGGGCCTGGCGGGCCGTGGGCGAATACATGTCCGAGTGCTGGTCCGACATCACCATCCATCCCTGCGGCCCAGCCCACACGCGCGAGCTCCTTCAGCTGCGCCTCGAGCGTAGTGCGAAAAAGGACCTGACATTGTCCTTTTCCACGCCGTCGATCCCTTCCGACGCGTGGGACCTGCTCGTATCTCACAGCGATCGGTGGACTTACCTCAGCATCGAAAGGGCTGCGCAAGGCTTTCCTCTCGAGTGCGCCCCCATCCAACTTCCCAAGCTGGAGATCGTCGAGCTCGAGTTCTTCCAAGTGACTGAGCGACTGCGACCGCTGTCCATCACACTCCTCGACGACGCCCCCTTACTCTCAGATATCACTCTACGTCAGTGGGACATGCCACCGATTCAGCATTCGCTGCTGCCGCTGCGTTGGTTCCTCACCGAGCTCTCTATATCGGTGATGACACTGCCATACGACAACCAGACTGCCTGCTTGGCGATCATCCAGTCCTTCAGCTATACGTTGCGGATACTGCGTCTACTCGAAGGCGTGACGGACGATTTCGAGATGCCAGCGGAGAACATCCCCCCCATCAAGCTCCCTTTTGTCTCCCACCTACGGTCAGAGCGCACATGCTATAAGCTACTCTCCCTCTTGGCCGTCCCGCAACTCAAGTCGCTCACGCTTGACCACACGACGTTCGAAGCTGATACGGTGGCATGTGTTGAGCGTCTCGCCGACAACAGCAATGGAATGCTGCACCTTCGCTTCATCACAGTCGATTCGTCGTACCAACAGGCAGAGGTTTTTGGAGCGCCGAAAGGACCGAATCACTTCCTCGCCTTCCTCAGGCTGTACGAGCTAAGGAGAGTCAACAATCTTGTTGTGACGCACTACCGAGACCGCCCGGACAAATATCCCTTCGATCAAGACCGTATCGTCCACGACCTCTCGTTCATCAAAGCGATGACGGCGAGCGACGACGACGACGAACCGGCTCTTCTACCCCATCTGAAGCGGCTTTCTCTCGCATACTTCGGCGCGTATCCGTGCAACGATAGCCGTGGCGATGTCGGTGACGGGACCAAGGATGACCAGAATGAGGACGAGGATGGCGAAGAGGACGGCGAGGGAGACGACGAAGTGGACCGCGATGGGTACGCCACCGCACACGCCATGCGGGATGCTATCCAAGAGATGGCCGACTCCAGGAGCGTCAAGCGTCAGACGAGGTTTGGCATCGCGGTGAATGCGCTCCAAGTGTATACAGATATCCCGGAGTGGAGCTATGTGCGTTTTCTTCACCTGTGACGCGGCTCATCATGCTGACGAGTGCCCTAGCTCTTACCTCCTGCCAGTCCTTGAGCGCGATAGGTCTGAGCGCTCGGGGCGACATGGTGTGGCTGTGCGTCCATGTGTCGCCCATCATACTTATGGTCTATGTACCGCCGAAGGAGATGCTGAGGATGAATTAGGATTAGGAGAGAAGAGGCAGGCGGATGACAGGAAAGGTAGGCTCATATTTCAGCTACAGATCTCTCGCAGTCACAGTCAAATAAATGTTACGCGCTGTACGAGACGTGTCAATGGAGGTCGTTCAGCAGCGAAACACTGCGCTCTCGCGCGATGGGTGCATAATTCCTGACGAGTACATGTCTACGGCCAATGCGCGCAAGCGGCAACCGGTGCGCCATCGTTCATTCACCCAACCTATTCGTTCATTTCGTCGTGCTACTACATATTGATGTGAGACAGATGGGCGTGCCGCGGCTGATCATACTTAGGCGCAAGCGCACAGCGTGCATGCTACCACCTCCGACTCCTTGCACCTCTTATTCTTGAACACGACCTAGTGTAGTCACTGGCGATTAATGCCCAGGTCACGGTATGCCTTGGACGATCCGACTGCCCTTCACATGCGACATCTTCGGGAGGCGCGCACGGTGCAGTACCTTCATCCCTTCAACTAAGCTTGCAAATGACCTGACAGTCACAAGTCATCTCCCTCGCCTTCACTATCGAGAGAACAATGTCTCCCCTAATTATTGCCCAGGAAATAAATCACCCCTCTTGACCTGCTTCTTATACTGTCCACACCCAAAGAGACTGAGCACGTCCTGCGACTCGCGCCACCGATCCTCCGCCCTGCTGCTCTTATCCTCCTTCGACCGCCCAAAGTCGATGACGCGGAAGCTCGGGTCCGCCATTGTGCGCTCCGCCGGGGGCGCAGTCAACGGCCCCTTCTGCACGACGACGTTCCGCGGGTAGGCCGATTTGTGCACCCACCCCGCCTGGTGGAAGCGCAGGAACATATCCGCGCACTCTTGCCTAAATCACCTATGTATCAGCATCTTCCCATAACAAAACAATCAACAAACAACTCACTGCTCATCCTCGTTCAACGCCTCCTCCTTGATCTGCTCCCCACAGTCCTCCACGAGCAGGATACCACTCAGATACCCATCGTGGTCGTGTGCATCGGTGGGCACGTAGTACCCAAACGACCGCGGCACAACGGCGCCCAGTGGAGTGGGCGCGCGGAACGGACGGCGGATGTTGTACCCGCTCCAGTGCTCCGCGAGGTGCGCAGGCATCCTCGCGTACGCGCGCGCCTCGCACTCCAGGTGGTCGTCCCATCGCCGCGAGAGCTTCGCGGCGACCCGCATGCGCGCGATGGGCACCGCGTCCCCCGCGCGCCCATGGGCGCACACCGGGTTGCGCACGGAATCCAGCGGCAGCACGGAGGTCTTGGTGCGGTAGATGGGCCCGCGGTAGGTGGGCTGGGCGGGAGGCGGGCGTGGGGGGAAGACGACGCGGAGGGTGTGGGCGCCGGGTTCGCTGCAGGCGGAGGGGACGACTTCGGAGTAGGGGGTGGGCGCGGGCTGGTATTCGCGGCGCAGGGGCACGGCGTGGCGCGTGCGGGCGATCTTGAACCGCCCGTTCGCGACGACGTTGCGGGGCGTGCGGGCGGGGTCGCCGGATTCGACCGCGAGGCGGAAGTCTTTCAGTCTGCCGCGGAGGGTATCCTCAAAGGATGGGCTGCTTTTCCCGGTAGTCGTGCGCCTATTCTTCGCAGTCGTGTTGCCTTTCTCAGCATTTGTGCTTTGTTTGGACGATGCCGATTTCCCAGGTGTTTTGAGCTTGCCGCGCAGGGTCTCCTCGAAGGACGTCGTTGAGGCCGATTTCGCAGGCACCTCGTCCCCGATTTTGCGGTATTCCCAGTTCTCCTTGACAGGGTCCGTGTCACCTATGGCATCCATTAAGTCCCAGCCCATCTCCAGGTCCTGCATGACACAGGCATCGCAAAGCTCGGGACGCGAGATCAGAGAGCGCGAGATCTCCAGCTCCGCATCGTACACGAACGAGTGATTGCCCTCGCCTTTCTTATGTGTCGGCGAGATGTACAGGTGCGCGACATTGTTATGCTCGTGCTGATCCAGCGAATCCGGCGGCGATGTGGCGTGGATTGCTGGTGGTACGTGGCCCGTTTCATCTGCGCCGCCGACTATGAGGCAGGATGCGGCGTTGTCGTACTCTGCGGAGTCGCCGCGCTTGGGGTAGCGCAGCCGGTACGTGCGCACGACGTCCTCTTTCTTCGTCCAATCGCCTTGATCCTGGTGATTGACCCCGTCGATGGAGAGCAAGTTCCACGGGTCGTGCACAATAAGCGTCCTCGGCAGCATCCGCATCGGCGCCTCGAGCTTGGGGCTCGGGTGTTCAGGCGAGAAAGGCAGCAGAGGTCGGTGGGTGAGCAGGTCGACCAGGGGCGCGCGTCCCTGTTTAACGGTCGGTATGACAGTGAAAGGATCATCGAAATACGACTTACATAGTCGTACTTCGCCAGCCTGCTCTTCACAAATTTACGCTCTTCGTCCGTGGCTGGCTCCAGGTCCGCCTCCGCAGCGAGCAACAGCTCGTTCACGTCGTATACTGGCACCTTCTCCGGGTCCGGCTCATGCTCCGCAGCCTCTATCTCGCGACGCGCCCAATCCGGATACGCACCTCCGATCTCCTTCGCCCACGCCGCCATTCTCGTCGCCGTGCCCATCGCAGACAGCTCCACGCCTTCTTTCCTGACGATATACTCATAGAAGCTGTAAAGCGATGCACCCCACAATGGCCACCCGTTCGCAGCTTCCTTGCCCTTGGGGCCCTCAAAGGCAAGCGGGATCTTGAGCTCTTCGGGATTAGGCCATGCTGGCCAATGTTGAAACACGATGCGGCGCTTATAGTAGGGAACGACAGGCAGCGTCGTGGGGTCGACCAAAGGATCAACGATGGCCTCAAAGGGCAGCTGTCTTGCCTCGTTGCGACAAATCTTGTCGAGCACGGGGTCGGCGCGAACGCGTCGGAGGCGTGCTTCCTCAGCCTTAGTGTCGTCGGAGGACACGCACTGTTGGGGTGCGTCAGAATCCATGACAAGTTTGGAAGACAGACAGAACAAAATAAGAACTGTTCCGCACCTTATATATGCCAGGAAGAACAATGGACGGATTTTGTGATCGGTCATTGTCAAAATGACAGCCTCGTGGAAGGCCATCGCGGAGGCAAAATGCCAGCTTTGTCCATTCATGGCCGTCCAACACAACACCCGCAGCAGTCACATACACCAGTGCGAACATTTGCCTTACATGCAGGCCCCTAAGGCCAGCCCGCGCACAAAGGCGCTATCGAGAGTTGAGCCGCCTTTCCAAAGTCAGCGCAGGCCTCGCGTTACATCGTCTAGTATTAGTTACGATGAATATGCGGTATTTATTCTGGGCCCTGGCAGGCAGGGAATATGTGAGCAGACGAACTAGATCATAAGAACAAGCAGCTCACTGTAGCCAAACCCAACGCGCAATCCCCACTCGGGTACCGTTATCCTACGATGTCCGACGAATGACCCTTCCCCCCGCAAGCGCAAAGAAACTGGTCGGCACATCCTGTGGCGTTGCGTTGTATGTCCTGTAGGAACGAGGTCAGCTCCTGCCGATGTCGGTAAACAGTCTATGGCAATGAAAGAATGCTGTTCTAATGCAGGAAACGCATGCCACATACGCCCGCGCTTTACTCGTTCTCGCCGACCGAGTTCCGCCCCTTGCACGCAGACGCAAACAGGCCAATCGGATGACACATACATGTACTGATCCGCAAAGCCTTCCGGCAGTGGTGGCAGTTCCTCCATTCCGATGAGGAGCACAGTACCCATCCCCATCGTGAAATGAGGCTGTATATGGCAGTGCAACATGAATGCGCCGGGCACATCCGCACGTAACCGAAACACAGTCCAGCCCGCAACTTGCCCTTGCGGGATTGTCGTATTGGAGTACGCCATACCCTCAGGTCCAGCATAGACTGCGTTAACGCGTGAGCAGACTGCATAAGCGAGCAAAGAAGAGCCTCCCCGTACCCATGACAGTGTCGCGCTTGATCGGTGCAGTCATGTTGGCGCGCGCTGCCGCGTACGCCTCCTCGGAGAACTCACCCAGTCCGTAGGCCATCACGTATGGGTGCTTCCCGTGAACTACAGAGCAGATATCAGTCAGCAGTTGGTGTTCACTGCCCTGAGCTGACGCACTGTGCCATGGATGTGCCTCGAGCGTGCCGCTCGCGCTAGCAACGTTGAGAAAGACTATGTCAACAACCTCGCCCGCGCGTACGGGCAGGGAATGTGTTGTGTTATCGTAGCCTTCATTCGCGATTGCCGCATCGTAGTCAATCGTCAGCCCTCCCTGATAGGCTTGTATAAGGTATGGTGTAGCCGGCATTTCCTCAGAGTACTACAGATGCCGTCTTCGGTCAACCTTCATCCAGCAAGGAGGAGAGAAAGTGCTGACCATGTAGCCATGCGTCTGCCAGAACGTCTTTTGCGCATCAGAGGGTCCGGAGTTGAGCTGTGTCCCATCGACGAATATGGTACGTGACACTTCGCTGTCGTCTGGCGGAGCCTGCGTGGCGTCTAGAGGCGTCACCTCGTTCATGACCCAGAAGGGGGCTTCATCTGGCAGCGGAATGGTCTTGTTTAAATGAGGGAGTGTAGAGTACGGGTCGGCGCCATCCCCGGGAAGCTTGGTGGTATTGTACTCAAGGATCCATGCGCCGTAGCTTCGCGTTGTACGCCATCGCGACTCCAAATTCGCCCAGAAACGTGTCTTGCCAAGCGCGCGTAGCTCGTCGATGCTCTTTGTACGCAGGAGAAAGGAGTATCGCTGCCCGGAAGCGACCTCTAAGAATGAAGCTTTATGGGTGTTGACGTAGTCACCGTCGACCTCGATGAGCTCGAAGCTAGGATGATCTTCCAAGGCCATGTCTGAGACGACGGTGAGCTGCAGGTAGGACAGAGAACAAGAAACCCCGCACATAAGAAAGAGAGAGCGGTTGCGCCGATGACGCGAATGCGATATGTCCTGTCAGGTTCGACGCTGACGACCTCTGTGTGGCAGCCAGATTGACAAGCCTTCACTTCTGAGTCGCATTCTCCGTAGGCATTTCCATTGACGGTAAGCGCCTGAGGGTCATTCGTCCATTTGAACGGTGCAGCGAGGAGACCAGCGGACAAGTTGTAATCCGACTTGTAGTAGAAATCGCCGAGCACGACGACACGCTCGTCGTCGTAGTCGTACGGAGGTGCATCGCTGTCTTCGACTATGAAGGCTCCGTCTGGGTGGGCATGTAAGATGCATGATGAGCGCTGAGGGACGGTGACCACGAACAGGCTGTGACGACGGAGAATCCGACGTGAGTGTGGCTAATGGGATGTTGAGCAGGTTGAGGATCAGGGGACTATTGAGCACGCACTACATGTACGTTCCCGCGGAGCCAGCGGCCAGTTTGAACTCGTAGTCGAAGTAGTTCCCTGGGGCGATCGGCCACTTCGGTCATGCTGTCAACATATATGCGCATAATCTCGGTGAGATTTCCTCACTTGACTCGTTGCAGGCGTCCCGTCTGCGAAAGGTGACCCATACTGCGAGATGCCGCTGCACGAGGAATAAGCGACCCGATCGACTGCTAGAGACGCAATCTACGCACTGCCAGTGAAGCGTCGTGTTCTCCGCTTCCATATCGTTGAAGACGCGTATCCACACGCTGTTGTCGCCCTCCTGCGCGCGCAACGTTGGGCCCGGGGACGTGCCGTTGATCGTCACCGACTGGCGCTCGGTGCAGTCCGCGGCCAGAGTCGCATTGCCGATGCGAAGGATGTGGTCTGGCGCCCAAGCTGCGCCGACGAGCGGCTGCATCGCCAGCAGCGCCGACATCGCGACGAGAGCAGAATAGACGCACATTGAAGACTAGATCGAGGACTAGTGGACTGCGTGTACTCGGTGTCCGGTGCGTAGAAACCTACGAGGCTCTCACGGCCTGCGGCTTTATAGTCGTCGACGGCGGTCGGTGGCAGCTCGGTTCTTCTCTGGTTTCATACTTTCATTCCTGTGGGCGCGGTGGTTGACTGGTTGTTTCATCGACAACGAAGCATGGGAACAAGTTGGGAACAAGGGATTTGATGAGCGCTTATAGCCGCAAATATCACCAAACATCGGTTCAAGATCCACTGTCAACACCTGCTGCAAGCTCTAGTGCTCTATATCTACGAGACAAAACCAGATACAATACTCTTGCAACCATATGTATGACAGTGCATGAACTGTCCTCTCAACTACTGTTGCCTGGTACTACGCGAAGGAGCGATATGATCGTGGACGCACAGGTACAGGCCGACCATGACGCACAACCGTCCAGATGTGGGATCCATCTCGAAGCTATCCCATAGTCGCCACGCCGGGTCTCCGCTATGCATCAGTACAGTCGCGGACTGGAACTCCTCGTCGCCGTCCTCCCACCCCCTGTTTGCTATGTGCGCCAGAATAATCCCATCTGCATCGTCGTCTGCGCCGTCCGGGGGTATTTCAGCAACATCCATGACTGTAGTCACAATACCGTCGTCGCAAAGTCGCAAAGCCGGCAGAACATTGTGTCTGGAACTTGGCGCCGTGAAGTGCGCGGTGAGATCGTATCGTGCCGCCACAAACGGCATCGTGCGCGCTTTCGATACGTTCGGGGGCAGTCTATCGACGGAGTAGCGCACGAATATGCCACCATTGCCTTCAATGTCGAAGAAACAGTGTTGGCCATCGCGATGGAATACGGTGCTTGCGTCGTAGTTGTTAAGTGGCCTCAGGGCGATGGCGGGTGGATTTGAGGAGATCATGAGCGGAGTCATGGGACCCAGCCTGGGGACATTATAGACGTTGAGGCTGTCCAGAGATTGGTCGTAGCTTATGACGCTGTCATTTACCAGCACAGACTGCGGAGGATCAGTTCAAGTTGCCAAAGAATAATGGGAGTTGGATCTCACCAGGTGCCATAGCTGCTGACTATTGCTGAAGCTCACAATTTCGTTTTTGTTGAGATCCCATACTGAGGTGAGACTGCCTAGATGGAGCAGGACACGGTCGCCTTCCGAGTCGGCGACCCGGATTCGTTGAGGGACCCCCGTAGGCAAAGCCAAGCGCGCAATGACTTCGCCTTTAGGAGCTCCGTCGAGATTGAAGACATCGCAAACGATGACTTGGGCGCCTCTTTCTGACCTGGTATCGCATGAGTTAACGCGCTTGTGACACGCACGATGAAGCGCGTACATGTTGTCAGAGTCCACGGAGAAGAACAGTCGTAGATCGCCCGGACAGTTTCCCCACGTCAGATGGTCCACATGTACCCATGCAGGCGTCTGCAAACCACTCACAGTCGCCTTGCGTAGACGGTAGAAAGGCCGAGATGATAGGAGGCCGTCAACGCGCCATCCAAGGTCCATAAAGAGCACGGCCGCGTTCGTCTCCACGATGAGGAATCGACCTCCTGGCAGGAGTCGAATGCTTTCCACCTCGGCAGTCGGGTCATTGGGATCCCTCACGAGCACCGAGCGCCGAGAGACAGCCTCGAGCCCGACGAAGTCACCAGAAGGGGGTTGACGTATGAGGCGGCTGAATTTCTGCGGGCCGAGCGCAGCGTTCTCTAGCTCTTCTATCGACATCTTGTGTAAGGGGAACGTCGGCGGAAACAAGCCGTTGTCGTCTATGACGGTGCGCAGCGCAGTCAACCAGACACTCCGCGAGAACGTCAGGTCCACCAGCTTTTTCGTTGTCTGAGTTCGAGGTTTAGCCATCCATATCTTTCCAAAGCGGTGAAGAACGCACGAGACGCAGCGACACAATGTCCAGGGGCTTCAAGAAGCGTAGGACGTGCATCAAGATATCCGCCGGCATTTCGAGAAGTATGCACTGGCGAGGTAGAAGATGCGAGACGTCTGGGGAAGGCGGTACGTCTTCCTGAGGAGACATAGCGGAAGCTGAGGAGGAGGGACTGGCAGAGGAAGACGGCTGTAACACTAGAGGAGCAGGAAGCCGACTTGTATATGAGCGCAGAGCAGTCTGACTCTCAGTTGACAAGCGCCCGTCTGATCAGATCATCCTTCGCGGATGATCGGTCCGAATGCCGGCATGGACCCACAACGCCGTTCGCACCGGAAAACTTCGGAGCGACGCGGTACGACAGACAGTCGAGGCAATGCATTGAATGCTGTATAGTAAGTACAGGATTCGAGATATAAATTATCTAGGAGAAGGAGTTAGGTAGTCGAAGATAAACAATTGCAGGCCCTGCCTATGATCCATCGCACAAAGACGACCGGACACAGGGCAGAAGTCGATAGAACCAGTAAGCCACGACATATAACCAGGGTCGTCACTATCTATCAAGCTCACGGTCACATCGAGTGGTTGAGCATCCTTCCCGTGTCGCCGTTGCGACAGATGTAGCCCGAAGTAGGCGCCGAGGGGACGAGCGTCCATGTCGTCCTGTACCCCGCTACAGTCGACGCCAGTGAAGACGCCGTCTTCGCAGACACACAAAGCCGGCTTGCATGTGATGGTAACGATATCTTCAGGGACATCCTCGTAAATCGTGAACGATGATGCTTTGAGGGGAATAACGCTTGCTTCCGTGAAGTTGGGCGGTAGATCTTGGACGATGAAGCGCGTAGCCGTTCCCCGGCGATGGATATCGAAAAAGTGGTCGCTACCCCTCCGGCAGTATGCGGTGACTTCTCCCCATCCCTCCAACATGTGGTATTGTATGGCAGGGTGAACGTCGACAAGTTGTATGCCAGCCGTTACAGGCGTGAGCGGAGGGATATTGTACACAACAAGGCCAAGTTGTCGATCGTGGCTGACGACACTGTTTTGGGAGAGGACACACTATGGACACACCAATCAGCCACAAGTACGACGAAGAGTCATTTGTGCGTACCAGTCCGCCGAGGGGGTGCCTGTTCCGAGTCCGCCAGGCTACCACACTTCCGTTGGCGAAATCCCAAACGCCAATGCTGAAAGTGGTACCGATGGTACGTTCATTGGCCGTGAAAGCAACGCGGCTACCCTGAACGCTATGGATCCGTACATGTGTATCCAGCTGAGGGAAGGTCAGGTGGCCCATCTGACGGCCCTTCGGAACGCCAGCGATATCAGTGATTCCATAGACAACAAGGGATGTCTGCTTTCCGGATCTATGTAAAGTTAGCAGTCTCCAACGAGCATAGGTATGTGACACACACCCAAAGCGGTGATCTAGTGATATGTGCAATAACAGATCCGCAGAAGGAGCCTTTGTAGATACTTCGTTGACGTGCCAGGACGACTGGGCGTCGCCTGCATCAATGTTCACAAGCTGCGCTCTGCGAACCGTGAAGACGGGCCGCGTGCGTATGACAGGGTTGAGGTCGTAACCAATGTCGAGCAGGTATATAGCGCTGCGTGTTGTCGCGATGACGAATCGTCCTCCTGGCAGAAGGCGAATAGCAGCACCGTATACCTTCTCGTCCTCGTCCGCCGGCTGCTTATCGTCTATGATGACTACGACGCGACGTGAAACGGGCTCTAGGCTACCGTTTGGAACCGCCGTTCCGCGTTGCTGAACGAGCTTGAAGAAACGCTTTGGGGCGAAGACGGCATGCTCGAGCTCGGCCAGCGACATCTTGTCAAGAGGGAATGTGGGCGGGAACACGTCGTTCGCGTCCATGACAGCACGAAGCGCGTCGATCCACACCGTCCTAGAAAGCGTCGCCCGTCGGAGATCTCTGCAGGTCTGCAGCAATTGGTGAGCAGAGTGCGAGTGATGTACTTAGCATTGCGACGCACCAGGCGTAGAGAGATGATGTCCTCTCGACTCAGGAAGTACTGGATGTTGATGAGTACGTCCATCGGGAGTGCTGGCAGTCCATCCACAGTTGCAGACATGTGAGCCTGGTGGGGTGCTGCTCGTGGCATATTCATGAGGGTGAATGGCCCGGGTGTCTCCCTTTCGATCGCGTATGGCAGAGAGACGGGAGAGTTCCTCCGATGCCCTGCGCAGGCCCAGCACGTCCTATTCGGATCAGTTGTGTAAGGTGCAGATGCAGACGGTCCTGCGGCTGGAAGGTCGAAGAAGGGTCGAAGCGAAGAACAAATTGGCGAAGAGTCTGCCCTGAGTCTGCCGCGGTCACGGTCCGCGCGAAAATGTTCGAATCAGGCAGCCCTTGTTCTTTCAGATCTTTCCCACGCTTGTTTACCTAGGCTGAAAAGAGGCGTCTGACATTCTCAGATCTCGTATGTAGCCATTGTCCGTCCGTACTAGGTACGGTGACGAACGCGGCAGCTCACGCGGTAATGTCTTTGAAGCATCGCGGTGTGGATATGCAGAACGAGAGCTAACAAGAGCCGGTCGGGACCGCCGCGGACTCGACGGCCTCCCGGCAGCCGGACGACCACGACAATCACGCCTGTCTTCAGAATCTCCATTTTCTTCTCGTGAATCTAGTGCGCTATGCGAGGCAGATGAGTGCGCCGAGCCGGTGAGCTGTATATAAACAAATGTTCGCGTGCTTTCAGCGTCTGCCAGCTGGAAGCCGCCAAGCTGCTGATATGCTCAGCATCGACGTTGTGTACTACCCTGCTGACGGGCCGACAATGAAGTCCCGGACTCCCGTCGCGCCCAGCGTGAGGGGAGGATGCGGTACCAACGCTTCATTCGAGGCGAGGCTAGACGGTCGAGGCAACCTGACCTTCGGACTTGCCCGAGATTCGAACCTCGAGTCCACCGTTTATGACGGCAGGGAACACGGTAGTCTTCCAGCGGACGTTACCCTGCTCTTGGCATGTCGAAGACGTTACGGAGGTGTTTATCTGGCCGACGACGCGCGCCACAGGCGTCGAGTAACCGTTCAAACGCCGCATGCGGGCTGGGAGGCGGCTTGGCGCTGCTTACGTGAGATTCGCACGCTCCTGATTCCCCGCATTTGATAGAGAGATGCTTCTGACTCGGCGCGTATAAGAACGCGGGCGTGGATGGAGTCCCCCTTCGATGTTGCCGCCAAGCTCGTTGCCTCCTCAGCACCGCAGTCCGTCGACAACGCCGCCGTCACCGACACCCAGCCACGCCAGCCCTATATAACCCACTCCCCAACTTGATCCCTCCTTGTTGCAGGCCAACGCCAACATGTCCGTCGCCATCTCACGCTCCCTCGGCTCTCTTGCTCGCTCTGGTTCGCTCAAGGGCGCATCGCGCATCCGACGCTCGTCGTTAGTTGCGGATTCGCCGCTGCCGGGCCTGAAGGTCGGGGTCGCCGTGCGCCCCGCATCGACGTCGGCACTGTTGGGCACAGGCCTGCCGCCACCGGGGGCGCAGAGCGCCATCATGATGCCCGCGATGTCGCCCCTCATGACGGAGGGCTCCGTGGTAGAGTGGTGCAAGAAGGAGGGGGAGGCTTTCGCTGCAGGGGATGTCTTGCTGCGCATCGTGAGTTTTATCGTCGCCCCTACGTTCAACTTGGCTGACCGTCCCCTCAGGAGTCGGAGATGTATGTCGTCGACGTGGAAGCTCTCAATCCCGGCTACATGGGCAAAATACTGGTGCGCGCTTCTCTCGCCGAGTCACAACACGTTTCTGACTCGCCGTCAGTGCCCGAATGGCACCCAGCATATTCAGGTTGCCCAACCAGTCGCTCTAGTCGCAAAGGATGCGGAGGAGCTAGCCAAGATGTTCCCCCGTGCCCGCATACAGGTCCCCATCAGGTCGCGACCTCCTCGCCTCGACACTACGCACCACTCCCACCTGTCTCCGGCGCCGCGCTCGGCCATCGAGCGCTCCTCGCAGCCGTTGCATTCTGCCGTTCTTCGGTCGCCTGCGGCGATGTTGGACACCCCGGGCTCTGCGCGGACTATGTCCACATCTGCCGCACACGCGCCTAAACCGCCGGGTCGGTTCCATCACCAGCGCACCATTTCCTTGAGCGGCGCTTCTGCGCAGTCTCAGGTGAGCTAACAGCCCTCACCCTCGCAGGGGCGTGTTGGTCAGTTGCTGATGCATGTGGTGCAGATGGACGGTGCCTCCCTCCGGCGCCTCATCGTGTCCAACCTCGCGGCGCAGAAGATACAGGACAATGGTATGTTGCTGTCGCACGTCATGATCCCTGGCTAATCCCGCCTCGACAGACGCGGCGCGTAAACCCAAGTCAGCTGCCACCGACTATTTCGAGGGGCTCCTGTGATGTGGGCAGTTGACCTGCTTGACTGGCATCCCTATCCATGTTCTTATCAAGCTCGCGTCCTACACGGATTGGGCGCCGCCACCCTCCTTGTCCGGTTCTCTCTGCTTTCCGCCACTGTACGATACTCGCATTTCTCTTCGTCACGACTATATCAGTAATCTGTACAATACGAACAAAGTTGTTATCTCGGGAGGCCTTGTTTGGGAACATTATATCATATGGTACAAATTTTTGAGGCTCTCGAAGAGTGTGGGTTCGAAGTTCGAGCTTTTAAGTTACTGTAGGTGCTTATTTGCTTTAACACGTGACATGCTCAGCGTACTTTGTTCTCGCTTGTTACCACTAGAACGACGTGTCCTCGTACGCGTGCATCATGGGAAATGGGCAGCCATCGACTTATTGCTGCGCAGAACTGACAGGTCATGTACACAAGTGCATTGCTAACTGGCTGTGTATTAGAGGGCCGCAGAATTCGAGCGTCAACCTGTCTTGGTTCCCGGGCCCGCTCGAAGACGGGACGCGAGGGAAGCAGAGGCTTGTGATAATGTACGTGAATGATGGTCCGGAGCGAAGTCGTACTTTTGTCCATCGACGCCCAACTCAAGTAAGTAATTTCGCATACCGAGTTGTTGATGCAGGAAAGCTGGACAATGACGGTCAGCCTGTTAGCATTCTCAATGATCATAGAGGACATGCCATACCTGACATTGAGGCGTTGCGAAGCCAAAAGATACCCATATCCGTCTTGAGCTGTTGCAGAACGCGTACATCGCAGTCGAGGCCCCGGGACTCCCATATGTCATAGAAAAGGTCGCATACTAATGATGCCTGGGCGTGCATGAGGTCGCTAGGGAGTTTCGACCAGACGTCACCGAAGTTGACATGCAAGACCGTAAGGTTGGGGAGAAGGGGCGGAAGTTTGTCGCCACACGTCAGCGCTCTGAGAAGCGGAATATCGATGACGGTGTTGTGCCAGTGAACGAGCAGGCGCTGGCTATATGGACTGTCGCCCAGATCCGAGTTTGAGATGCGGAGGTCGGTGAGGGACGGTATAGCGTGTAGTAGGTCGACGAGAGGGTCGGATAAGTTGCCAGGTGTTTGATGTGCACCGTTCAAGTCCAGACACTGCAGAGACTGAAGGGGGCCTTGATGCACGAGAAGTCGGCGAATGTTTTCTGTCAGGTGAGGGGTGATCTGCGTGTGTACGAGAGTGAGATGGCGAAGTCGAGGAGCGATGATTTGGCCGAGCGCGCCGCTGTAGGTCGTGTCCAGACGCAGAGTAAGAAGCTCCGGTAGTTCGATTGATTGGAGAGCAACAGTCGCAGTGCTTCGATAGTTGGACATAGTCCGAAGACGGAGTCCAGTGAGCGTAACGTGGTTCGACATTGTCGGACGAGATTAAAGGCAAAGGGCTCCGTGCGCATGACAGCCAGGTAGGAATCCAGCTTCAGACGCGTGATTTTCCAAGCTGGGGGGAGATCGATTGTCGCCAGGTTCACGTCGGTCAGTCGAAAAGTCAAATCAACGACATTCGGAGCGAGAGAGAAGATTGGGGGTGAGTCATGGTCGAGAAAGACAGGGCCGCTACTTGTTCTCGCTATGAACGGCGCGAAGGTGATGCTGACGGTTTTGAGTGAGGGTAGGGGAACCGCGACGCCGGTCAGCGTGGGGTTGTTGGCGTCCAAGCCGATGTGCAGAGTTTCCCAACGACGCGACGCGGATTGTAGCAAGCGCACAATATCCTTGGCTCGTTCCACGTCTATGGTGAAGGACAGGCGGAAGGGCAGCGGCGCCGACCGGTCAAGACGCAGCTGGACGAGATGCGAGGTCCATTTCCGCACGTCGCAGTACAACCCGATATTGGTCCATAATTTCGGGGTGGATAGCGCGACCGTCCTCCAGAGAGAGCAGACGTGAGAGAATTTGGGGATCCACTCGATGTCCCTCGATTGTGAGTCTGCGAGAGCGACGACGATGAACACCTCCGCGAGGAGCTCCACGGGCAGTCGGTTGATGTCCGCTTTTTTGCTGTGTTGAGAACGAGTGACGCGCATGTTTACAACGATACGTCCTTTGGCAGAAATCGCGGTAGAGGCAGCCAGGCCGGCTGGCGATCGTGTAAGGTCGCCTTGAGCCTTGTATGCGCGTTCTGCTCTAGGTAAGAGGCTTCGATGCCTGCAATTGAGAAAAGATTGGGCAGGTGATAGCAAGACGAGACTGAAGGCAATATTTGCCGAGATGAACGAAGAAAGAAACCAGTGCACACGAAATGCCTCTGAATGGGACCGCACCGGGAAGTGCCGAACGCTGTCGCACGCTGCGAGTAAATTCGAACCACCCAGGTTTGCTATGGTCTCGTCGCAGTTTCGGAAGGCGTTCTCAGAGGTGTGCAGCAACCAACAGTCTAGCCATTGCCGAAGATTATATCTGCGAACTCGGCATATTCCACAGTGACTGTCCAACATGCCTTGCAAGCTGTTGCGCCGCAAGCAGCAAGTGGAAGTTTGCGCTACCAGTATTGGATGACACGCCGAGGATGCCTCTCTTCGCGTCCCCTCTATTGTTATCATACCATCCTCGATATAGCTTGACCACTGTGTAACCTACTACAGTGAAATCATGCACGCTACTCTCCCGGAAAGCCAGCCCGTGGTACACGGGCTCTCCTGCTGGTGAGCATCGGAGTCTGCACTCTCACCACTCCGCGACGATTAGATCAGCCCGTCCAAGAAGTCGTCGCTCTTGTTCGCTTTTGGTGGTGGGTGATGGGTGCCGACGGTGCGACGCGCGCCGTCGCGGGAAGGTAGTCGGCGATAATGGAGTCGAAGTCCGCGACGGGCTTGGGCACGGCAGCGTTGCGCGCCTTGATCGAGGCCTGCAGCATAGTCGATACGATGAGGCGACGCAGCTCCGGGCCATCGAGGGGCTGTGAAGAGTCAGCTTCCACGCCCACTATAAAGTATAGTTTCCCACCTTCTGCGGCACCTCCTTCCCCCTCGCCGCGATCTTTTGCGGTATGGGGGACTCGGGCGGGTGAAGGTGCCGAGCGGGCCCGAGGCCATGCCAAGGAAGGCCAGCACGTCGCCTTTGGTGAGCATGCCGCGCACCCGGTGCCCGTGATACCGGAGAGGTCGGTGAGGTTGTGCTCGGCGAGCAGGCGGTGGACGGAGGGGAAGAGCGGGCGGGCGTGGGCGGGCGGGTGGTAGTCGTGCGCGGCGGGCTGGGGCTCTGCGGGGGCGGTCTCGGAGGGCGAGGCGGAGGGGGGCGGCGCGGGGGAGGCGGCGCTGGACTTGGCGGAAGGCTCGTCTTTGGGGGCGGGCGGTGCGTCCTCCTCCTTGGGTGCTTCAAGGTTGGCGATGTCATCGCCTTCTTCGGCGAGGAGGGCAATGGTCTTGCCAACGGGGATGCCTTTGACGCCGTCGTTGACCTGCGGGGTGGTTAGAGGGGAAATAAGAAAGGTTGGGAGGCAACGCACTATGATCTTGCCCATGACACCATCTTCCTGCGCCTCCACGTCTATTGTGGCCTTGTCGGTTCCTGTGCGCTATGTCAGAGTAAGCACACCCCTCACGCATGCACCCACAATCTCTAGCAAAACGTCGCCAGCGGCGAACGAGTCGCCCTCCTTGACCTTCCAGGACTGGATGCCGCCCTCTGTCATGGTGGGGGACATGGCTGGCATCTGAAAGTTGGAGATGGCGGCGCGCACGGCGCTCTGGTGGAGGGCGCGGCGCGCATGGAGCGCGTTGGCCGCGACGCGGGCGGAGGCGCGCAGGCAGGACATCGTTCGGGACAAGCCGCAGCGCGCGCTGCCGGATGCGGACATTGGGGGCGCGCGGCACGTGGCCGGGGCGGGGCCGAAGCGCCGGGTGCCAGGCCCCCGCGATCGTGCGGGCAGCTGTGAGCTTACGACGGCCGAGAGCGTCAGCGCGCGCCGCTTGTCTCCTCCTGTCATTGCGCCGCCACCCTCCCGCCGCCGCCACTAGCGCTGAGCCGGCGTCCTGCGAATCCCGAGTCTGCCGGTCTTGCAACATACTTATATACACGGGGAGTCCACGGAAATATTTATCACCGTCCACACCATGCTCGGGTACACACAGCAGTCACTGCAGTTCGTTAGGCGGTACTGCGAGGGCCTTTTCCTGCGCTTTGGCAGGTGAGTGGCCCATTGCCAGGGTCACAAGTGGCTAACACACACTCGCAGACATTGCGCTACTCACCAAATACGTCTTATTCTCATCTCCGGTATAGTCATCACATCCCTCTGCTACCCCGCCCTCGCCATCTACACCTCCTCCGTCCCCAAGTCTGTCTCCATCCTCGACACTTTTGCCGGTACAAGCGCAGTCAAGGACCTCCACAACCTCTGGTCCGCACACAACACCCTCCGCGTCCAGGAGGACGCCGTGTCCCGCGCCCGGTGCGGAGTCGGTCGCGTGCTGCGCCAGGAGCGCGTGCTGATCGAGAGCCCGCTTGACGACGACGACGGCGCAGTGAACCACCAGATCCTCTTTTCCACCCTGAACCTCGAACGCCGAATAGAGGATCTCCTCACCGAGCGCGGTGTGAAATGCCTCACGCGCCCCGACGGCCACTGCCTCATGCTTTCCCCTCTGGCCTTTTGGGACCACGACCTGCGCACCCTCATCTCGGATTCGAGTATACTGGACACCCTCAGCCTCACGAAGAACGTCTCCGTCGCGGGCATCCCGCTGACTCCCCAGATGGTCACCGCTGGACGCAGCTCCCCCGACGGCTCAAGCACCTCCTTTGACTTTGCCCGCTTCCTCGTCCTCACCTACTTCTTCCCCGAAACCGACTGCCTCTCCACCGCCAACCACCTCTCCTGGCTCGATCTCGTCTCCAGCGCCTCCTCCGACAACGCCAAGCTCAGCATTCAAGTCCAGGACCCTTCCATCGTCGCGCTTGAGGTATATACCCCTTCCACCATACCCTCCCCTGCTCACCCTCCCCAGTACGACCCCGCGCTATCGCAGAGCCGCGGCCTCTCCGCGCTCTCCGCCTTCCTCTACCTCGCCTACACCGGCTTCTTCGCCTACATCACCATCTGCATGCGCCGCATGACCGGCGTGCACTCCCGCCTCGGACTCACCTTCACCGCCATCGTCGAAATCACCGTCAGTACGATCACCAGTCTCAGCGTCTGCGCGCTGGTAGGCTTCAAGATCACCATGGTCCCCTGGTACGCATCGTGCTAGCCTCCTATCGTGTGCGAGCGCGACTGATAGACATACAGGGAGATTCTACCCGTGATGATCGTATTCGTCGGCGCAGAACATATGATAAACTTGGTGTGTTCTCCGCTTAAAATCATCCGCCGTGTGCCAATGCATGCTCGATCAGGTCTACGCAGTGACGAGGACGCCGATCACGGTGTCGGTGAAGGAGCGTGTAGCGATGGGCCTGAGCGTCGCCGGCACATCCAACACCCTCAAGGTCGTCTCCTACAACGCCATCCTGGGCGTGATCGCGGTCTTTTCAGCGGGCGCGATCCGCCAGTTCTGCACCTTTGCGGTCGTGGTGCTGGTCGCGCACTGGTTCCTCGCGCATACGTTCTTTTTGACTGTATTGTCAATTGACATACAGAGGCTTGAGGTGAGCTGGGATGTCCTGGGAGTTTTGAGACGCGATTGGCTGACGGTACGATAAGTTGGACGAGCTGCTCAGGCAGAATACGCGTCTGGGACCGGCGATTCCGAAACGGGAGAAGACGGTGGGACATCCAGATTCTTTCATGAACAAGACGGCTCTCGCTTTCAAGAGCCTGTCGAAGGGTCGGGCCACTAAGAACCTTAGTCTCTTCATGGTAGGTAAAGCAATCCCCAATGAGTACATTACTGAACACCTGCAGTTGCTCGGGATCACAGCTACTTTATATTATGCCACCACGCCGACGTCCTTTGTAGCTGTGACCTCGGCCTCTCCGGCAACCCCACCGCGAGTGGCGCGCTCACCCGCAGTCGGCTTAACGCGACTGCTTTCGATCACAGCACCCACGATGCGCCCGCTAAACAAATCTGGAAGCTACTCAATCCCACTGAGGTCGCGCCGTTACATATTGTAGCGCAGGCCCCAGCGCGGGTCACATTCATCCCAGAGGCATCACGCACGGCGGAGGAGCACCGACATCATATTCGCCTAGGTTTCTCGACGCGCACGTTCCGCTTCTTCGCGTGGTTCCTCCGCGCGATCGTCTTCCCCATCTCTGCGACGACAACAGGGCTGTACGGCCTCCTGCTCTACCTACTCAAGAACGCGGAGCTGCTCGAGTCGCAGCGTCACCGTCCCGAGACGAACTCGCCCACCGCGAAGGACGAGACCAAGTCTCTCGAGGGCGAGCTCACGTTCGCGACGCACGCGCGCGCGTTCACCAGCGACATCGAGCTGCTCGCGGCCAGCGCGTCCGGGCACGTCGTCGCCGCCGTCGGCCTCCAGAACGAAGTGACCATCTGGCGCACCAGCGCCACCGGCCGCCGCTCGCACGTCTCCATCGACCTCGCCTCCGTCCTCGCCAAATCCGCGAGCTCCTCGCACGCCAGCGGCGTCATCACCTCCATCGCCGTCGACGCGCCCGGCACGCTCTGCGCCGTCGGCACGGGCGAGGGCGTCGTCGCGGTGTACCAGGTGCTGCAGGGCTCGGTGCGCCCGCTGGCGACGGTGGACGTGGAGAACACGAGCGCGGGCGTGGTGGACATGCAGTTCGTGGGCACGGCGCCGCCGGAGCGGCCCGCGCCGTACCGTACGCCGCCGTCGTCGCGGCCGGTGACGCCGGTGCCGCAGGCGGTGGAGTCGGTGCTGGCGGTCGCGTACGAGAGTGGGCTGGTGGCAAGGTGGACGGTGTGCGCGGCGCCGCGGGCGACGTTTGTGGTGCCGGGGCGGGCGGCGGGGTTGGTGAAGACGTGGCTGGTGCGGGTGGGTGGGGAGGGGGAGCGGCTGCTGGCGGCGTTTGCGCAGGAGGATGGGAGGTTGGAGTTGTTGGATTTGAGCGAGGGAGGGGAGCCGTTGGTGCAGCCGGAGCTTTGTTTGCATCCGGGGAGTGCGGTCGACCGTGTGGCGCAGGTGCATGTAGGGGCGGTGACTCTCGAGGGCGAGACCCGCGTCGTCGTCGCTGCCGCCACGGAGGCGGGCGTCGTGTCATTGTGGGACGGCCGTACGGGCGACATTGTCGCCGTGCTCGACGAAGCGCACGGCGCCATCTCCCGTATCCGGGTTTCTCCAGCCAAGTGCGAGGCGTGCTGGCGGTGTGGCCATCGACCACTCGAGAGCTTCGTCGTCGCGCTCTCAACAGGACAGACCGTGCGCTTCTTCCAGGCCTACCTCTCCGACGAGCAAACACAGCGCTGCTCCTGCGCCCGCGCGCGCCAGATGCCCTCCTCCCTCGGCCGCCGCTCGCGCAGCAGCAGCTTCGCCGGCACGACGCCCTCGCCCGTCCTCGGGCGCAAGCGCGCCATGCCGCTCCCCGCCAGCGACGCCGCGCCGTTCCCCGTCTCCGGCCACGGCGTGCACTCGCGGCGCGCGTCGGAGAAGGAGGCGAGCAGCCGGCGGCTGCCGGACAGCCTAGGCGTGCCCACGCGCGAGGAGGAGACGCTGCTGGACGCGCGGCCCGCGAGCGCGTTTTGGCAGCGCGCGTTTGTGGTCGCGGCTGCGGAGGCGCCGTGCGCGCAGGGAAGCTGGGAGCAGTGCGCAAGGGGGGTGTTTGGTGTGAGGCGGAGGCCGCGCGCGCTGGGGCAGGCGCCGCCGGTGCCGGGACTGTCGTCGTCGTCTTGGGGCTTGACCAACACGGTGTTGGAGCGGTGGGAAGTGTGGCGGTTTGAGCCGGCGACTGGGGAGGTGCGATGCTCGCCGTTGGCTGCGCTCTTCGATTCGGCATCGGTGCCAGACGAGGGGGATTTGGTGCCGCGGATGCCGTTCACGCGCGTGTACCCGCTGTTGTTGGGTGGGACGCGTGGGTTCGCAGGCTTTGGGAATACAGTGGGGGTGTTTGAGTTTGCGGAGCGGTGAGAAAAAGAAGGGAGAGGAGCAAGGAGGCCATCTGTCTAGGAACGTCGGTATGGGGAGGAGGGGCGCGTGCTGCGCTTGGGGTTGCGGGCAACCAGAAAATATGTACAGTATATGCTACTATAAACATGGAAGATAATGTATCACATCAACTACTTACAGTATCTACACACAGTATGGAGTTAGCCCAATGGTGTCTTTTCAAGAATCAGTGGAATAGCAGCGCTGCTGACGAGAACACCGGCCAAACAATGACAAAGGCGAGTGCAAACCGAATGCACGTGACTAATGTTGCACTTGATCGGCAGCTTTGCATTGTTCTGGCAGTGGGACGGTACTTACTTACTTATGTGTATCTGTTATATGCACATTACATCGTCATCGTCGGCGTGCATCACGATTCTCGATATCTCCCTACACCCTCAGCCTGTATGTAAAGTAGTGCCACGCAACTTTATGTACTTCTACGGAGCTTCCGAGTTGGGCAAGTCCGGTCGGTCTAAGACTCTAAGTATTGCCTACTGATTGCCTATCGTCGTTTGTCCTGCTTCTACCGCCGGCCGCCCCTCCTCGTCACGTCGGCACAGCGCCTCCAGCGTGTGCGTCGCGATGACACGTTGGCGGCTAGCTTTCCGAGAGGTACTTATACGTTTGGGATTTATCTGCTTGCTTGCACCTGCCCTCCTCCATCCATCACAACTTTTGAAATGTCCAGCGAATCTCGGGTCTGGCTTAGTACGACTCTCAAAGTTTGCCGTGATCGCGGCGCATACTGACCTCCCGCGCAGTCACCGGGACCTCCTCTGGTCTCGGCCTCCACCTCGCCAAAGGTGTCCTTGCCGCTGGCGAGCGCGTCGTCGCCACTGCGCGCAACCCTGCCAAGTCCTCCGGCTTAACAGCGCTGCAGGAGCAGTACCCGGCCTCACAGCTGCTCATCTCCGTCTTGGACGTGAAGCAGCCCGACCAGATCGCGGCCACCTTCGCGCAGACGAAGGAACGTTTCGGCCGCCTGGACGTGGTTGTGAATAATGCGGGCTACGGCGTGAGCGCGGAGATAGAGGCGACTCCCGACGAGGTGGCGCGCGATCAGTTCGAGACGTTGTTTTGGGGGCCGGTGAGCGTGACGAAGGCGGTGAGTAATGTGGAAGGAGTGCAGAGACTGAAGCTAAAACACACACATGATAGGCACTCGAATTCTTCAAGACCGTGAACCCGCCAGGCCACGGCGGGCGCGTGCTGAACGTGTCATCCATCGGCGGCTATAGCGCCAACCCCACGCTGGCGTACTACAACGCCGGGAAATTCGGTGCGTGCCAGGATGGGCACTGTAGCTTCTGAGCGTGCTGAACCTTTACACGCAGCACTGGAGGGCTTCACCGAAGCCTTCACGCTCGAGATGCCGCCACAGTGGAACATCAAGGGCGTCATCATCGAGCCCGGAGGCTTCCCGACGACATGGGAAGACAGCGATTCCATACCACCACACCCGGACTACCCCGCGGACGCGCCGTCGAACCTCTTTCGTGGGATGCGGAAGGCCTTTGCGCCTATTGGTGATCTGGACAAGGCGGCGCAGGCGTTCATTCGCATCTCCAAAGAGCCGAACCCGCCACTGCGCGTGCAGCTGGGGAGCGACGCGTATGGCGTCTTCACGCACACCGCCAAGAAGGCCGTGAGCGACGCAGAGAAGTGGGAGGAGTTGGCGCACAGCACGAACATGGATGGCGTGGAAGGGCAGGCGGTACTGAAAGCGTTGGCCCCGATACTTGGTAGCATTTGAATGTAAAGCAACAAACAGAGTGTCATACTAGTTCATGCGTTTGTCTCCCGCGTCAGGTTGGTGAAGAGGCCTTCCCCGCTTGCGACGAATGGCGCTAGTTTCTCGAGCTCGAGGTCGAAAAGCGGCGTCTTGGAGTACTTCGCGTGAAGCTGTATACCGTTTAAACCACTTACGCAACAAACATACGAGAACACTACACACCTCTCTGCTGTCCCACCCCAGGATGTATATGTTCTGCCTGTCGTTACGAGCCTCGACGGACCAGTAGCCACCCGTGAAGCCGCCGTCCGGCGCATCATAGCAGTCAGTGAATGTCTTGTGCAAAGATTTGGCAACATCGGGCGTGGTGCGGTCCACCTCGGGCTTCAGAATGAGGTCGCACTTACGCGGAAGAATTAGCCTCAGTTGGAGTACAAATATGTCGTCAACCCACGAACTCGGTCACAGGCGCGACAAGGGCAGGCCTAATAACGTCGGCGCTTTCAAAGGGTAGTAGCCACGACGTGGGCTTGCCGTTGGTGTCAAGAGCGCGTACAGTTTCACGAAAGTTGAACTTGTTTGGATCAGGCCCTGAATACGCCAGAGGGTCCTTGATGCTCGCGGGCCACTCTACATATTAACGAACGTTGAGTTAGTGATACGGTATAACGAGAGGCATCACGCACCAATAACCCAGCTCAGCATGTTGGATCGGTCGTGTAACATGCCATAGTACTGCTCCTTGACGCCCGCGGATAACGCGGCCTGGCGCAGTTGCACGAATACAGGTGAGGTCAGTGGAAGCCAGAGCCGACGGTAATTTTGAGAATTTCGGCGATGATTGGAGACATGTTGGCCAAGTGGCAGGGGTGATTAGTGAAGTGAGTGACTGTAAACCGTTGTCTTATAAGTGCGAATCTTTACTCCCGATTTCGCGGACTATGCAATCGGATATTGACAAAGGCATGGGCCGCGAGTGAGATCTGTCGGCGTTGCCAGAGTCTGCATGACTCCTTCAGTAGCGTATATATTGCACTTGGACTAGAACATGGTGGGAGCGGTGCACATTTTCCCGTAAGATCGGGGAGACGCCTAGGGAAACTAGGGAGACGCCAGGATGATGCGACACGGCGTATTCGACTTGTATAGTTCCCCTTGTGAGAGTATCGAGACATTGAAGCTGGCACAAGCCGAGTGCAGTCAAGCACAGCGCGCAGTGAGGCAGGGTATGGAGGGGTATGGGCGGGTGTGAGGGTGACCGTTGAGAACAAAGAGACGCGTGTCTTTCCTTTTTCGGATTCCTTGTATCTTCGCTCTTGCTCTCGTATTTCAGGCGCGTGCCTCGCTAAATGTCTGCCGGACTTGGGTCAGAGGTCGTTGGCATCGTCAACAAGCTTCAAGATGCGTTCAGTGCAGTGGGATCTTCTGCTGCGGCCATAGACTTGCCGCAGATATGTGTACTCGGCAGTCAGAGCAGCGGCAAGAGTAGTGTGCTTGAGGTGCGCCTGTTGGACAATATTCCATGTGCGAGGACCTCACACAGAGCAGAACATAGTCGGACGCGACTTTCTTCCCCGAGGAACGGGAATCGTGACGCGGAGACCTCTGGTAATGTCGCTTTATAGCTGCGTAGCGCCCGTCCTCATGTTCGCGACACATCACAGGTCTTGCAACTCATAAATCGTCCTGCTGGATCGAACCGTATGCGACCTACTCATGACACGATACGCTTATTGACCAGGCGCAGAGGCCAACGGCGTAGACGCTAGCACAGACAAAGCGGCAAACGCGGACGAATGGGGCGAATTCCTGCACCTGCCCGGCCAGAAATTCTACGATTTCCACAAGATACGGGACGAGATCGTGCGCGATACCGAGGCCAAGACCGGCCGGAACGCAGGCATCTCCCCACAGCCCATCAACCTGCGCATCTTCTCCCCCAACGTCGTCACCCTCACCCTTGTCGATCTGCCCGGCCTGACAAAGGTTCCCGTCGGGGACCAGCCCAAGGACATCGAGCGGCAAATACGCGACATGGTACTCAAGTATATTTCGCGCCCCTCATGCATAATTCTCGCCGTCACCTCCGCGAACACGGATCTTGCCAACTCGGATGGTCTCAAGATGGCGCGCGAAGTCGACCCGGAGGGCCTGCGGACAATCGGTGTATTGACGAAGATTGACCTGATGTGCGTGTCTATCCTCATGCCAAGATATCACCCCTAACGCAGAGCAGGGACAAGGGCACAGACGTACGCGACATCCTTGCTGGGCGCATCATTCCGCTCCGACTTGGCTACATCCCAGTAGTCAACCGTGGTCAGCGCGACATCGAGACGTCAAAGTCGATCACGGCGGCGCTGGATCAGGAGCGCGAGTTCTTCGCGAACCACCCTGCATATGCAGGAAAGGAGGCCTACTGCGGCACACCGTACCTCGCACGGAAACTGAATGGCGTGCGTCGGATATGTCTATACTCGTTACGACCTTCTGACGCACCGCTTAGCTTCTCATGCACCATATCCGCGCAACGCTGCCCGATATCAAAGCACGGATATCCCAGCAGCAGACGAAATACAACGCGGAATTACAGTCACTGGGAGGTTCGACGGCAGATAATAGCGGCAACGTTGTGCTAAACGTTATCACCGAGTTCACAAACGAGTTCCGGACGGTTATCGACGGTAACACCAACGATCTGTCGCTGAACGAGCTTTCCGGCGGCGCGCGTATCAGCTTCGTTTTCCACGAGCTGTTCAACAACGGCGTGCGGAACATCGACCCATTCGACCAGGTCAAGGATGGAGACATCCGGACGATCTTGTACAACTCATCGGTGCGCTCTTGATCTTAGCATATCCGTCGACGTTGTACTCAAACCGGGTCAGGGTTCGACTCCAGCCATTTTCGTGGGCACCTCTGCTTTTGAAATATCGTCAAGCAGCAGATCAAGCGCTTGGAGGACCCAGGGCTCAAGTGCTGCCAGCTCGTGTACGATGAGCTCATTCGCATCCTCGGTCAATTGCTAGCGAAGATGGTGCGTCGTATTGTGACGAATCGGATCTCGATACTTGGTGACTGATAACCGTACAGCAAGCCTTTCGACGATACCCTGCACTACGCGAACGCTTCAATGCGGTCGTCGTCAACTTCTTCAAGCAGTCCATGAACCCGACAACGAAGCTCGTTAGCGACCTCGTCGCGTGCGTCCTTTCCTTCCCTACTCTTTACCTTCCCACTGACCCCCGCCCCCCAGCGCCCAGGCATGCTACGTCAACACCACACACCCCGACTTCCTCAACGGGCACCGCGCCATGGCCATCGTTAATGATCGCCTCGCGGCCGCGCGCCCACCACCACCAGGGGTCGACCCGAAGTCGGGGAAGCTCGCGCCGGGGGCGCTGAACAACAACCGCGACTTGGACGTGGACGCGAAGAAGGAGGAGCCGAGCTTCTTTGGGTCGTTCTTCGCGACTGCGCGGACGAAGAAGAAGCCGACGCCAGGGCAGAGCGTGATGGAGGCGCCGCCGCCGGTGATCAGGCCGCAGGCAGCGCTGAACGAGCGCGAGACGATGGAGACGGAGGTGATCAGTGCGTGTTTCTGTCCTTCCTCTATGTGACTCTGAACTGACGGATCACGCCCTCAGAACTCCTCATTCACTCCTACTACAACATCGTCAAGCGCGAAATGATCGACATGGTCCCGAAGGCGATCACCCTCAAGCTCGTGTCGCATTCGAAGGAGAATCTGCAGCGCGAGCTCCTGCAGGAGCTATACAAGCCTGAGGTGCTGAACGACCTGCTGAAGGAGAGCGAGTACATCGTCAGCCGTCGGAAGGAGGTCATCGGTATGGTGCAGGCGCTGAACAAGGCCGAGGAGTAAGTGGACCGTTTCCTGCTCTGACCAACAGACTGATCCGTCCTCCAGGATTGTGTCCGGCGTGTAGTTTGCGGGTGCGTAGAGGGGGGCGCGACCCAGAGACCTTTTTCTTTCTCGTGGGTCTATTGACTGTCGTATTTTGTATCTTCCGCACTCTTAGTCCTATTGTAATACCCTCTTGCATGCATGCTTTGTTTGGATTATTCACTCTGATTCGTCGACTACAATGTTCATACATGCGCGGCGCTTGCGCATTCCTGTTTCATTGTGTCTGCAGTAAAGAGCTAACTACTACACCGTCCCATTCATGCTTTCTTCTCGTACTTCTCCCACAACGGCCCCTTGTGCTTCGGCGGGGGTGCCTCCATCTGCATCATGACGAGAAAGTCGTATACCAGGTCGGAGGCGACGATGCTGGTGACGTCCGCGTTGTCGTATGAGGGGGCGACCTCGACCAGGTCGGCGCCGACGAAATTTAGCCCGGTGAGCCCGCGGATGATGCGCTTCATCTCGCGCACCGTCCAGCCTCCAGCCTCCGGTGTGCCTGTCGCGGGTGCGAAGGCAGGGTCAATCACGTCGATGTCAAGGCTGAGATATACCGGCCCATCGCCGACTCGCGAGCGAATGGTGCTGACGACGGTTTCCAAGCCGTAGTCATCGAGGTCCTCGGCGCTGATGACCTGGAAGCCGACCTCTTCGTCCTGCTGGATCGTCGACTGGTCCCGCATCTTCTGCCGGATACCCCCGTGGATGCTGTTGTTCGTCATGTGGCCCTCCTCGTAGGCGACGCTGAAGTAGGAGCCGTGCATGACGCGCTCGTACTTCGTGCTGCTGTTGCCCATCCGGCCCGTGTCAAAGTGCGAGTCGAAGTGGATGACCGAGATCTTGCCGTAGTACTTTGACAGCGAGCGGAGGATGGGGAGGGTGATGGTGTGGTCGCCGCCGAGGGTGACAATCGCAGGATGGGGTCGACCATCGAGCGAGAGCGACGCACTGCGGGCGGTGATGGTAGTCGCGTTCGCATCGCTGGCGACCGGACGGCCAAGCAGGGTGGTGTACGCGGACTCCATCTGGTCGAGCGCCTTCTCATTGTCGAACGGGGTGAGCGGGACATCGCCGCAGTCAATGATCTCCGCGCCAAGTTCTGAGGGGCTCTTCCCCCACGCGAGAGGGTATATGGTCGAGTGCACCCATCGCGAGGCCGTGCGTATTCCGAACGGGCCGAAGCGCGCGCCAGGCCGGTAGGACACGGTCGTGTCGAAGGGGAAGCCGAAGACGGCGATGTCGAATTTCGCACTTGCGTCCTCCAGGCAGCGCGTATACGGCATGTGGCCAAAGCTTAGCGGGCCGCTGTAGGGCAGGTCTGTCTGCGCTCCGTACTTCGACGTCCATGGCTCATTGCTCACGTCGACCGCGTCTGCCTCCGCGTGTGGCGCAAGCGGGGCCTGCGACGCAAGGACAAGGCTGGCGAGAACAAGGGGGAGGAGACGAAGGACCTGCATGGTTCCTACTCCCTTACCTCGACGCGTTGGTGGTATTTATCCTCCCATGATAAGCCGCGGCCACTGATAAGCGCACACACCGTCGATTCGGATGACAGCATCGTCCCGCGATGAGGACAGGTCTCCGAGAAAACGATCAGGAGTAGCTTTTGCGCAACCTTGTTGGTCTTTTGAAGCGGAACGGGAAAGGTTAGGAACGCTCAGAAAGGCGAACACTCGGTGATTGTGAAAGGAAACTTGAACTTGCTGATTAGCGCTGAGACCGTGCGTGAGGACTTCCTTCCAGACTCCGCTTGATTTTCGAGTGCCCGACGTCCGTGTCGTATGTGCATGTAGGAAAGCTCAACGCTTTGTGGCACGTCAAGCACATCATGTATCACTAGCAGTATCAATAACGCAATGGACGTGAAGGTCTCGCCATCTCGCGAGCCAGAGTCCTTACCAGCCTGTAGGGTTAGCAACAACGACGGCTAGGATATGGCTAGGCTTTGGTGAGATTTTGACGCGAACGTCATACTTCCTACATATTCTGCGAGCGCAGCTGCTCCCAGACTACTATTGACTAGTACTACTTACTACCAGTACTGATCTTGATACAAATAGTCACAATCTCCGCGACTCGGTCGGCCAACGTATTCTCCATCGTCTAGGTCAAAGCATAGCAGGAGACCGTCCTTTTCCATCTCGCGCATAGTATTCCTGTAGTAGAATGAGAGCCGGTTACCTATGGGCCATACAACGATACGTCGTAGTACGCATGACTCCGCGCCAAGCGATCTGCGTCGCACTCGCGACTTCACCATTGCCACAAATCCCTCCTTAGCGTCATGCACGCGGCCGGTTCTGGGAAGTTGCCGTATCAAGCGCAACTCCTGGAGGCCAGGAAGTAGCATATCCTCGCCAGGCTTGACGGTCAACGTGTCGTACAAAAGTCCGCAATCATCGATGGTGCAGTCGTCGAGTGTGAGCGATTGCAGCTGAGGCAGCAAGCGCATGAGCTGCAGGAGATAGGCTGCTGACTCCTGGAAACTGACACGCCTCAAGGTGAGAGACTCCAGCCGAGGCGAGCGTGCTATGAAAGCGGCTCCAAGATCTGCGCTGCGACGCCAGCATATGCGGTCCAATTCGAGCGCGGTGAGATTGGGAAGGTCGAGGGCGGTCGCGCATATACTGCCTTCATCGAATCGCAACGATCGCAGATTATCAAGTGTTACAGGTGTCGCAAGTATGGCATCTTCGTCTCCGAGCACCTCCCGTTCGGCGCTGATGAGGCCGTCTTCGTTTATGTGGGTGTCGACGAGGTGAATGCATTCGCGGAGTATACGACGAAGGTTTTGGTCTGTGCGAGCACGTCAAGCGTGAGGTGCGTGAGGAAAGCCCATGGTAGCTGGATATGACGAGGTTCGAATTGAAATTCAGCCATCACCGTCAAATTAAGTCGACGCAGGAGTGGCGATCTGGCAAAGGCGACTATGGGAGCATCGGGGGGCTTTGGGTCGTGTCCAGAAAGCGGAGATGCAGATTCTCCAGCCGGCGAAGGAGTCCTGGGGAAGGGCAGCCAATGCAGGTGCTGCATGGCGCGCCTTGGCGACAAGGCGTAAGTCCTTAATCTGCGCGCTGGAAAGCGGAGTTGATTGCCCAGAAGCTGAACCATGTGTTGCGCGTAGCTTTCATCTGCAACCACATCCGCCTTTGCTGCCCCCTCCTCGAAACTACCATCATCATGTATTCTGTGGAACCCTCGACGTCCATGGAGGTCCAGATCGTCTCCGCGTTCGACGTCGGCATTGGACAGCATGTGGGTCCACCCAAATGGTGTAGGCGATGGGAAGAGACCGGACCGAGAAAACCAGTGCTCAGCCAAGGAAGTGCGGCCAGATTTCATGATGCACCACCCCGTCAGCCTAAGCTGATGCCACAGGCGAGGCAGCGCGTGCGCTGCCGCACGCCAGCCACGGCAAACCTGCGTCAAACACAGCAGAACGCCAATGTTATCGTCGGGGCTACTGTTACTGACATTGGAAGGGACCAAAAAGGCTCGAAGTCAATGCAGAGCTCGATGATATCGCAGATGATGTCGGCGGGTAGAGCACGGATGGGCGACGCTGTTGCCTGGCGGAGGCGCTCGGATCCGTCGGAGACCTCCTTCTTCGCCTGATAAATCAGGTCGAGAGTAGCGCGCAGATCGTTAAGTTTTCCATCGAGATCTCGCTCATAGGCCTGCATGTCATCGAGGAGGCGGACGATCTGCTCTTTCTGCTTCGTATCTCTCAAGGGTGCATTCAGGTATATTGTGTCTTGGAGGGATATGTCGTCCGGCTGCATTACAACAGGTCAGACGAGTCATTCGGAGGAGTCGACGACACGCACCACAGTTGGCCTGCGGTTCAGCAGGTCTTGCACGCACGGGTTCATGGCTCCAATGATCTTGACTAAAAAGTCCTTGAAGTGCAAAATAAGCTTGGGAGAAGCAGGACGAGCAAGCAATCGTTGCCGATCATCAAACGAAGTCACCAATTTCCAAAGGCGTTGCAAGGACTGGAGACTCCGAGTCCGAGACGCGAAAGCCGTGACGATAGCACGTGACGGATCTATAGTGTAGTCACGGTTGACTTTTGTTTTCAGCAAGAACTCTGAAAGTCTATCATAAGAGAGGCGCTGCTTTGCGCTGACAACTCGACGTCTGTTCCACATTTCTCGAAGTTAACTGAATCAAATCGACAGAATATGACCTCGACCAGTATATCTCCGGACGTACACGACAGCTCTTCGCCGCTTCCACGTCAAAGAATGACATCCACAAGCCTTATATAAGGCGCATGCGCGCCAGACGTTGTCATTCCCTCACCATACACCTTCCGTAATGAGCCAAGGGGTCAACAGAGACTCGCTCGCTCATGCATCATGGCCCGGGGCGATATGCCTTTGGTAGGGCAAGCCAGCACGTACGCCACGAACCGCTCGAGTCTCAGTCATGAATGCATCATCCTCCATGGCTTCAAGCGAGACGTCTAGCGCCGCGCTGCAGCAAATTCTCGGGTATGAATTTCAGTAACTCCTTGGACAGTAGACACTTCATGGCGCACCTCCAAAGCTTGGCATTCGCGAACGGTGTCAAATCACGCGCATACATCCATCTCGAGAAGCGAGCCGTCCTCGCACTCGGTCCCACTGCTCTTCCATACCACCAGTTGAACTTCGTCCCCTGGTAGTGCTCATCGCAGACTCCCCCTTTTCATCCTTCCTTCTCCATCCCTCTTTTTCCCTCCCGCCCCCCTTTTCTCCCACTCCACCACTCCTCCCCCTTCCATCCTCGCGCACACTGTTTACCTGTAGCGACGCCGGCGAAAAGTCTCGGCTCGTCTGCACTGCTTCACGGCAACACGTCAGATCGCAAAGACCTTGCTGATGCGCACAACGCTCGGACAGTTCTCTCGCAGACCAAAGCATTTACACCGCTGCGGCCTGAGGGGATTACAGATATGAACATGGTGAGGGCACGGCGCAGAATTGTCTGAATACTCGTCAGCTCATGGATGTTCACACAATGTCAGCGTGAAGGCAAACTCACCTCAAACACGATGATGAGCCGTGTCGCTCAACTCGCAGCATGGCCCTGCAGCGACCGACCTAAATACGCCACATTTCGACCAGACGTGGGTCTTATAATTATCTTCCTGACAGGCAGTCGGACTTGAGCACCGAGGGCTATGCTTTTCAGCTGTCCATCGGTCCGACAGATAGCGCACAATTTGGGTGAGTTCGATACCATTGAAAGCCAACGCGACCGCTGAGACTCGACTTGCAGGTTTGTGAAGGCACAGTGCACTGGGGCAGTCTCCGGCATCTGAACAAAGTCTGGTTTGAAAAGGACTATCGAGAAACCATTCAGTGCATCGATCGATTCAAGCCGCCGTGGTCGAGATCGGTGAGTGACTAGTGAAGGACGAGTCGCAGAGCGGTTGGGCAATATCATTGTCAAAGCAAGATCAACAAACGGCCTCGTGTTTCTCTCGTGCATTGTGACAATTTTCTCGTCACTGTCACACTCGCCATCCATTCCGAACCGCGACCGTGACGGGGCACCTGTGGCGGCGATGTCGTTCACGTCACGCACGAGCTCGATCTTATCTTACCATGGGCGGCATTCATCCTCGTCGTCCCCCTCGACATCGCACAGAATCATGGAAGCGCTCCTCACGATTGTCACGGGTCTCACCGTCCGTCTCTCCCTCCCAATCCTCGCCCGTCGAGGCGACATCCGCGTCCATGCCGCGCTCATCGGCCTCTGGGAGGGCGTCGTGCTCTACTATTTCACTACCAAGGCCCGCCGCTCGAACCGCTACGACATGTACCTCAGCTTTATCATCCGTCTTTTCATCGACCTCGCTGTCACCGCGTCCCCCCTCCGCCTCGCCCTCATCATCATCTGGACCGGCATAGGCATGATCATCGCGGACATATCCCCCGGCCTCTACCGCGACACCGGTCTCGATCGCGCCTGGCGCCGCGTCGTTCGCGACCTCCGCGTCCTTCGCTGGGACGTCCTGTCTACCCTCAAGGCGCGTTCCAGCACGCGGAGGTCTCGGACCGGGGGAGCGGTTCGTTTCAGTTTTGCAGACGACGACGACGATGACACGGCGAGCACAATCATCTCGCCCTCCGCCACGTCGCCTAGCTCCCGCACGTACACGGCCACGCGGCAGAGCACGACCACCGGATACGCGCAGTCAATCCTCTCATCACGCTCGTATTCGACCACGTCCTCAAACTCATCAACCTCCACGGCCACCCCCCAGAATGTGGACACTCGATCCGCGCCAAGGCGGACCATTGCGCCTGTTCCAGGCTATTTCCCAGGCGCCCTCATGAGCGAGACAGAATCTCAAGTTTCTGGTGCGTCCCTTTGCGGAAAGACATGTCCAACATACTCAATTTCCCTACAGCCCCAAGGTCGCCAACACTGTCACAGCTTCCTCCGCTGCCTCCGTCTATTCCCACGTCAGACCAACCATCCGATCCCGATGACTTGCTGTACGCGTCCGACTCATCCGACGATACCGAGATTCCAGTCAGCATCAACGACATTCCCGACATGTTTGCAGGCGGTCCGCTCGAACCCGTGCAGGAGGACTTCCCACAGCACACGTACTCCACGCCCGCATACTCTACCCCGGCGTTCTCCGCTCGATCCTCAACTGCTCCCTCGGTAGCCCCGCCATCAACATCCAACTTCGAGACGCCCAACGAACAAGTGGCGCCGCCCGAGTCGGATGTTCCCGAAATCGAGGACGAGCCCAGCTACACTCCTCCGCGGGTAGAGAGCCCCGCACCGCGCATCCCATCGCCCCCTGTCGGTCTCCCACCTGCCCTCGCGTCTAATCGTGGGCCGTCAGCTACGGAGCGTGCGATTGCCCGCGCGGCGCAACTCGGCATCAAGCCCGTCATTCAGAAGTTCCATTCCACGAAGCCCTTCTCCGCGCCTGCCACCGTCGCGCCGACGAAGGCACCCACTCCCCGGTCTGCCTCGCCTAGCAAACCAATCAGCAGGCCTGTATCGGTGGTGCCTATCCGTCCGTCCTCAGCCGCACGGAGCAGCCCCGCACCCGTTTCGCCCACCAAAGGAGCATCTACGCCGACACGAGCCGCGTCCACATCGCCCCGACCTGAGGTATTCAAACGCGACAGCGCCAAGCGTGCCTCTTTGTTGCTGGGCATCCAAGAGGCACCTGCTCCACCGGAAGAGCGCCCTGTGTCGATGACCAGCAGCGGCTTCTGGCCTCTGTTCTCGAGTGGTAGTGGCAAATCGAGCATGAAGGGCCCGCCTTCAACTGCGGCGAGCAGCGACATCCCGGATCCGAACGACTTGAGCTTTTTGGAGCCGCCGCCGCCACCACCCAAGAAGAAGGAGCACAGGAGGATGCAGTCCGTGCCGGAGGAGGCGGCCGCGCGGGACGCGGATTTGTCGAATGCGATTAATCAGGCACTTGTGCAGGGCACCCCAGCGGAAGAGAAGGCGCGCGAAGCGGATGAGGATGCGCTGCGAAGGGACGCGGAGTTCTACGACCGGGACCCGGATGAACAACGCTATGAGCCGGAGCAGGAAGAGCATGGGCAGGAGCAACAACAGGAGCAGCGTGAAGGATCGTCAGTGCCTTCTCATCTGCGCCACGAGCCCATCGACAGAACGCCGCCGCCGTCGTACATGTCGGCCAATCCGCATGACGATTTTGTGGGCGGATTTTATGTGCCGGGTGTCGGTGCCCCGCAACAGCAACGACAAAGAGAGGAGTCCGTCGTAGGCGGCCAGTCAGCTATCGGCGCACCGTCCGTCCGTGGGGCGCCTTCGGCTGTCGGGGCGCGATCCAATGTTGCCACGCAGTCGGCGGTTGGAGCACAATCAGTAGCACCGTCCGTGGTCGGCGCACGACCTGCTGTTGGAGGTCACTCGAATGTAGGTGCCCAGTCTGCGGTCGGAAGGCGCTCAGCTGCAGAGTCTGCTCATAGACGTGCTCCATCTGTGGCGGGTGATGCCCAGTCGGCTGTGGGTGGTGCACCATCTGCTGTTGGCCCTGCTCCGTCCGCCGTGGGCGGTCGATCTGTCGCTGGGTCCGCGTGGGGTGCACGCGCTCCTTCCGAAGCCCCTGCTCCATCAGCCATGGGCGCGCAGTCGCAGATGGGCGCTCAATCCAACGTCGATGCGCAATCGTACGCGGGTGGGCGATCAAGCGTCGCTGGCTCGAGGTCCGCTGTTGGAGGCAAGTCCGCGGCTGGAAGCAAATCGGTCGCTCCCTCGGCCGTCGGTGGGAAGTCCGTCGCTCCGTCTAATGTGGGCGGCAGGTCTGCCGCGCCTTCAACCGTTGTACCTACTCCCTCGGCAGCAGGCGTTCCATTGCCTCCGTCTGTGGTGGGTGGCAAATCTGTCGCACCCTCGAATGCCGGTCGCACGCCATCGCCAGCACCTTCGGGTGTTGGCCGTCCTCCCTCGGCCGCGGGTGTACCTCTACCCCCATCTGCGATAGATGTCAGGTCAGCAGCAGGCGGAAGATCAACTATGGGCGATGCGCGGTCTGACTACTACTACGACGACGACGACGATGCGGAGAGCCTCGGTCCCAACGACTCGGCATCCATGGCCCCACCACGCATGGCTCCACCTCCATCGCAGCCTCCCGCACGCAGGAATATCTGGGATCGCCTTGGTAGCGCGCTGGGTGGTGCGGAACCCAAGTCCCCGAATGAGACAAGACGGACGAAGGCTGCTGCAAGCGTCTATCCTGAGAGCACGTTTGGCCGCGCAGATACTCAAGTAGGCCCTGGCCGGGCAGACAGTGGTGCACCTGGAGCGCCAAGTGCAGTCGGCGGCGCTCCAAGTGTTGCTGGTGGCGCACCAAGCATCTATCCCGGGAGCGCATGGGGCGGCGGTCAGAGCAACGTAGGTGGTGGTCGCGCAGAGAGCGCCATGGGCCCTGCGCAGAGTGCAGTCGGCGGTGCCCCAGCGTATACCCTGGAAGCACGTTCGGCCGAGCGGAGACTGTCGCGGGTCGCAACAATGCGCCGGGTCCCGCTCAAAGTGCGGTCGGTGGCCGTGCGGAGAGCGTTTACCCTGGCAGCACTTTTGGGAAAGCGGAGAGCGTCTACCCTGGCAGTACCTTCGACAAGGCGGAGAGGTCTACCCTGGAAGCACATTCGACAAGGCGGAGAGCGTTTACCCCGGCAGCAACTTCGACGACACGGAGAGCGTCGCCCCAGGTGCGAGCGTTCTCGGCGGGGGCAAGAGCGTGTATCCAGGCAGCGCCTTCGGCGTCCTCGAGGACGTACCGGAGGGAGCGCGCGAGGACGAGGAGGTCAACTCTGGCTTCGGTTCCGGGCTCACCACACCAGAGCGGCGGCCTATGAACATCGATGAAGTGCTCGCGGAGGCGACGCCAGTGGAGGGCGGCGACGAAGGTGAAGGGGAGGTCGAGGACGACAGTGACATGCCTGAAGCTCCGCTAGACCGCGCACTCTACGCGTTGAGTCTGGAGAAGCCGAGGGAGGGAGAGCAACCCGCAGCCCTGCGCCGGCGCAAGACGCGCGTCTCCCGCATTGTGCACGAGATGCTTGACGGATCCACCTTGACGGAGGGTCCCAAAGATCTGGAGCTCAATATCACTGGTGCGGTCCAGCCTGAGGAGGGGTTGCGGCGGGTCGAACAACGCGTTGCCACTCTTGTCGCCAGACAGCTCTCCCTCCGCAGCGCCGCCGGAAGTGTGCACGAAGAAAAGGATGAGGACATCGTGCTCGCCGTGTCCGTGCCGAAGGGCCCGAAAGGCGGCCCTCTCAAGCGCAAGATGACGGCCGGGCTAAAGGAGTATGTCGCAGATTTTCATGTGAGATGGAACATTTTGCTAATTGTTTTACCAGGAAAAAGCTCAATGTAATGGAGGACAAGAACAACGGGAGAGTCTTCAACGTCGTGATCCCTCGCAAGAGCGTCGACTGAGTCGGCCTCTTTCCTTTGTCTGATGTCTACGATCTTCTCCTTCAATCTCCATCTACCCGCGTTACCTGTCTGCCCCTGCTGTCCGTTGCTTTCGCAGTGCTATTTACATTTACTCACGAATTCATGAACACTTCTACGCGCTACATCCACCTACATGCTACCTTCTAACGTGTTGAATAGCTATCCTCATAGCCGCACGCCTTACTGATGATGTTGAATTTATGCTACTTACGAACTGACTGGTCGAAAATCTCCATGTGTACTTGACGGTGTTTTGCTTATATACAAAGGTTCAAATGACATTCTGATATCTATTGAAAGCCTTGACAGCGGTGGAACGAATAAGTACATAAACGTTCTCAAAAGGCTTTACTTACAATTGGTGAAGGTTACATTGTTTGGTCGTATTATGGGCTATGTGAGCGCCATCACGTCGCCTTCTGCCTTCTTCGGCGTTCCGTCTTCCTTCATCGTCACCCAGTTATACAAGGGCCGTGCGGTGTGCACTGTGTACCACTTGTCAATCATGTCCAAGGCTGCAGAACCCCAGTCGAAGGTGGCATGCGCAGATCTGTCGGAGGGTCCGTCGACGTAGAGGATTATTGACTCGTTGAACGGTTGGATAAATCCTGCGGCGATCCCATTCTTGACCAATTGGCGAAGTGGGTCGTAGTATCCGAGGACGTTCAGTAGGATCACGGCTTCAAGAGGTGAGTGCTTGTGTGTTGTGGTGCGGGCGGAGGGAGACTCACGCTTCCTGTGGATGCCGAGCTGGTCCATGTCGACACTTCCATGACCTGCCACGGCACGATTAATAGATGACTTCTCCCGAACAGCAGCCCATTGACCTCCTCAAATGTGCCGAAGCCGCCAGGCAGACCGAAGAAACCTCGGCTCGCTGCGCCATCTCGACTTTACGTTCATGCATAGATCCCACTACGATCTAGAGGGAGAGATGCTTCAGAACTATATCGGCCACCTCAGGCGTGGGGTTACCGTCTCGACTGCTTCCCGGCCTTTCTCGTTGAGCTGAACCGTCACGCCCGTGCTCGCCTTTTCGCCTTCTCCGCCACCTGCGACCATGGCGTAGGGCACAATACCGGTGACCTTGCCTTTTCCGTCTAACACGGCACCGGAAACCGTGCCCATGAGCCCCTTCGAACCGCCGCCATACACAAGCGGACGTCCGGCCTTGGCTATGGCCGTGCCGAGAGCTGTAGCGGGGTAAGTTGCTGGGTCAATAATACGCAAAAATTGCACACAGGTAGCAGCATGGACGTATGCCGGCTCTGTCCCTGTAGAGGATGCGCAGTAAACGGCAACGGTGCTGGTGCTTGATGGAGACGTCGAGGAAGAAGACATGGTTTTCGGTCTGTTAACTGATCTGTGAAAGATAACGATCGATCGTCAGTTGACTGCGCTGGCACTGGCAGGACGAAGGGAGCCTCCGCGTAGACCCGTGGCAGACAATGGATGAAGGAAGGGCAAAAGTGGAGCAGTTGCATTCAGACTATGCGAATAAATCCCCCTCGTTCGACGTGAAGAGAGGTTTTCGAGTAACATGCATATGTGGGACGCACTTTCGAGCAGGTCGGCTAGAAATAGTCGTAAGTGAAGCAGAGAAGGTGAGCGCACTGTTCAAAACCCTCCAAAGCATACTGTAAGTAGCACATGGAAGGTTCACATAGCGTGACTCGACTCGACCTTCGTCAGGTCCGGAAGCCCGCCGTCAACAGACGGCGGACGCTTGTCATTATGACATGCTGAAAGTGAGACTCATGAGGTAGAAAATCAGAGAGAAAATCAGAGGAATGGACTTGAACTTCAGTTGAGAGGCGCCCTGTGCCGCATGTTTGCAAGCTTGGCTTGCCCTAGGAGCGCGACATGAATAAAAGTACTACGCCCTGCTTGACGGGCCTTCGACTTCAGTTTCTAATGACGACGAGCGCTTCAACAGACAAGCCTTGTACTTTGACATATTGCAAGCTGCCTACGTGGTCCATCCATCCATCGTGGCTAACGTTAACAAGTAATAGTGAGGAGTTTGGTCAGAGTTTGGTGGAAGCCAAGTCGAACATGTCTAAGCGTGTTCCTTGAATCTACCAGGAGACAACAAGAGACAACAACGCGTCTTTCGTCACTGACAGTGACACATAGACGCGTCTCGCGTCGCCGCTCGACGAAAAGTTCAACTTGCCTGATACTTGTACGGCCATGGCTGACTGGACGTCAAACACGAATGAAGCGCTGAATCTCTCTCTTGGTGAGTAATGGAACTAGGAAGTTTCGTCTCAACTCACAAGTCATTGTGCTGCAGTGCGCGCCCCCGAGGACCAACAGAGTCTAGCGGAAGCAGAGTCCTACACAAATTTCCACCCCGCATTCACTTATCCAGTGTGTGCTGCTTTGCATGTCCAGAATATGTGTTAATCTTGTTTTCCTCCGCAGATATACGGCGAAGACGAGACAGTATACGGCTACAAAGACCTGAGGATCGACGTGCGTGTTTCCGTCTCACCTTTGGCTCAGTCCTAATGGCAGTCCAGCTTAGATATGCATCCGGCTCTCTCGCGCAATACCTCTCGATCGAATATCCAGAGAAGCTGCCATCGTCCTCGACCGTCGACGACGTAGAAGGGACTTTGAGGAAATTCATACCGCCAGGTATGCCACTTGCCTTACTGTCAATCTTGTCTAATACAAGCCATAGATTCCTGCACGGACGAAACGACGTTCAACGAGCGTGTCGCTAAAGACGCCACTACCTTCACGCCACCGGGCGAAAGAATTCATGTCTACACTCGTCCATCTCCAACTGCAGCAGGAAAAGGCAAGGGTAAAGACGCCGCCACGGACCCTAATGATGTCGACGTAGTCGAGTTTGAGATATATCATGTGCGTCCAAAGCACGAATTGCCCGACTCAGCTAAACCTCCGACGATCAGGCTACGTGGAGCACGCCTGGCATGCGGGAATATCATCGTCGAATGCAGATCTTCATTCTGCTTTACATCGAAGGCGGCTCTTACATCGATGAAGATGAGGACACATGGGAGTTCATGCTGCTGTACGTGCGTATTACTTGCGAGCGCTTCCTCGACTTATATCTCCTCAGGTATGAGAAGCGAAAAAGACGAGGCGACCCGACTGTAGCAACATACCATTTCGTTGGCTACTCGACATTGTACCCATTCTACTGTTACCCAGAAAGAGTTCGGATGCGGTTGAGGTAGGCGTCCCTTTGTCAGTCGCCCTCTCTGGTCTTAACATCACCTCAGTCAGTTTGTCATCCTTCCGCCCTATCAGCGACACGCCCATGGGTCCGAGCTATACAACGCTATATATCAATTCGTCGTCTTGCAGCCGCAGATGGCTGAGCTCACGGTGGAGGATCCTGCCGAAGCCTTCGAGGACTTACGTGACGTTAACGATTTGCGCATGTTGCTCGGGAACACCGAATTCATGGAAGAGGCCTTTGGCGTCGAAACTGTCTCCCATGGCGGCGGTCGCGTGGGCGGCGTAGGCAAGGCTGGGCGCAGCGGACGCGGCGGCAAGAAGGTGGCGGCCAAGGGTAAGCTGGGACCTCCCGCAGATAAGGCCTGGTGTGAAAAATGGCGCGTCAAACTCAAGCTAGCAACGGTCTGTTCCGTCTCTTCCTTCTTGTGGCGCGCGTTGACTGATGTGGGCGACACCCATCCGCAGAGGCAGTACCAGCGGCTGGTGGAGATGCTTATTATGATGCACATCAGTCCTGCGGATGCTGCGGCTACGCGCGCTTTCCGCCTGCAGGTCAAGGAGCGGCTGTATAGGTTCAATTTTGTGCGTATGCGCTCCCCGTAGTGCGAGCCCCTTGACTGAAGTGCATCTGTAGGAGGTGCTAGCGCAGCTGGAGAAGGAGGAACGACTAGCAAAACTCGAAGAGACCTTCCAGAACGTCCGCGAGGACTATTCACGGTTGCTAGCAAAGGTTCGATGGCAGTAACTCGACTCCGAATGATCATATCAGTGCTTTCTCTTCTGGGTATGCGTACTGCCTTAGTTGTCCCGTTGAAACCCAGGCGACGAGGTTTATTCGCCGGATCTTCGGCTGTGACACCTGTAAAGGGTGGGCGGCTGCCTGATCAGGACGTGCGTGGTACGTGAAGTGACTGAATATGACTAGACTGATCGTAACCAGACACAAGAGTCGAACAGGATACTGAGGGCTAGACGCCGTCGCGCTACTGCTTCTGAATGAAGATCAACCTTCGGATCTGGTCACTGTTCTATGCACCAGCTAGAAGGATGTTCCCAACCGTATCTGTGTCGTCGGCCACTGTCTGCAGGCGCTGTCGAGGCGCGTCGTGGCTCGCTTAGCGCTCAGCGCTTAGCTGGCAGCGAATTGACGAATAGTGCCGTGAGTCCTCCTTTATGTTTGGTTACAATGCGTGTCAACACTCAGCTACAATCTTGACAGAGTGCATGTTGGCAAGGAAGATAGCCCTTAATCCGCTGTAAGTGGCAACGTAATGCTGTCGCACGATAACTTTAGGTCCAATACATAGTGCTCATCGCCATGCCTGGCCATGCTGTGAATCGTCTGCATACCAAGCCCAAGGTCAATCACGAGTGCATTGGATCCTAGGACGCGGCGGATCAACACAGAGTCGCCTTATAACGCCTCCAGACGACGATGTCCGCTGGCCCTCTTTGACCTCGTTAATCCAACACGCCCACGCCAACAGTCACAATGGGGCCGGCTGCTTCATACGCAGGTCGTATAAGGCGTACGTTCTTCAGCGTCTCTCCAGGGGACCGGCCTGATCACAACGTCTGCAGGAAGCAGCTTTCTCGTCCTGCTGTACCTATCTGTGTTCATGCCGCCAACTTCACACATTGTCTCGAGAAGATACGGTCCTTCAACGCTTCTACCGCTGCCGACGCAGGAGTCAGGATAACCGACAACAGTGGTCACGTCCTCCCGCTCAGTGACTCCGTCCTACACGACGCGACCGCGATATCCTATGGAACTTGCTTGTCCGTATGCGGGAGTGGCCCGATGTCCTTCGCCTGGGACGAGTTCTCGCAGCTCTTCAGCGCGTGGCTGCTTCCGTGGCTGGCGCTCATCTCACAGCTACCGTTTGGTGGACGTCACCGTATCGACAACGTCGTATCCATCATGCTCGCAGTCGGCTCTCCCGCCCTCGCTGGATACTCCCTCGTGCTCACCGTGCTCAATTCGCATTGGGTGATGCGGCGGTTCCACCAATTCAAGCAGCCGCGCAGCGGTCACGCAATGCACGCACTACGGTGCTTACAGCAGGCCCCGCTCAAAGTGTTGAGCTTCGACTTGGTCAATACGCTCGTCGTGCTGCGGGAGAACGACTCGTGGTGGGACAACATCGTCGAGCGGCTGGACTACAAACACACGTGGTCCGTCTCTGCGGTGACGAATCTCATCTGGGTATCCATCGCATTTATGTTCATTGTCATCGACGCCTTCCGCAACCTGAAGTCAGAGGACTACAACGTGAGGGGGGAGTCAGTCGGCGTCGTCTGGCTATGGCTGCTACCCGTCGTAGTGGGCTGGCTGCAGATTTCCCCAAAATGCGACGCGGAGCGAATAGAGAAGGCGATGCACGACACGAACACCAAAGCCTACCATGTTGTCACGTCGGACGGCATCATCAATGGCGACGCAGTGCCCACCCGCCTATACGCTGTTTCCCTATACGACGAGGGTCGCGGAGCGGTGTACGACGATGAACAGTGCACCTCGCCCATATATAACTATGCACGCGTCTTCACGTGGGCACACGCTGCGGAGGCGATAGCGATGGCCTACCAATGCGCGGAAGAACGAGTTGGCTCCGGCGAAAGTTCGCAACTCTCGTCGCATACTGGTTCGGTCGGACACACCTACAGCGGAGTAGCTTGCGGTCACAGCTATCACGCACACGACAGCTTGCGCGCGCCTGGCGTCTGGAAGCGTATATCGGCTGCCTCCGTGATGGGCCTCCTCCTCCTCTGGTCAACGACGGGCGCAGCGTTCATGTTAAGCTGGCTCACGCCCACACAAGGTAAGCAGATATCTATCCACATAGTCGTGGGGTGTTGATAAGTGATAGGACTCGGTTGTCGTGCCGGCACCTACTTGGTGTACGGTGAGCTCAGGAAATTTTGAATCGCATAGGCACTGATTGTCTCTAGGTGTCGTAGCGACCATCGTATGGCTCTTCATGTTCATCTCGAGCATTCTTGTCCGGTGTGAGGTCATGCCGACCGATGTTACGCATAGTGTCCTGTCCGCAAATCCTCGACTCGGTCTCCCGGGACTCATGGCCATCTCCCTGCGTCGCATTGCCAAAGTCCTTGCCGCCGGTAACACGATATGGATCATCTGTGGCTGCATATTCCAGTTCAGCGGCTTCTACAACAGATGCTGGTGCAACAGCAGCGTTATGAGTTGGGGCGCGCGTGCGTTCTCCGTCCTGCAGACCACTGAGTCGGATGTTTCTTACCTACACTCTACATGGGCGGGAGGTGTGGTGCTATCGGCGGTATCGTCTATATTTTTCTACCTTTTTCTGAATTTGTATCTACATGAGCCGCCACGGGGACGGTGATTTTTATTTCGATGCGCTGCTACCACGCACAGTTTGTATCGTTCCGTTTTATTTTTTCGAAGACCAGTTGAAACTGATCAACTACTAGTGAATATTCTCTGTACGTGTGTTTCTTCTTGATCTGTGTACATACATACATAGAGAAAAGCTAAGATACTGCTGAAGCCAACACACATTTCGCAGCTTGACTTGGATTTCGGAAGTGTGGTCCATTGACGCATCTTACGCCACGCTGCGCATCGAGCCTGCCAGCCTTGTTAAAGCTCGCTTCACCTGTTGCACAAGGTTCGCTTGAAAACCATGTCAGCCTGGCTCTTTGTCGCTCAACCCTTCGACAGCTCGGAGTCACGCAACGCGAGTTCAGAAGTCGGGCTTTGGCTACCGCTTACGCCTCTATGCAAGAGATACCAACTAATTGCCTGAACTTGGCTGGAGTTTCTGGAAGCTTTCCCTGGCAGTGGTTTGTTCCTCACGTTGGTCTGAGTCACGTGACCGTGAGAAGTCTACACACGCGTGATTGACATTCTCCGGCATTGCTCCAGTGGACCGCCAGTCACTAGTCAACCCCCAGTGTCCTCCTGGTCCCAAATCTTCAGGGTAACTCCTTGTCTTCTTGGCTCAAGGAAGCGCAGACCGACTCTGAACATGGACCCGAGAGCGTCTTACAAGGCTCTTCTGGACAGACCGGTGTTGGTGAGCACGCAGCGCACTACTCATGTTGCCATTACTGACTCGGCCGTTCAGCCCCACGATGAAGACCTGCAGCAAACGCTATACGAGAATGAAGCGCAAGTTCCACGAACCACTTTGGAAGAACTGATCCGGGAAAGAGAAGGCTACGTCAGCGCCGTCGACCGCGCGATCCGGCGCCTCGAAGCGGTCGTCAAACGTCTCTCCGAGCAGCGCGTCGTAGCTTGCGAAGAGCTTGCTCTCTGTCGAAAAGCTACCTCGTCGCCTATACGAAGACTGCCTCCAGAACTCTTGCTCGTTATCTTCCAATGTCACGTCGACGACCGCAGCATCTTCGCCGAAGACGAGTTCCGCCTCTACTCAGAGTCTAAGCAATGCCGGTCGCTTCCGAGCTTCCTCGCATCTGTGCTCAAAATTACCCATATCTGTCGAGCTTGGCGCGGACTCGCGCACGGATCACCACACCTGTGGCAGCAGATCTTCATATGCGACATGCAAGCGTATGGACAGCGTGCAGTTTCGAACACGGTGGAGTGGATGCAGCGTGCGGCGCCGTTACCCGTGTCATACACTGTATACGGTGCGATTGGTTAGTCGACCTATGGCGCGAGCGCTATAAGCAGGATACGGGGGGACGTCCATTCAGGATATTCGACAGGGACGAGTCCTCCCGACAAGAAGGATACGCACACTGCGACTACAACTCCCAGCACACGACCTCGACTTCTTAACCTCGTTATCGTCATCATCCATAGGCAAGATGTTCCCGTCTTGGAGCATCTACAAATCAAGGTCAGGCATGGAGAGCTCTTCCAGCACGGCTCACTTAAATGTTCGCGCACTCCTCCTTCCTGCGTACGCTTGACCTGCGACAAAGTGAGGGCTAGATGGGGAGCATTGAACCACCATCGCCTTCCCTGGAACTCCCTCACCGACCTTGTCTTGAACTGTCTTCGCGGACTGGTGGACGACTTTTATGACATCCTACGCGGTTGCACCGCTCTCGTTCGTGCCGAGCTTCATTTTGGCAGTCGCATGGATTGGCGTCTTGGGGAGAGAGGACATCATCACTCTCCCTCACTTGCGCACGCTGTCCATCGCATGTTGTGGAAACATATCGTCGTTCCGGCAAAGTCTCTGCCTACCCGACCTCGTGTCATTAAACTATCACACAGTGGCGACTTTGACGGCGATGATTTCTCTGTGGCGCTCACAGCGATTCTTGCCCATGCACCACATGTCACCGAGTTGAAGATGCAAACTGCAACGCGGAAACCTCGATATTTCCGGTTCCTGCGACTCCTCCCGCGGTGGAACCCTCGAGCTGAGCTCGTGCACGTTTGCGCTTGTCCAGTTATACGAGCTTGTCTGCGCGGGACGCAGACCCTCATCCCCCGCCTACGTCGACTGTCCTCTGTTATCTCGAAGACGCGTCGGAAAGCCAGCACTGCCGAGCGAGAGGAGGGCCTCTTCGTCATGGTCTATACGCGCCAAGGACGCAAATCCAGCCAGTCGTGGATATCACAGCTCGAATATTTCTACTATCACTCCCGCGCAGAACCCTCTAACAAAAACAGTTCGGCATAAGCTCTTAGCTTTGGCAACGGACTATATGCAGGTCAATGTCTGAAAGGCCACGTTATATCATCACACGGCCCCTTGGTCGTCTACAAACGCCGGATGCGCTACAATGTACCTTGTGATGATCGTGTGTCGTCAGATAAGTATCCGTTGGTCTAATGAAGGCCGCCAGGCGCGTCGTATGGCATAAGTGTCCGTTTGTCTAGCTAAGGTAGAGACTGGACTCTGATAACGTTCGAAGCGGCTTACCCTTTCGTAGACCGGTACACCGTTACCCGGTTTACAATCGACCAGTCTCGATGCACACGGCACCTTGCTTACAAAGACAGCTGAGAAGACCAGCCAGATATAAGAGCGAAGGAATTGCGGCACTGTCGAGGTCGATTGAATATGCACGAGGCTCACAAAGGTGTGGTACGCGCGCTGTACCTAGTCACGCCTTGGGCTTGCCGAACCTAGGGCTCGATCTTCCGACTGCCGTCCATGAAGGAGCTGACACCTCGTCCGTGATCTTCGAGCGTCGCTACAACGATATCAGAGTCACGCATAGATCCGGGTGCGACAGGCAACTCACATCTTGGAAGTCGGCGACAAACTGTTGAAGCAGGGAGATACACCGTGCTTTAACTGGCCCGTGAGTAGACGCCCGGCGCGGTATTCCTGGAAACATGATCAGTGTCTACAATCGGCAGGTGTCAGGAAAGATGCTCACCTCCCAAGCCTCTCCAACTCCTCGTCGTCGTCCAAAAAGAACGACAGATACTGATAGGCCACATCCACCTCCGTATCCCCTCCAACTCCCGGTGCTCCTCCTCCGTCTCCCGCCCGCCCGAAAACGCATGCTTATTGATCTTGTTCTTGATCTGATTCGGCTTGTCCGTCATAAATATGCTGCTGTTCGGGTCGCTCGCGCTCATCTTCGTCTGCGGGCCCTGCAGCGCGGGAAAGAAGCGCGAGTGAGGAGCGCGGGCTTGGGGTACTTGAGCTTGCCCGCAATGTCGCGTGTGAGGCGGAAGTACGGGTCCTGGTCGATCGCGCAAGGGATGAGCGCTGGGATGTTGGAGACGGCGCCGAAATTTGGGGGAAGGAGTTGGAGAAGGAGGGCGCGGCTTGGATGGCGACGAAGTGACCTTGCCAATGTTGTCGCTAGGAGAGGCGGAGGGCGTGAATACGAGACAAGGCCAATACGAGGGACAACGTACGACTCGTTGAATCCGAAGGTGGCTCGGGCCTGGTTGTAGGTGATTTGGCGGGATATGCGGGAGACGTTTTCGTAGAATGCGCCGTTCATGTAACTGTAGTCGCTGAAGATGAACGTCTTGTTGAGGTCGAAGCCAACGGCAATGATGTCGCGCGCATTCATACGCGAGAATTCCTTTACTTGCTCGACCTTGAGCTGGATGCTTGAACAAGAACTTCTCGTCGTCTGACGATACGAGTTAGGAAGGGGGATGAGCTTGGACTGACGGCCGCTTGCCTGTAAGCTGAACGACGAGAGGAACGTCAAAGACGTCTTGCATCCACCTGAAGTCTCGTTATAATACGTGCAAGCATCAGGACGGAGTGGAACTGACTTAGTGAAGACGAAGGGAACCATATGGCCGAGATGCATGCTGTCGCTGCTCGGACCTCGTCCGGTGTAAAGGAAAAATGGCTTCCCCTGCTCATATCGGTCCAGTATTTGTGAAAAGTCTCTGCACAGCTGGATTAGTGGCGGAATTCTCCGGTAAGATCGATGTACGCACCTGTGCGAGAAGAACATCCCTCTGCGAAGGAAGACATGGGCCTGTGGCCAGTCAACTTCTCAAATCGCTGCAGCAGCGCATCGTCTATCCTCCGTGTGCCAAACTGGTCGATGAGTTGTCGTAGTCGATCGCCTTCTGCTTGCCGTCGCTCGTGACCCCGCCCTGGACGTCCCAGGGTGTCACGACCTGCGCCTGCTCGCCCTCGTCCTTCGGTGCGGGTTTGATATCTGGGGCTGATGAGGAAGCTCCCTCGACATTCCTGGTATACAGGGTAAGGCAACATATAGATTATCTGACTCTGTACAACGCACGAGTCCGCTAATGAAGTGCCCGCAAGAGCTGCACCGATCGACGCGACCGTCGGCGGTGCTGTGGGTCCGCAGCGAGTTCTTCCGGAGGGAACTGGGGGGCTGCCATTACAAGAGTTGCGCCGGATAATATGCTCGAGTTTGGAGAGATATGGGAGGAACGTGAGCAACGATGAAGGATCAGTGACTCGACGCGATCTTCCACGTCGAGCTGATCCCATCCGGAGGCCGGGCCGATCATGCTCTTGATGGTCCAGGCGCGTCGACGGTGACTGAGGAACTTGGTCAGTTTAGCAATCGCATTGCTTTCGACCACCATGCCCCTCCTCGAACTCACCACAAACGTTCAGGTATGGTTATTTCCTGTGGATATGTCACAGAATCTGAATAACGCGTTGTAGCTCCCCGACGCGAAGGCGTTCAGCCTCGAGCTGTCCAAGGTTGGCTCGAATCGATGATGATTAGGCGCCAGACTCAGATGCCTCTCCCAGGTCGGCGCAGAGGCTCTCGGAAAGCCAGAGGCCTACATCAGCGTGATCATCAAGTACAATGAGACCCTCACTTTCGGGGGCACGCATGATCCTGCTTTCCAGATGATGGTGGTATGTCAATCCTGTTATGTGTTATGTCCAGGCATCCCTTTTGACCGTACTTGACATTTTATCAGATCAGCCTCGGCAACATCAACCCTGCTGCCACCGAGAAGTACAGCAAGGCGCTCAGCGAGTTCCTCAACCAGAAGCTCGGCCTATCCAATGACAGAGGCTATATGTACGTCCGCATCACCTTGGAGAGGCGCGCGGGTCTGATCGTCGACCATCAGTACTTTCATTGATCCGGGCAACGCCAACATTGCGTGAGTCGCCTCTCTCGATATCTGTCTCCATTCTCCTGACCCCCCGCTCAGCTTCAAAGGGACGACCTTTGCGGCCATCCTCGGCAGCTGAGCCACTCGCCCCCACGAAGAACTGAAATGTACAATTGATACAAAGGGACATACATAGTTGTGTCAGTAGGCCATCCCTCGGCGAATGCATTTGTCGAGATTCCTTCGTGACTCTCGGGTTTGGCATCTGACGCGGGCCATGGGCGAAAGAGCTTGAGATAATGAATACACGCTCCGGCCAACAAAGCGCGAGCCAAGAAGACCGTCGGAAGGGGCCGCGGTCGAGTCAGAAACTCCCTGGGCGCTGCGATGTTGAAGACTACCCGTCGTCCTCGCGTGATATGGGGGCGAGGAATAGGATCGTCCATCGTCTCATGTAAAAATAAGCTGTAGGAAGACAGAGCAAGCATGTGAGTCTGACGCTGCACAAGTAGTGGGGTAAGACTCACCGGCGAACTCAGCGGCTAACAGATCGACGCCCACCAGGGACGAACCATTCATCCAATCCTGCGATCGATACATCCATAGTTCCCTCCGCCAATCCCATCGCTCGTATATCTCTCAGCCTACGGAGGTAGCCCTGACACCGAGGAAGAGGTGCGTCTTGCTCCTCAATATCGTCCCAATTCCAACTGAAGGAAAAGCGCCGTAGTGGACGACCCTCGGATATGTACAAATCCAGGAAGGACGCCATCCACTTGTACGTATCCGCCCTCCATTATTCTCCTCTTCGAGAGGAGTCTCTGCGGGAAGCTCGAGCGCTGTACCATGTAGTTCCTTCAGGAGCTGCAGCAACGCGTGTCCATTGTTGTCCACGAAGGAACTCATTGCAATGACTTCGCTGCCCATATCGGCACAAATGAAGGCAAGGGTGTTGAGGAGGGGGACGCGCTGGAGCAGACTGCGTAGACCCTGCGCTGATCCAGCTATCGAGCACGAGCCGCTGCCTACGCCGCAGATTGTGAGGTTCTCCACCCGCGGTGCATGCTCGACCAGATGCAGCAGCGCATCCCATTTGTGGGGTAGCGAGGGCGAATTTCTGTTCTCTTGAAGGTCGAGGATCTTCAACGCAGGGTACCGCCCGAAGCGCCCGAATTCGTCGGGGAAGACGCAGAAACGGAGATACAGCAATTTGAGGGAGGCGAATTCAACGACGTCTTCGTGGGGGCGGCCGCCTCGAGGAACCAGGCTGTCGCTGTAGCCAGAGAAGGACAATCGCGCGCGCTCGAGGCGCGTGCACTGGAAGAAAACGGCTCCGAAATTGTGTTCCGGATGGATCCAGGCGAGGTCCAACTCCCGCATCTGGGTCCAGGGAACGGGAAGAATCGTCACGAGAGGGACGGGCGGCTTGTTTTTGGACAGTACACCGATTGCGAGGTGCTCGAGGTGCGGGCACACGTGTTCGTGAGCGGGCAAGGCAACTCATGGTTTTCCCGCAACGCGGCGGGCCCTACAAATCGGCGACGAATGGTGAGCCGCTCGAGGATAGGAAATGAGCCGAGTGGGAGGCCGGAAAGCACGGATATCAGCTCGTAGTGCCCTGGGCTCGCCGATTATAGGCGAGAGACGCGAGAGAGATGCCAATGTTGTGTCGTATAGCATAGGATAGGCCTGCTTCTTCCCCGTGCCGTATACCTCGAATGTGACGGGGAGCGAGCCTGCTCGGCGGAACCATCCTTCAACATGCTCGATGGCATGCAAGCTTGTCGCCTGTGAGCCGTAGAGTTGCAGTCGCGTCCAAATGCGAGGTGCTTCGAACGCGACTGTGCGCCAGAATGCACAGACGTGCGTTGGCACGAGGATGGACCTCGGCGTGGGGGTTTCGTTGGCGCAGTAGATATGGATGATTTCCGCCAGCAGCTCGTGAGGTAACCGGCGCACGGGCGAGGCAAGAGTCATCTTGCAATCTTGAAGGTTACCGACGGGACCACACTGGCGCTCATCGATAGTTGGTGTGAACGCGCTATTGGGCCTCACGATGGACGCGATCCCGGATCCTTCTCTCTCCTCTAGCGTGGTAGCGATATTGTCAAAGACAGGGTGGTTCAGCTCGTCAAAAGCATTGTCCACTGTGTGCTGCTTTTACGCCTTACTTAATGGTCAGAAGCATGTACACGTACGATATACACTTACCTCCATGATAGTCGAGGTCACTGGTCAACATAGTCGGCATTGCCCTCGTGGACTGTGGTAGGGTAGGCGTGTACAACACCACGTGAGCGGCAATGTCCGACAGACGCGTCGCGTCGCCGTCGGTGCGTCATTGGCGTCATCCGCGGCCTTCACGCTCAAGTCCATGAATCTGATGCTGCTCGGCCAATCATCGACGATGAAATCGTCAGCTGCGTCACTTCATGGTCACCTTCTGACAGTGCGGGGTCGCTAGAATCCTGGATAGAATGTGTATAAAAGGCTTCAGTTCTGCACATTCTCCTCTTCACTCCCCATGATTCCTCGCACCCTCTTATCGCGCGCAGTTTGCTCTTCCCGTCGCTTCCCCGCTCGCCCACCAGCATTTTCCGCAGGAATCCAGCGCTTCGCTGCATACAGAGCCATGTCGAGCCGCACCCTCACCGACGCGATCAAGGAGGACCACCAGGAGGTTCGTCGTCATGCGCGTTGTCAGTAGTTAGTGCTCACACATGTCGCAGATGTACGAGTACTACGACAAGTACACGAAAGCTGCAGGCGACGTGGACGCGCAGGAACGCTGGGCGCGTCAACTCATATGGGAAGTTGCGCGCCATGCAGTTGGAGAGGTGCGCCGTGCCACTACATCTCAGCTGGATCGCAAACTCACTCACAAGCAGGAGCTCGTCGTATACCCTCTTATGGAGCAGCACATGGGAGACAAGGGTTTGAAGCTCGCCGACCAGGACCGTGCTGATCATCAGGTGCGTTCTACGAGCCTTTGAGAATGACTACCTATTGACACTCGCGAATCTTAGGATGTGAAGGAGAAGTTGTACAAGATAGAATCGATGCAGGTCGGCAGCAAGGAATACGACAGCTTGCTCGCCACCGTCATGGATCACCTCCACAAGCACAACGACTCGGAGGAGCAGCAGGACCTCCCTGAACTTGAGCCAATCCTGGGAAGCGACGGTAGCGCAAGCGCGGCTCAGACCTTTAGCAGGACGAAGAAGTTTGTTCCCACTCGGTGAGTTTGAAGACTTCTCGCCGTTCGTTCTACATCACTAAATCACTATAACAGTGCGCATCCGTCGGCGCCTAACAAGCCTCCCTTTGAGACGGTGGCCGGGCTGATGGCAGCGCCTATCGACAAGATCAAGGATATGTTCGCAAAGTTCCCCACTGACGAGATGAAGTCCAAGTAAATATCACGCTACTCTATGTCCTCGTCTTGCATCTCATACTGCTGTGTCATAAGTAATTATATTTTGTAACATAACATAACAAAGGTTTTTGCACGCTAGCCATTGTGACTGCGCCCCAAAAAAATCAGTTTCACACCTGAATACGTCCAACGAGTCACAGAGTTTGGTGATAGAGTTCAAGACAGGTTTCAGTTTGCATCGTTCAACTTCAACAAGTCACGTGGCCGTGGGATATACCACTGGCCATCCTGGAGTGACTGTCCTCGAAAAGCATGCTGTTCCGTTTCGACTTCATTGCAAGGAGTGCAAATATGGATCGAGCATCTAGAATACAAGAAGTACAAGTGTATGGTATCAAGAAGAAGACTGGTATACAGTTACAAAAGTTCAGGCGCCGTCCTCTGCCTCCACGCCGTCTTCGACTTCGTCCGAGGATATCAAATCAAGAGGTGTCTCTACGTCCATGCGGGTCGCACATGAGCAGAGCGATGCAAGAGAGTTGGCTGATGTTGGGTCACGAAGAGTCGAAAGCGCACGTTCGCAGGCGAGCTTCCGTGATACCATGTGGTTCATTGTGACGACCGGTCCCGCTATGAGCGTCTGTTCGTCGTGTGAGAGGCGAAAAGGGAAAAGGCTCGCTTGGTATTACTCACGTCGTGAAGGTAGACAGCGATACCGTCAGGGTGATGCTTTTGCTTGGAGGCGTCTTCCTTGAAGGCGCGTCAGTATCTCGCAAGGACGAGGCTTAACCACACTACTAACTTGAATTCGACCTTCTCTCGGCAATCCGACTTCCCCACCCATATAAGCAGTTCGCTGACCGGGTCCCGCGGCATGGCAGGCGACAAGAGCTCGAGGAGACTTTCCATAGCTTGCTCGACCACCGCCGCCGTCCTATCGTAGTCATAGCCAGAGTCGACGAACACGGCACCGATGACGCTCTCAAACACGTCGCTCAGCACCTTCGGCGGGTCGAGCTTCCACCCCTTCGACAGCACTTCTTCGTAGGGCATGTGCTCGAGAATCGGGACGTGGCGAGCGATGGCCATGCTGAGCTCTGTGTTATTGACGAGCAGGCTCTTGTGCAGTTGAAGGTGCTTGACAGATAGCGCTGAGAGGCCCTGATTGCACACCGCGCGTGCCCGCGGAACCGTAAGCTGGTCCGAGTTCGCATGCGGAAACCTGCGATACAGGTACTCGACAACGACGAGGTTGATGACGGCTATAGAATAGTCAGCAATGCGAAGATGAGACGAGCCATCAGCCTCACCATCCCCAAGAAATTCCAGTCGCTCGTAGGACCCTTGCGAATCCAGTGAGGCAAACGAAGAATGCGTAGCTGCTTCGCAGAGCAAGGCGCCGTTGCGGAACGTATATCCAAGCTTCGCCTGCAACTCCCTAAAGAGATCCGGGACTGTCGACCGTGCAGGTGGCGCATATCGGCGCGGCCAAGGTTCACTGCCACCGAAGGCGAGCCCAAGCGCCGTCCCCGCATGCAAAGCCATGTCGATCCCGCCCGTAAGGAAGCTCGCACCGAGCGTCGCTTCCATGCAATCTTGCAAGCTTCTCCGCGGAAAGCTCCTCCGGGCGCATCTCGCCGGCTGCTCGCCATCTTCGACATAGTCCCAAACAGACAAGGCCTGGCTCTCGCACGTCAAGAATCGCTCCAGCAGCACCTCCCTCGCACGCGTCAGCAAGCACTTGTTCGACACGCATATCTGGCGCAGGAGCGTAAGCTGGCCTTCGTGACGATGGGGATATTTGTTGAATAGATGCACAGTGGTGCATAGCTCGAGAACAGCATCTCCGAGCGTTTCTAGGCGCTGGTTGTTGTACGGTGCACCTGCGCAGGGTAGCGTAAGGGCTTGAATGAGGAGATCGCGGTCGATGTAAGGAAGCCCAAGGGATAGTCTAGCTCTGTCAGTGCGATAGATGTCGGTTGTACGATGGAGTAGTGGCGGTAGAACCTCAAGTGCATTGACCATGTCCTCAGACATGTCAGTCCATTTCGTGCATCCCTGCGGTAGGAGGATTCCATCCGGAACGTCCGATGTACGATGGCAGTCTACGTCGCCAAGATGGTAAGACTTGTCTGAGGATCGAGCCAGCAAAGTCGTCTGCACAAGCAACCCATCCGTAGGCACTCGCGCCTCCCAATTTTTCCTCGTCCATTTGTCGACGTAGAAGTTGTAGTAGGTCGCTGAAGCAACTTCAGATCGTAGTCGCAATCTCCTCTCCTCGCGTGAGTCAGGCGGTACCGTCGTTGACACCATCAAGTCCTCGCGAACGCCGCAGAACCGGCGAGGCTTGCCGTACTCGTTGTCGTTCATCACCATAGCGAGTTCGCTCAAGTCCACGGCAGACCAATCCGAAGAGCCGTATGGATGCAGCAGCATGCGCTGGACAGCGGCCAGATCAGGGCAAACGCCAGCTGTCATGGGTACGACGAACAGACGGGGTTGCCTAGTCGGAAGGGTTTTCGCTGTGATGCGGTACCAGACGCAGAGTCGCGTGTACTCGCTCAGCATCTCGCGCTCTTCATCGTCGAAGGATGTCTCGTGTGGTTCCCCCAGCCTGATGTCGTTGCCTTTCCAGGCGAGCTGTGCGACTGGCAGCGCCGTGCCCGTTATCAACCCCGCCACGCAGCGGTCATCTATGAAGACGGGGTGGATCCAGAGCCGCTCTCCGATCGTCCATGGCTGCACGACGGGCACGTCCAGTATGACAGGGATATCACGCACGTCGATGACTCGTCCGTCTGCGTCGCAACGTGCCTTCTTGCGCGAACCAGACACGGGCAGTAGATAGTCGTCGAGCACATCCCGCGCGTGCAGTTTGCGGACTGCGAGGAAGGCCGCCGCGCGCTTCGCTTCCTTCTTCGTCGTCTTCGTCGCGCCGGTGAACACGAGATCCTCGGGAGGCAGCGGGATGCTGCGCGGGAGACGAACAGTCGCAACGAAGTCACCGGAGTACACGGGAAGAGGTGGCGGGGAATAGGCGTCCCGGGGTATGAAGCTACATAGATGGCTGAGGAGGTCGATCGCATTGTCGTATGTCAGGACAGCGCCAGTTGAGGGAACCACATAACGTTCTCGTTGGGCGATAGCTTCATCGTCTAGCATGTCCGCATCTGGGTCCTCGTCGGCTTCGACTGCTGGCGAGGTGTACAACTTCTGCAGGTGGGACTCGCTTAAAGATAACGACTGATACTTGGCGAGCGACGCCTCGTCGTCCTCCCGTATCATCACAGCAAAAATCGACGACTTGTTCCTTGCCCGTCCTCGAGATTGCCGGTAGCCGACTGAGTGGTTGAGAGAGTCAAACCGCACCACTAGATCGCAAGCCTGCAATATGTCAATCGCGGCGCAACAAATCGTCAGAGTAGACATGGCCGCACCGGAAAGTCGAGTCCTTCCTCAGCGACCGAAGTGGCGATTACTGAACACATAGTCAACGATAGCGCTCACGGTTATATAGATCAACGTACACAAATTGACTTCTCCGTTGCGAAACTGAGCTACAACCTCACCTTGTGAGGCTGTGGTCATTCCCTTAGGTCCATCGTTGCCCGGATTCTGCCCGACGATCGCCGCACAGCGAATACGTCCCCGAAGCCGTGGCAAGCAAGGCAGGACGCTGGCGAGACATATCGCGACATGTCGCTGTTCCACGAAGACGATGCCTTGTGATTCGGTCATATCTTGATCGAACAGCAAATCCCCCAGCGCATGGACTTTAGTCGAAAGCCATTCGTCGGAAGGCGGCGAGCAGTCCTGTCCCTCCGCGAAGTACGGGTCATAACTTGCAAGGATACTCTGGATAACGGCCAAGTCATTAACGTATTCCGGACGTGCCTTGCTCAGGCCAAATTGCAAGCTTGTTTCCGTGTCCTCCGCGGATCCCAGCGCTCCCTCTGCCGTGATTACCTCTCGCGCAAGCAGGTCCTTCCACTCCCTATAGAGGTACCACGACGCACAGTAGGGCCCCAAGTTGTCAAGCGTGGCCTGATAGCGTCCCGCCATGCTCGTCATGTTCAAGTTGTGCCACTTCAGGGTGTCGAACACTTGCAAATACGGCCACATCTCCGGAAAGCTCGCGGGCTCGTCGTTCGCCATTCTGGGCGGCGCAGCGTACGTCTTGACAACCTGCGAGTAGATAGGTCGGCGCGCGGCGCACACAGGGTCAGCGTAGCGCGGGGGCTTACTTCTCGGGGCTGCGACGTGTGGGCAGCGAGCTCGCTGGCATACGCCTGCACGCAGACTATCCTTGCGTCAAGATTGGATTCGAGGGTAGCGAGGTCTGCCGCCGGATTCGCTGTACTCCATATGGGCGTTGCAGTGAGGCCAAAAATACGCGGTCGGCGTTCAGCTGGACTATGATAGTAATGGCTCCTCATGATTTGGTTGTATGGATTTCTGTCCTTCGCGTGATGGCATTCATCGAATACGATGAGCGCGGTGCGATCCATACTCCAATGTGAGTGGGCGAGGAGGTTGAGGAAATCCTAGCTATATGTAAACGCATATTAGCTTGACAGACATCAGACAGTCCACAGATACGCACGCGTCATAACAAGCACGTCGCACGACGCGAACACGTCCGCCCATCCTTCCCGGTCCGTCATCTCCAGCGCATTGGCCCCAATCTTTTTGGTGACCCTCAAGGGCGAGTTCGCAGAGATAAAGTTCCCCTGCTGTTCGACCAACGCAGTTGTTGGTACCAGGAAAACAATCAGCTTGCCCTTGCTAGACGGTTGCGCCGCGACCCATTTGATGAGCATAAGGCTGATGTAGGTCTTCCCAGAGCCAGTGCTGAGCACGGCGATCCTGTTCCCCGCCTGCGCTTCGCAGAATATCTCTTCTTGGTACCGCCGTGGCCTGAGGTCCGCCACGTCCTGGTCATCCGGGAAGGCGATGGCCATGGTTGTGGTCAAGTTGGGAAGACGTGGGAAGCCGGGCGCTTGTTACATCGATGCGCGTGATCAGCAAGTTCAAGTTGTGAAGTCGAAGACGCGAACGGTCACAAGAGTGACACTCGCGACGTTGGGCACCCGCAAGGCAGTCACTCAGGCGACACTGTAGAACGAGCTAGGATATGTGGATTGCCTACTGTTACATAGTATACATTGTATAAGTACAATTTTCGCGATAAGTATACATGTGGGACGTAAGAAGGATAAATACGAGCTGCGGCGCGTCGCGCAGCGAACACTTAGAACGCCACCTTGCTCACCAGCCCATCCAGCTCACGGTCCCAGCACTTATGCTTGCTGACCTCATAAGAAAAGTTCGCCAAAATCCCCTTCTCGCCCGGCCCAATTTTGAGCGCGTCCGAGATCATCGACGACGCCGTGTATTTGCCCGTCGTCACCACGCCGTACGACGACGTGACGTCCGTGCTGTCACCCGAGGAGAACTGCAGCTCCGAAAGCTCGAGCGCGCGCTGCAGGACAGCCACACCTGAGGAATGAGGCGTCAGAGACAACGGACAGCGCATAAAGATCTCCACTCACCCTCGCCGATCGCGCCCAGCGCCTTTAAATGACCGAACGCCTCGCGGACCCAATGGATGCAACGACCGTTTGACACGAGCGACTCTGCGGCCTCCCGGCCTGACGGGATGAAGAGCGCATCGAATAGCGTCGACCGCTGCCCCTCGAAATGGTGATCTGCCATAATGCCCTCGCCCGCGCCGACTGTCTGACCAGCGGGATAGATCTTGCCTCGCCGGGGACCGATGAGGAATGGCACAGCACCCGCGCTCTTCAACGCCGCGCGCACCGCCTGCACCTCGTTCCCGCTGAAGCCGTCCGCGATGAGAATTGCGATACGCCGAGATGCGATGGTTGGCGTCTTCGGCGCGTAGTAGGCCTGCGAGAGTGTATCGCTCTTCTGTCCCTTGTTGAGACGACCGGGCTTCTCGGGCACCTCGCCCCAACGTTAGTCGCGACGTTCTTTGCAAGGTCGAAGTCGATGTTGTTGAGGACACGCGAGTAAGACTCGTACACGAGCGGGTCATCGCAGTGGCTGAGTTCGAAGGACATCGCGGAAAGAACGTGCGCCTTCTCGTGTGGCGCGAGGGAGTTGTAGAACAACTGCGCCTGATTATAGTGCTCCTTGAACTTCTCCCCGCGTGCGCGCTGCTTGATGCCCTCGATGCGCTGCGCAAACTCGTGGTAGCCGCCCTGTTCCTTCGCCACAGGGGGACCATGCTGGAAGCGGTTCGGCCAGTAGTTCACTGGTCCCTTCGTTATACGCATCTGGTGCTGGCCGTCGCGGTTGTGGTTCATGACGGGGCAGACAGGGCGGTTGATGGGAAGTTGCTCCCAGTTAAGCCCAAGGCGCGAGATCTGGGTGTCGAAGTAAGAGAAGTTGCGGCCCTGGAGCAGCGGATCGTCGCTGAAGCCGATACCCGGCACGACGTGGCTAGTGCAGAACGCGACCTGCTCCGTCTCGGGGAAGTACTCGTCGACGGGACGGTTGAGAACCATCTCGCCGATGGGCTCCAATGGGACAAGCTCCTCGGGCCAGAGCTTCGTCGCGTCGAGGATGTCGAACTCGAAGTTGTGCTCATCCTTCTCGGCAATGGTCTGAATGGCGAACGTCCACTTTGGCGGCGCGCCATTGGTGATGGCCTCCTCGAGATCCTTCCGATGAAAGTCTGCTAACATGTCAGGTGGTGTACAAAATGAAGAGGTCACCACTGACCAGGGTCCTGGCCCGCAATTTTCAGCGCCTCATCCCATACGAATGAGTGGACGCCAAGCTCCGGAATCCAGTGAAACTTGACGAAGTATCGCTCGCCAGCAGCATTAATGAGAGTGAAGGTGTTGACGCCGAATCCCTGCATCATGCGATACGAGCGCGGGATGCCACGGTCGCTCATAGCCCACATTACCATGTGAGATGCTGATAGACTGGATTAGTCGCGCATATATACTACTTTGCCACAAATACCCACCTTCTGGCTGCAGGCCAACGAAATCCCAGAAATTGTTGTGCGCGCTCTGACCCTGGGGCACCTCATTATGGGGTTCCGGCTTGACGGCGTGCACAAAATCGGGGAACTTGATTGCATCTTGGATAAAGAAGACGGGGATGTTGTTGCCGACAATATCCCAATTGCCCTCGTCGGTGTAGAACTTGGTGGCGAAGCCGCGTACATCGCGCACGGTGTCGGCACTACCGCGCGAGCCCTGCACAGTACTGAACCGTACGAAGGTGGGCGTGGTGCGAGTAGGATCGGTGAGGACGCCAGCAGAGGTATATTTCTTGGCTCGGTCGTCGAAGACCTTGAAGTAACCGTGCGCACCAGCGCCACGTGCGTGCACCTAAAGGCGGGTGAGATGAAAGAAAACAAGTCTGCGAAGATGAACGCACCACACGCTCCGGAATACGTTCGTGGTCGAAGCGATGGATCTTCTCCCGTGCGATCTGGTCTTCAAGCAGTGATGGGCCGGCATTCTGTCCGTTGGAGACCTTCAACCTGGGCAAAGTTAGTATGACATTACAGCGAGGGTAGAGCGGACGCACCAATCGTCGGTGTTGGAGACGGGAACACCGTGATCGGTGGTGAGGCCAGTGGACTTGGTCACCTCGACGGTGTCGCGGCTGAGGTCTGCGACTTTTGCGTTTGCAGTCATGTTCGTGAACGCCTGCTTGATGGTGGACGACATGGGAGGAAAGAATGAATACGGAAGAGGACGTGGATGGTATATATACTCCGATGGCGCGGAAAGATGACGCGGGGAGTGAGGGCACCATCGACCTATCAGAGCGCGCGCGTTGAACGCGACGACGTCAGATGACGATCATCCGTCGCACGGGGCTGCCACTAAGCGCTCCCGTGCGACACTCAGTCACACACCGCCGGTCTTCCGCATATCCTCTGGCCGTCCAGGTGCATCCTCCAGCCGCCTTTGCGCCACTATTGACGTCAGGCGCAGACATCGTGATTCGTGACAGATCGTTCAGTGAATTCTCAGTACACAAGAATCTCACTAAGGGAAGCACCTGATGAAGGGGACGAGGTCGGCAGGCTCTGCGCTCAACCGTTCAAGCGACAGAATGAAGCAAGCAATGAGAGGGATCGACGCCGATCGGCCGCAGTCGACGTGGGAGACATTCGAGCTCAACCAGCACGTGATGGCGTCTAGCTCTCCCACGGGGGGGTGCGTTGCTCGTCACCGTGAGGGTCGGTAGGCTGACCCGTGGGCCCTCACCTGGAGGACTGGCTTCTACACCCTAGGTTGTCTCAAGTAGAAGTGGAGACGGGCCAGCCCCGCAAGTGATCGATATTTGGCTTTGTTTACTGATGGCAAAGTTGGCTGGGGGACTTGTCTACGCAAGATTGCACCTGCAATACAAGTCCAATCGCTCTCCTTCAACCCGGTTATAGCTCCTGACGCCCATATCTAGGAGCTCTACAGAGCGATTCGCGAAACTCGAAGATATACTGCGAGTTCCGATGTCTATATCACGCAATACTTCATCCTAAAATAATTCCTATGTAGGCCTCCTAGCTATAGGCCTCAGGATCCGTTCTTGCACACGCCGACGCGAAGCCGAGGACGACGGAAGGTTGCACTTTGTAAATGATCTCCCTCGAAGTCCTTCCGCAAACAGGAAGAGCGTAACGAAAAGTCACGGATTGGTCACGATTTGTGTTACGTCGGTGGGCCGGTCCGACGCCCCTCCAGTCGAGTTCGTCGGTTAGCATCCTTCGACGTAGGCAAGAGACCAGGAAAACCTCATAGGCCATTTCAGGTGAAGCTGAACAGTGCTCTGGAATTTTTCGAAGGCCAAGCGGCCAATGACGGCCATGACAGCGTTCACAGGCGTCGTAGACAAGGATTGCGGTGGCTGTGCAGCCATCAGCTGCCGATCGCTCGCAGGGCTGGCCGTTCCAGTAGAAGACAGTGAATTGTGTACACCAAAAGGACGTGAATCATCATTAATATTCCTCGCGTTCTTACAGCATGCCGTGAACGAGTACTTACTAGTACTTACTACTACATCACATCGTTCCAACAGTACCTGTGCTCACGATAGCCTGGTGTAATAAAGCTCTCCCTGGTGACAGGTCGGAATAGAGTCACAGAAAATGTGCAGCGCAAACAGGGATTGTATTCTTGCAGGGCGTAGTCTATTTACTGACTCCCCTCTGCACCAATTAGGGTTAGGGTTAGCCCCATCCACCTTCAAAAAGAAGAGCCCGCCCAGCCAGAGTGGCCGGAGCGGGACTGGGAAATATTGAGACGGTGCATGAGCCGAAGCCCATACAATGCGCAGGCTTTCCCTGAGGACAGGGTCGCCGTGCTATGGAGAACCCCCACGCACCACCTGCCCAGATACATGAAGGGGCAGATGCCATCAAGGTAAGTATGAGTTGCTCAGGTGAGAGAGGATGGCATTTGTACTCGCGGAACGACGCACGGACCAGGCAGCGGCCACGCGTCGGGCGCAGCCTCATGTTGACTGGCGCTGGGGGACGTTGACGAGCGACGAGTCTGTACTTACGAACTGTACATCGATAGCTTCACGTCGAGCCCAGATCACATAGCGCATCAAACTTCACTGGCCAAGAGCTAATTGTCTCAGGCTGAGATACACAAGTTACGTAGAACAATAGCCAAAACTCTATCTACATCCATCCCATATCATCTAACGACATACACTTCGGCCTGAGCTCTTCTCGTAACTTGTACTCGTCCGGGCCCTCTCTCTGACCCCACCGACCCCACGCAATCGGCCACACGGGCATGGTGCAGACACTCTGGAAACGAGGTGAGAACAACAAACAAGGAAGAAACCAGAACTTACATCCCACGGGCAGACTCCTCGCATCGTAACCACGCAGGCCAATCCAGCCAGTCGATAAGGTCCTGCATCCTCGTCTGCCATTGCGCCGTAAGCGCTCGCTTCTCCTCCTTGCCCATCTCCTGTTCCACGACCACGTCCCAACTCTCTGCAAATAGCGCCCCAAAATCCGCAGATCCGACGCACGACACCATCCATACTATCCTGCAGCAGCCGCTCTTGCGACGTCAGCTTCATGCTCGCACGCACAAGCCTGTCGCAGAAGTCTCGCACCGCCCACACGCAGCCGCATCGAATAGTTCACGCCCTGACGCACCGGGCATGGCTCCTGGCTCCATATACGTGCTGAGCGGAGAGTATGAGAGACCGCGCACGCGCACCGCGAGCGCCGTCGCATTTCCGACGGCGCCGCCAACACCGCATCCAGCTCTGCGATCCGACCCGCCCACCCGGAAATCACGTCTCTGGCAACCGCTGCCAGTCCACGCCCACCCCGCGCATATCTTCGGGTTCGCGAGAGAGAACATCGTCGAGCTCATCGAGTAGGCTGCGCACGTCCGCGTCCGACGCGGCTTCCCATGCGCGATGCGTGGTCATTGTGCGATTTATGCGAGAGGTGGCGAGGCTCGTGAGGCGGGGGTGGTAGAAGGTGACGAGGGAGGCGGGGAAGAGGGTGATGTGTGGCTGTGGGGTGAAAGGGCGTTGAGAGGAGGCGCGCAACCATTCGTAGTTACCGGAGCGCGCGAGCGGTGCAGGTTGCCACCATCCGCCGTGCGGTTCGCGGCCTGGCGGGCGGTGCGGTCGGTCACCAGGCGGCCGGGCATCTAGTGCTAATGACGACGCGTCCTCAAGAAATGGCTCTTGCATAGCGAGTATCTCTTTGCCAGGTGGCGGAAATGGTGGAAAATGCGGAAGCTGCCCAGGTTGCGTATCGGGCGGCGTGATGTTGAGACTCCTGACCAGCTCGATATTCGGCGAGGCGAAATCGCACCAAATAACCTCACTATTGGCGCTCAGTGCATGTCCCCTCACATAGTTAATATATTATAGACTCACAATCCGCCGTTCATGCGCACGATCCCGTCCACACCGCGTGGCACCACATAGCCGCAAAGCCCCTTTGCTCTGCCATAATCATCCCACCACGACGGCTGCGTCGCGTTCGCTGCGCCCTGACCGGTAATAACAGCGTGCTGCGTATCAAGCCAGCCCGCGCCCCACGCAGCGGACATGCCGTTGAAGTAAAGGACACGCGCGGGCTGCGTTGTACGGTAGGTCCGCAAGTAAGTGGGCCCCGGGATTTTGCTCGCCATAACGGCGTAGCTCATCTCCGCATCGAGGGCGAGCCATTCGGGGGACGGGGTGGGATCTACATCGTCCTTGCGCGCGTGGTAGAGCGTCGTAAAGGCAGCGAGCTCGCCGGGGACGATAGTGTGGCCATTCGGATGCCAGGTGCTAGGCCATTGCGTGAGGAGGGAAGCGAGTTCGTTGAAGATGAAGGGTGCTGTGGGCACCTCGACGTATTCAGCCGAGACGTAGACGAGAGATAGAAGCAGGGGCCATGGCCTGAGATGATCATCGCAGTATACAGAGCAGGAGTCTCCAGAGCAGCCGCTGCCCGGAGCACTGCAACTGAGCTGCGGTGACAACATGGTGGCACTGGAAGGGAATGCGAGCGCAGTAGCCGGATATTCGGTCCGTAATCGCATCCGACGTTTCGCACCTGTCACGTGCTGACATGTTCGACTTTGGCTGTAATCGATAAACCTCTCACTCACAGCATCTGGCAAGCTCGTTCGACTTCGGATACACATTAAATTCGAGGAGACCTAGAGAGCAAGTACAGTGGGATATGGTTACAAAATAATGGTGTACAATTCTGTTCATGCATGACTTGGAATGACTTCCGCCTTCTCTTTCTCGGAGGGGAATTTGGCGAACACATCCTTGACCTTGTCGAGAGGCGCACTCAGCAGACCAACAACCGTCTCGAAAGGCGGCTTGTCCGGTGCAGAGGGATGCGGACTAAGAGGCACCGTTAGCGACGGATGTCTACCAGTGTCACGAGTCAAACAACGTACCGAGTCGGCACGAGCATCTTCGTCCGTCCAAAGGAAGCCGCAGCCTTCTTGCTATCCGCCTCGGCGAGAGCCGACTCAAGCTTGGGCAGCTCGTCTTGCTCCTCGCCGTCATTGTGTTGGTGCAAGTCGCTCATTGCCTTCTCCAGTAGGGTGTCGAACTCGGTCGAGCCGGAGGTCATCTTGTCGAGCTTGTAGAGCATCTCCTTGACCTCCTGCAGTGACGAAAATCATGAGCGTATGGACGGACAGGGAATGAAGCTTCACGTACTGCGTGCTCTTTGCGGTTCTCGTCGGCCATCTCCTGGCCGCGCTGGCCCATGTACTTCTCAAACAAGGGGTAGACGACGATTTCCTGCAAAGGATGTTCTCAGTCTCCAAGCGATACTCAAGGCGTCTCACAACGTACCTCGCCGACGGAGTGCCGGGCAATCTCCCATATCAACTGGTTAGACCAGCGCTGTTGTGCGGCATGATCACCTTGCGACTTCTTGTACGCGTCATGGCACGCATACATCTGTGAAGGACTTTCGTTTAACACGATGGTCATCGTATGCCAGCTACGGGACGCACGTCACGGTGATCCTGCGTTATGGCCTCGCTCAACGTCTGGATCATGTCTTCGGCGGTGGGGGGAAAGATCGGTTAAATGATTGAGGTGAGCTCGTTCTTGCTTGCACATATATAGGCGGTGCCCATACTAGCGCGCGCCTCCTCGGTGACCTGCTGGTGACGCATGTGAAGGGAGGTTGAAGAGAGATGGTGAGGCGCTTGTGACGACTTGACGAATATGTGGAAGCTGATTGGTCGGATCGAGCAGCATCACTCTGGTCAGCCGACAGAAGCATTCACTGGGCTAAGCAGGGCTAAGAGCCGCGAGCGCGCACAGCCCTGAGATAGTGAGGATCCGAGCCAGACGGATGCGCCGACTCGTGCAATCTCGGCTACATCACGTACATATCGATTCAGAAGACAATACAAAGGAAATACAGCGGTTTTGCCTACCCATAATACGATGGCATACTACATTCCGCTTAGGCATGACTCTTCGCTTTCGCCAGCTCTTCCTCGGAGGGGAACTGGGAGAACATATCCATGATCTTGTCAAGAGGCGCACTCAGTAGGCCCACGACCGTCTCGAAAGGCGGCTTATCCGGTGCGGAAGGATGCGGACTACAAGAGGCGTTAGCACCAAAAGATACCCGCCATCGCCCGATAAACAAACCGTGTGGGCACAAGCATCTTCGTCCGTCCGAAAGAAGTCGCAGCACTCCTGCTATCGCCCTCGGTAAGGACAGACTCAAGTTTGGGCAACTCGTCTTGCTCCTCGCCGTCGTTATGCTTGTGCAGGTCACTCATCACCTGCTCCAGCAAGGTGTCGAACTCGGTTGAGCTGGCCGTCATCTTGTCGAGCTTGTAAAGCATCTCCTTGACCTCCTGCAGTGATGACCGTTTGTAAGCAAGGAGTCAGACAAGGAATGAAGCCTCGCGTACTGCGTGCTCTTTGCGGTTCTCGTCGGCCATCTGCTGGCCGCGCTGACCCATATACTTCTCAAATAAGGGGTAAACGACGATCTCCTGCGAAGAACTTGGTTAGTCTCTTGGACATGACTGAACGCGTCTCACGACGTACCTCGCCGACGGAGTGCCGGGCAATCTCCCATATCAACTGGCGAGACCAGCGCTGCTGCGCGTCGTGGTCACCTTGCGACTTTTTGTACGCGTCATGGCACGCGTACATCTGTGCATGATTTCGGTCAATACGCTGTCCCTCGTATGTCAGCTACGGGACGCACATCACGGTGATCCTGCGTTATGGCCTGGCTCAACATCTGGTTAGACATGTCTTTGGCGGGGGGGAGGTTGTGGGGAGGTTGATTAGATGAGTTGTAGTGGGGTTCGCACCTATATAGGTCCATTCCTGCGCTAGCGCGTCCACAGTGACCTACTAGTGACGCGCATGCAGGTAAATTGAAGGAAAATGAGCATGCGCGAAGCCCGCTAGTGACAGGTGGTGAGGCGTTTATGACGACTAGACGAATATCGTGAAGCCGATTGGTCGAGCTGGGCAATAGATTGAGCTAGCTGGCAATAATGACGGGCCTCAAAAAGTCATCCATGAGATAGCGAGGATCCAGAAGGCGACGTAGCGGCTCCCCGACTGGAATCTTCTGCAACCTGAAATGACCGCACGATGATGTTCGAGCTAGCGGTGACTTCGATTGCCTGCGGCAATCGCAGACTGTATAGACTTCGAGGTTTATTCGCGTTGACTCGCGCAGAGCGCAGGCCACGCGGGCGCGGAAAGGCAGTTTACGACTGTCAGCACTAGCTGCGTGCAAGTGCGGGCGCTGACAGCGCTGAATGACTGTGCATTGATGAAGTCGTCGGTGTTCCAGCTTCAGTATCCAGTAAGTATCCGGTCAACAGGCGACTCGATGATCATGGAAGTACTGAAGACAGGATGACGTTTCTTTTGAACATGCACGTGTTCGTCGGCGCACCGGGCCGATGGCCTGCATTGTTTGCCCAAATCAGGCATCCCTTCCAGCAAACTACAGAATCGTAGAGTACATCGGCTCGTACAGCAGTGGTGACGTTGTCTTCTCACGCCACCGGTATGCCGCCCAACCTGCGCGCCTCAACGCCCTGCTCGGCTCGCAGAGTGGGAAGTGAGCGGCCGAGGGTGGCATGACGAGCCGACGTCACCAGCTATGAACCAACGAAAGTACTCTACGATTCTGTAGTTTGCTGTCATGCAAAATGTCAGTGTAGATGCGTCCGATGCCCGTGCGTTGGCCGTGTGCTACGGATCAATCGCACTCACATCTGGCGACAGCTGTGAAGATGCATAGTGCCCCACCTGAGTGAGAGCCACAGATCACTGATCTTCGAGCACCGCTAAACTGACCCCCGTGTCGCATGTCTCCACCTTATTGTATTGCCTGTTGCTCCAGTGAGCTCTCGCATCATTGGCGTTATCCTGCCAGGACGGATATATGAATCAGGAGAACAGATACCATGAACTCACTCCGGGCTCCCGCCTCGCCACCTGACTCGGCCATCTTTTACTGGGTTTTCTTGAGGCCTTCATTGCATCGCGCTGAACATGCCTGCCACGCTCTCCATCACTTCCAAGAACATGCTGAACGCGCCTTTATGCTTACCGGACGGCACGGTGGCATTCACCACATCGACCGAAAAGCACCTCTTCAAAGGCCGCGGCATCACCGCCTTTCAGGGTCAGAGCCACTTCGCGCATACTCACGCCGAGATCAACTGGAAGAACAAGTACTTTGACATCAACGGCGAAGTGCTGCCGCACAACCGTATCATGCAGAAGAGCGGCGGGCTTTTTAGCAGGCGAGTTGAAGCCCGTCGGGAGGTGATCTGGCCAAACCTTGACGTTCTCATCCAGCCGCAAGACATGGACATACGGGAATTCGTAGTGGAGCTGCATTACGACAATAAAGAATGGACCGTGAGTCGATATGTAGAACAGGTAGACGGGTCGAATACTGACGAAGATAAACGTCAGGCTAAGTCACCCACTACTAACGTGATCATTGGTCGCTTCCGTTCCCGGCGCGAACGCTTGCTACACGACGACGAAAACGCGACCTTGACGATTGACGTGGATTTAGCATCTCCGGAGGCTATGTTCCTTATTCTTGCGTTCATGTATAGCGAGACAAGACGACTGGACAACGTCAAAGTAAGTGGCGACCAGGCATCAGAGAAAGCGAAGACTGCGCTGACTATATATATACTCAACAGACCAGCGATACCGCTGGCGCTGGCGTTGAAGTTGGAGGTGCCATCGCGGGGGCATTTCATAGGCTGAAGTGGCATAGCGGGCGCAAGTTGCAGGACGCGACAGTCTGTTGACCTTCGATAGGACGAGGTCTTGATTGGCGAACCCTTGATACTAGTACAATTATCGAGACGACTACCCAGCGGAGAAGCTCAGAGCGCGTCCGCAAAAGCAGTATGGCCTTGATATACTCCTCCCACGTCGTGAGTGGCTCGTCGACGACCTGGACAGACGTGAGGATATATAGGGAAGAACAAGCACGCAGTCGTCACTCACCGACGTGCTGAAATCCAGCGAGTCACCTCCGTAGTAACCGAACATGTAGAGAAGCTTCATGTTCTGCAGAAGCTCCTCCTGGAACGGCTCCGGAGTGCCTTGCGTTCCCAGGAGATCCTTGTAATCCTGATCCGACAGGCGCTTGTACTCCGCGTTCTTGCCCGTGACCGGGTACATCTTTTTGAACCCGTCGACGATCTCGAGAGGGGTCGTGTACGCCGTGGCGCCATACACTCGCTTCCCGAGGAGCGTGTCACGCTTGAGGAAGATGGCTTTGACGAATTTCCCGGTGTCGCACTCGGCAGGGAAGAGAGGGATGGGGGTGTCATCGGGCACCGGTAGCGCGAGCGTCCACTTCCCTTCGGGGCTGCGGCGCATCATCTCGCCGGGGATGTTGGACATGTAGAAGCCGGCCATGAAGAAGGTGGCCGGTATGCCGAGTTCGCGAACATACTCTTCGACGGTGGCCTTGCTGTCGAAGTGCTGCACAGCGGTGAGAACGCCTTTCGAGACTGCGATGCGGATGAGTGCATAAGTCGGGTGGCATAAGGGAGCTCTACGTACGTTTTGTCACGTTCAGGACGCTGCTCCAAACGAGGTGTGGACGTTCTGTTCCTGTCGTAGACCGTCAGTCGCATTCGATGGCGGTGTAGGAAAACACGGAAGGGCGTAGAGCGCGCAAGCTTACCTTGCACATGTCGGCCACATTCTTGCCTTGCGCGATCTCGGTCTCGGGCTTGAACACTTCCCAGAAGTTAGTAACGAGAAAGACGCCGTATGAGCCTTTGATGGCCTTGCGCAAGGACTCCTTGTCGTTCATGTCCGCCTAAAATTGTGATCAATTTATGCAAGCAAAGAGAGACGATCTACGTACCGAGACAACCTCAACGCCCTTCGCGGCCAGTGCTTTGGAGCTGTCTTTGGCTGTGTCCCTTGTCACCGCCCTGACGCTGAATTTGGCGGATGCCACAGCATCACCGAGTATGCTGGCGACGACGGAGCCGCCCTGCTTGCCCGTGGCACCGAATACAGTGATAATCTGTTGAGGCATATCGGATAATGTGCGCGTGTGAGAGGCCGAGGGTCGACGTCCAGGCGATGTACAGCGGGAAGGATCCGCGTCGAGCTTTATATTCGAGGAAGACAGGTCGATAGACCCATAGAGCCCCGTGCTGCTTGCTAAGAGTCGATGTCACAGATCTCCCGGTTGATTTCGGCTCGCAGGTAGAGCCGTCGAAGCAGACAGCGACGGAGAAAATTTTGCCGCTGACGTGCGTTGTGAACGTCAGTCCTTTGCTGAAAGACGCGGGTGAGAAGGATACGTGAGAGTGAACCGCAATGTCAATCATCGTGAGGAGCATGCTACAAAAACGTCTCATGCAACGATAGGGCCTGGAAGGCTTGTCCGTAGACCGTGGTATGTGGTGATGGTCCGCCGATGAATCGATGACCGTCAGTGGTGGTCAAGTGGTGGTTCTAATCAAGGCGTGCGAAATCTTTAGCGTCTCCGTCCTCTGCCCTTAAGCGCTTAAGCGGTCAGACTCACAATAGCATTAGTACTATAGCGTACTGAGGGTCACACTCATCGGAGGATCTGTCAAGGGATTCCTGGTCAAGCGGCCTACACATTAGGGTTCGGTATATAATTGCTAGAGCCCTGTGTATGGTATGTAATGTATGGTATGGTAAAGTATGTGTATATAATTGCTGTATGATACAAACAGTAATAAACTGTATGATACCTGTAAGGAATCGATTCCATACCAGTAAGTATTGTAAGTTAACGCGTGGTGAGTGCCGTACATCAGCTGCCAGCTCTGGCCCTGCCAGCTCCGGTACCGGAGGCCGATGGTGACACCGCAGCCGACGCGTTGGACATCGAGTCATGCAGGATGGAGAGCATCGCGGTTCTGGGACGACAAATCCGCCGTCCGCCGATCCGGCGGATGATGGCGGATGATGGCGGATGATGGCGGACACACGTGGTGAGACGATGACGACGCGCAAGTCCTTTTCAAGGTCCTGGACGCCGTGTGCGACGTCCTGCAAGGCCGAAGACTCCCAAAATGCTATGGCCGGCTTCCAGGAAGCTCGAGGGTCGCCACGGTCTCGTTGTCAGGGTATGTAGGGGTGATCCTGGGGTGATCGGCGCTTTTGCTTTAAAGTTGCCTTTTTGGGTGAATCTCTTGTTCTTACAGACACGTGTAACGGTGTAACACCTGAAGGCCTGATAGTTTGAGCTCGAAACTACAGAGGGGCTCAGTAGATGGTCTCTGCCATGGGAGGTCTTTGTGAAGAGCCTCCGCGAAGGGTCCGCGCAGACTCTTCACAAAGACTCTCCGCGGAGACCCCATCCACCCTTGTACTCTCCGCTGTTGACAATGTGAGCGCTACGACTAGTGGCGAGTACTTATATACGTTGATAGGCCTCCCGATAATACATACCAGTGCACTTTGTACTGTAGGAAGGTTTTGGCGTCTTTCGGGAGTCTTCGTGGAGAGTCTGCGGAGGGTCTCCGCGGAGAGTCCGTGGTGTCTCTGCGAAGGGTCTGCGCCACGTGTGTCCGCCATCATCCACCGAATCGGCGGACGGCGGATTTGTCGTCCCAGAACCGCGATGCTCTCAACTTCTGGCAGGATGGCAGTGCCGCCAAGCTGAGCCAGGCAATCTATGGCAGCACCGTGTGATCCTGGACGTCGACATTGATACCGTAGTGCTGGCCTGACTCCCATTGGCCATTGTTATTGCGCTATCAAATAAGGAAGCCGGCGCGCTGTTGATGAGGATGCCGCGTCGCCGCGAGGCGTGTTTGGGCTGGTCAAGGGCTGGTTGACTAGGGTGTTGCTGTTGACACGCGCCGCGACGCAATGGTTGAACTCCGATACGTGGGGCGCGTGACCTAGTCTCCCCACGCGTGTCCTGCTCGATGTCGCGAACAAGTCGCGTTGGTTTAGATTCTGTGTAAGGAACATCTCTCTGGTTGCAGCCGGATGCCTCGCGCGTACCTGGGCAATATTTACAGATATATACAGCCCCTCGAAGGACCCTCCTGTATAAAATTGTAAATTACCTGTATAATACAGGTGTTTCATACAGGTGTATGATACAGACACCTTTCATACCGAGCCCTACTACACATAGGTGTATAAGTTCATGGCATATCTACAACCGTCCTGACCCTATATATTGCCTCGAGTCAGGTATGTCAATCTGACTCTGTGTCGTAGTCCTCTCTCCGTATAGGGGGTTCAATAGCGCCTGTCTGAATACGTTCCACAAACTCTTCCAGGTCCTCTATCGCTATACTCAGCGCTGGGTAGGCGTCGATCAAGCCTTGAAGGAGGCGGATGGTGTACTTCGCATGGCCGTACAATGGTATAGTGTCAAACTTGTACCTCCAGGACCAAGATAAATAACAGTCGCAGAGAGGTGTGCTCTCCAAGCGGGTTCCAAGGATGTCGACTATGAGGCCGAACGCATCGGTGTAGTTTTCCAGGTCTTCGTCCTCTACGCCGATATCGATGTTATCGAATGACAGTTTTTCCAAGTGCGGTACCAGCGTCCCACCACCACGCGCGGCACGATCGCCGAACGCGGGAAAGATCGCTCGGGGGCTGAGCTTGGCGTCAAAGAACACGATTTCGCGTAGGCAATATATATTTGCGAGAAAGCCGTCGAACTCGTTCTCCCAGTCGAAGAGATCTACATTGCGGAGCACGAGCTTCCCCAGCTGCGGCATGTGTGGTCCCAGCTTGGACAGGTTTGTGTCCGTCAGACGGACATCACTGGCGAGTGTGAGTTCCTTTAGGTGCCGGAAGCGTGAGGCATCCATCAAGGCAGCGGGCCACACCTTGAAGGTGATCTCGAGCAGTACGAGGAAAGGGAAGTCGATGATGTGGTTAGGAATTGGCTGCAGCGCTTTCGCATTCGTCAGGTCGAGAACCGCACGGCGAAGGCGTGTGCATTGCCTGAATAAGTCTGGAATGGCGTGTCTGTCCTTTGGACCACGGTGGCGAAGCTCCAGCTCCTCCAGACGCGCCCAATCAATTGGTATCTCCGTGCTCAAGGCTCCAGTCCTTAAGTGATAGACGCCGGCGAGGAAGAGGGTGCGAAGCAATCGCGCCTCCTTGAAGATAGTGAGACCGTGATGCATGCGGGGTGCAACAGCAGATAGTGAATCCCACCCGAACGAGAGGTCGAGTTTTTCTAGAGCGGGGAATACGTTGGGCGGTAGATGTAGGAAGTCCGCGAGCATTTCGAGAGGACAATAGACGCTCAGTCCAGATATCTGATGCGTTAACGATCCTAGGTCGTGCTTAAGCAGCTGTCTCGTGGGATGTGATGGTGAAGCGATATACAACGACACAGTCATCGGACGTGCCCTTCTGAACCAAGCATGAATTTGGCGTGTCGCGTCCGGCCCGCTCGCCTGTCCCCCTGAATGGCCAAGTAGGTCCAGAGTTGAGCGTATCCGCTCGCAACTACGCGCCACCCCGAGCAGACGTGCATAAACACCATGATAGCGAGGGGCGAGGCGCCAGCTGCAGAATGCCACCAGGTCTCGGGAGCGATGCATAGACGCATGATCTCTGCCAGGACCTCGTGCGGTACCGCCCGGATTGGCGAAACGAGGGCCAAACGACAGTGGTCTAGCTTCTCGACGAGCTTCGCCCGCTGCTTGATGAGCTCGTCAACCTGCTGACCAAGGGACAAGACGCGCGCGTCTCCGTCGTCGAGTATACGTCGGATGGCCGCCTTCTGCCATGCATCAGGCGCCTCGTTGTGCGTCAAGCATCGCGCCAGCGCATCTGAACACGTGGGATCGTCAGCCGCCTGGGAAGTGGAACTCAGCTTTTCTATGATGTCAATATCCAAGCGAGAGATAACGCACACTGGTCGCTTCGGATGAAGCCAGTAGAGACATGGCAGCCGCGGTTGAGCTCGTGGTTCGCCAGAGGGGATGAGGCTTGATGAGGGGATGGAGGGAAAGAGAGGGGAAATATACATCTGTGGCATCAGTGAGGCCCGACAACGTCATCAGCGCGGCGGCTGGCGGCTGTGAGTAGTGCGTATGACGCACGCAGAAAGGTCACCATCCGATGAGTTGATTCAGAATTGAGGTCGTGACCGCAGGCGCAGCCACCAAGCTACTGTAATAAATCCCCCTCGACCGACGTTCTCACCAACCGGCTCCGATGTCGAGGATGGCCTGTCTGTCACATGCCGGCAGCATCTAAATAGGCACAAACAGGCCCCAGGAATCAGGCGAGCAGAGAGCACTGCGAGAGCGTGTGATGCACATCCCTCCGAGGTTCGCTCCGAGACGATGTTCAATGTTGGTCTCGACGAGTTCGAGAAGCGCCGCATACTCGCTGGGAGCGGTCCTTGATTGCATGAACGCGCGTAGTGCATCTATCATCTCCCCGGTATCAGTCCCTCGTTCATGAGAGTGAAGATGGAGGGCGTCTACGCCGTCTTGAAAAGCATTCACCAAGGAAAGATGATGGCGGGACACTTGGACCGCGCGTGGGGCTGCAAGTTGGAAATAGGCGCCGGTCGCCGGATTCGGCAGTCGCCGCCTTCACGCTCTTTACGCTCTTTACGCCAACGACGCGAGAGACGCAAAGTACGCCCTCCGAGTAAATTCTCCTCCATTTGAATATGACGGGCGCACGAAAACTTTGGGACCTCCATCTCTTCCTGTTACCTCGAAGACATGGCCGCCAAGGTACGTGGTCAGCGCGACCGCTGAGCGCCCAGCATTCAAGCTCACTCGACCACAGGCTATAGCAGACCCGACCGCAACGATCAAGGATGAGCTCACGCACGACGATGGAGATGTCTTGCCGCCCTGCGAGCATCCGACTATGCTCATCGCGCAGATAGAGGAGCACGAGCTCGTCAGGTTCCCTGCTCGTCGGTTCCCTGCTCGTCGGATGTCTAACGAGCTTCTCGCCATGACCTTCGAATATCTCTATGATAAGGAGCACAGCCGCCTCGTGGGGCGCCCGGACTGGATCCCTCCCTTCTTGCAAGTCTGCAAGGCCTGGCGATACGTCGGCGAACGCATGTCCGAGTGTTGGTCCAGAATCACTATCCCTCCCGACTCTTCACCCCGCATGCGCGAGCTTCTCGAGCTGCGCATCAAGCGTAGTGCAAACAGGGGCTTGAGTCTTTCCTTCGACGCGCCGTCTGTCCCTTCCGATGCATGGGAGCTGCTTGTATTGCACAGCAGTCGTTGGACTTACCTCAGCATTGGAGATGCCGCGCAAGGCTTTCCCCTCGAGTGCGCCCCCATCCGACTTCCCGGGCTGGAGGTCGTCGAGATCGAGTTCTCCCAAAAGGCCGAGCGATCACAGCCGCTGTCCATCACACTTCTCAACGACGCCCCCTCACTCTCAGATATGACTCTACGTCTGTGGGACGTGTCACCGGTCCAGCAACCACCGCTGTTGTCACCGCGCTGGAATCTCACCGAGCTCTCCGTATCGGTGATGACGCTGCCCAACTACAATCAGGCCGCCTGCATGTCGATCATCCAGTTCTTCAGCAATACGTTGGAGATACTGCGTCTACTGGAAGGCATGTCGGACGATTTCGAGATGCCAGCGGAGGATATTCCCCCCATCAAGCTCCCTCATGTCTACCTCCTACGGCTGGAGCGCACGTGCTTCAAACTCCTGCCCCTCTTGGCCGTCCCGCAACTACAGTCGCTCAGGCTTGACCACACGACATTCCGAGCCGATACGGTGGCATGTGTTCAGCGTCTCGCCAACAATAGCGATGGAGTACCGCGCCTTCGCTACATTGAAGTCGATTCGTCGTACCGATGGCTGGATAATTTGGGAGCGCCGAAAGAACCGAATCTTTTCCTCGCCTTGCTCGGACTGCACGAGCTGAGCCGAGTCGAGGACCTCGTTGTGACGCACTACCGAGACCGCCCAGACAAATACTACTTCGATCAAGACTGTATTATCCATGACCTCTCATTCATCAGAGCGATGACGGCCAGCGATGATGACGACGGACCAGTCCTTCTCCCTCGTCTGAGGTCGCTTTCCCTCGCATACTTTGGCGCGTACCCGTGTAGCGACAGCCGCGGCAACGATGGTGACGAGAACAGGGACGGCGAGAGCGACCAGGACGACAAGAGCGAGGACAACGAAGACGATGAGGGCGAGGTCGACCGCGATGGGTTCGTCACCGCACACGCCATGCGGGTTGCTATCCAAGAGATGGCCCACTCCAGGAGCATCAAGCGTTGAACGAGGCTGGGCGTCACCCTGAAGGCGCTGAAAGTGTATACAGATATCCCGGAATGGAGCCCTGTGAGTCTTCTTCGCCTGCGCCGCTGCCCGCAATGCTGACGAGTGCCCCAGATGCTGCCCCCTGCTAGTCCTTGAGCAGGAGTCGTCTGAGCGCTCGGCGCGATGTGGATGCGGCCGTGCGTCCATGTGTCGTCCATCATACTTAGCGGCTACAGCCCGAGGAGGTGCTGAGGATGTCTCATGAGGGATGGGGAAGAGGCAGGCGGACGACAGAAAAGGTAAGTTCATATTTCAGTTACAGGTCTATCGCGGTTACGGTCAAATAAAATTTACGCCCTGCTGGCGACGTGTCTATCAAGCAGCGCAATACTGTGCTCTCCAACGGTGCGTTCATGATCATTGACAAGTGAATGTCTACGACCCGTGCTTGTATGCAGTAACGTTAACCGGTGCGGTGCGCTATCGACCATCTACCCCCACCTTTTCTTTCGCGTCGTCGTGCTATGTACTGCTGTCAGGCTAATTGGCACGTCGTTGAAGACACTCAGGCGCAAGTGCACGGTGTGCATGCTACCTCCTTGCGCCTCTGCTCTTTGACCGCGTCCTGATGTGGCAAATATTCAGGACGGTACGCCTTGGAAGATCCGACTGCCCTTCATATGCGATGTCTTCGCAGCAGACTTACACGAGCCCATCTAACACTGCCCTCGCATCTCACAGTCAAGCTAATTTCCGCGCCCCCAACTTCATCAAGCTAGTCTATGTTTCGATGTTCACCGTCTACTGGGGATCACGAGCCTATGTCACCGAGGCCAGGTCGACCTCAGGCGCGTTAGCACCTCTCATATGGCACGGTGTAGTACCTTCATCTCTCTGAATGAGCTGGACAGTTTGACAGTCGATGACAGTGCAGCGCGCAGCGCTAGTCCAATGCCTGCCGCCTATGAGCTCCTGGCCTCTGTTCCATTGATTTCGGTACGAGTTCGCATTTGGCTTATCCATTCTTGGCCAGCAAGGAGATGAGCTGTCGCTCGACTGGCTAGCCATGGCGTCGGCGAAGACGTCGTTCGTTAATGTAGGCCGCCTGTCGCGCGCCTCGCGCGTTCTCCGAACCATGTCCTCGAGGTAGCGAACATCACCTGGCTATCTCCAGGACGACTTGGACATCCGATGAGCGCCTTACAGGCGCTCTGTCCAGCCCTCGGAGCTTGTACGATGAAGACGTGTACGTGTAGTACTTTCGAACCCGTGCATCGTGATCCGTCTTCATTGCGCGCGGCTACTTACAGACTAGCAGCATACCGGAAGAACCTGCGCGACCTTCGCAGCCGTCGAGCCCGGCGATCATGCCAGTCACCCCAATCGCTGACGCTGATGCTCGTAGGCAAACTCAACACACAGGGCAAGGGACAATGTCGAACTTTAGCGGGACCGTCTACTTAGTCCTTGATTCATCCGGAAGTGCTCAAATCGCGAAGTCCGTCCGAGCGCCCTCGGGTCAACTCATAACTGAGGCCGGCCCATGACCCCCTTCCTCCGCCGTGGATTTCGCGTAGCCGTGAGTACCCCCTCATCAAATCTAACCCGCTTCCCATCGATGCTCAATCCTCTACCGCTCTAGCCATTTCTTGACGTCCGCCTGGGCCGATTATGGCGCCCGGATGGTCACCTGCCTCATCGCGCGCCACATTCTCGCCCGACCTTACCTTCACCTGTGGAGGACAATGACACGGCGGCGCATCGCTAGGAAGTAGGTATGACTCACTATCAGTGGCTCTGCTCCTCTCGTTTCCCAGACGCGCGAGAAGGGCCAAGAGCAAATGCAGTAGTGAGGACCAGGTAAGAACTCTGAACCAGCTCTAACCGTCACCTATTCCAAGTTTGACCGCCGCCGAATTTAGACTGGCTATATGTGCCCTTCATCCATCTCAACTTCGAGCTCATGCCAGCTCAAGCTAATAGACGGAGAAGCACCAGGGACAAGTAACCACCTCCACTCCGCTTGAGCCCCACGTGAAGCGGCCCGGCGGGTGTGGGTCCCTCACGGGTTGCCCGGACAGATCTGAGCACCGGGTCCATGAGTCCCCCACCTCCAGACGAAGCATCTCACGGAAGCACACCCCGCACCTGCGTCACCCTGCGCCGCCCGCTCCATCCAGTAGTCGCGGTACTGACCTCAATTGCGAGGGCTTCCATAATCGGTCAATAAGGAACTTTCCCACTGCAGTCGACGAACAAGGCCTCACAAGCACCCTCAAACGAGCCCGCAGTCCATCCCGCAGGATACTGACGTTGCACTGTTCCTTCGCGTTCTACATTTCACCCTCGTCTTGTTCTCCATACCCTCCTTCTAACTGTGGTAGTGTAGTAGGTACCCCCTTTCACGAGATCTAGAAATGGAATCGCATTCGCAGAGTCCAACTTACCGGGTCTACTCAGTCACACTACCGTCCGGACAATGCAATGCATAAAGGGCATATATTCCATCAAGAGATGCATAAGAACCTGAGAAGTGATATGTACAGCGAACAACCGACAATGAAACAAGACTAGGGGGTAGCGACGTACAGTATGCACACACCATGTCGCGGTAGCGCTAGCTGCCGGGCGCGAGAAGCGCAAGCTAGCGGGAGGCGGAGCGCGACGAGTAGCGCGATGTCGCGGCAGACCCAGAAGCTGCTAGACGCGCCCCTAACCGCCAACTGCAACCGGCAGCCCCACCGCGACAGGAGATAGAAGCGAAGAGGCGCGTATCAGGTAACCAAATATAGACAACCAACGCGAATTCGAAACTGGTTGAATGAACATAGCCGACGTGAACGGTGATCAAGATGGTGTGTAGAGGAGACGATGCGGTGCGTAAGGGCGACGGCGCGTACGACGAGGGACGACTCGTAAGGGAAACAACGCGCGAGGGAGATGATGCGTAATGCAGAATGGTACGTGAATGGGATGGTGCGTTAGTGAAGCGATGCGTAAGGAATAGGCGACAGGTGATGCGTTCGACGACAAGTAACATGTTCGACGACGATGGGTTGCGGGTGCGGTGCTCGAGTCCTATATGAGTGGTGGATGGCGTGCTGTAGACGAGGCTACGGCCCACCGGGCAAGGAGCCGAGTCCAGGAGAACCCGGTCCCAGACGGGAGATGGCGATGAGTGGCGATGGTGTTATGCTGGCGCAGACGCGATGGTGTTATGCTGGCGCAGATGCGATGGTTGCAGACGAAGTTGGCGACGAGACGAATATGAGGACGGATGCAGGGTGATAAAGAGTTGCGAACAAACAAGGGGGAGAACCTATGATACACAAGCCGCAGACTGGCGGCGGCGAGACGGAGGGTATACACAACAAGCATCTGCAGGCTCGAGTCAACAACACAGCGAAACAAAGGAAAATAGACGGCACACGCACAAATGATCAATATGAAAGAATGCCAGAAACCATTATAACACCATTCCAAGCGGAGGGGGAGGCCGTCGCGGACGCGTATGGTGACGCGCAACGCACAACCATCGAGAACGACGCGCGTTCACCAACAGCGCTGAGCGATGGCGAGTTCTCCCTCCCCTCCACCTCTTCGCGCTCCCTTTTCTTCTTCATTCTCTCCTTCCTCTCAATGATGATGCCGGCTCACGACCTCCACCCCTGCTGCCAGCGCACTCTTCCGTGCCTCCTCCGTCTTCCTTTCCTCCTCCGCCAGTTCCTCCTCGTCCTCGTCGTCTTCCTCCCGCTCGATGTCGCCGGACGATTCGCTGTCCGACTCGTCCGAAGCCTCGGTGGAGGAGACCTCGCGGAGATGCGTGGGCGAGAGGTGCGTCGGCGAAACTTCGCGCAGGTGCCGCGAGAGCTCCTCAGCGTGCGCGCGAGCATCCTGCGGCGCTCGTCGACGCCGGAGAGCCCGAGGGAGTTGTTGCGTGAGGGAGTCTTGTACGCCGGGCGCTGCTGCATCGGCACGGAGACGAGCTTTGTCTCGTGCGTGGGCGGTGAAGTGGTGGAGGGGCGAGGAGTGTCTTGAGACGGCCGGGAGGCTGGCTCGGGTGATTTGGGGGAGGATACAGGAGTGGATTCTGCTGGATCACCGTTAGCGAATGCGAGGATATGAGTTTGACGAGCACGCACCTGCTGGTTGCTCTGGTGTCGGCGACGCAGCCTTCTTCTCGCGCTCGAGCTTCTCCGCCTTCTCGCGCTCCCGCTGCTCTCTCCGGCGCTTCACCCAGCCCATCCCGCTACCATCGTCCTCGCCCTCATCCCGGGAGCCGAATGAGGTCGCGCCCTGAACCTTGCTCCAGCGGTTGGTCTCGCTGGTCTCGTTCTTCACGCTGCCCATACCACCGTATCCCCACTCGACAAATTCGGGCTCCGTATCACGGATGGTCTTGAAGTGGTTGACGGAAGTAACTGGCCGGCGGCCGTACACGCGTCCGTTTAGCATCCGCCGCTCCGGCGCCGAGACGGAGTTCGACCGTGCTTTCGACTTCTTCTTGCCGAGCAGCGGGCTGGACGGGACGGAGAGGGATCCTGAGCCGGCCTTCGCGGGCGAGACATACGACTGTGTGCTCTCGCTGCGCGTGAGCGGCGAGCCGCCAGAGTAGAGGGACGCCTTTGCTGATTTGCGTCCCCATCCGCTTTTAAGGCTGCTGCCCGAGTCCGAGGATCGGGAGGAGGTGCGGAAGAGGTTGATGGTGCCGAGTGTGAGGATCTCCTCGGGGCTGGGGAAAGATTTGAGGGTAGCGGATGAAACGTGCGTGGCTGTGCTGTTCGATGCGACGGATGGTGTGGGGGTGAGCGAGGTCTCGGACGGCGACTGCGAGCTGCAGCGGCGGATGTCGGAGGCGTCGCCGGAGGAGGAGAGGGAGAACGGTCGGAGGAAAGCCTTTGCCTTTGATGTCGACTTTTTCTTTCGCGGCACTGCGAGCGGCGGCGCGTACAGCAGCGGGGAAGATGGTGCGGGCGCGGGATCGTCCTTCTCGTTCTCCTTGTTGCAGCGCATGGGGTGCAGGCCGGCGCAGTCTGCGGGGGAGTTGAGTGACGCGGCGGCGGATACGCGGTTCATGTCCGGGTCGTCAAAGGGGAGCGGGAGCTCGTCGCCATTGTCGGTGACGAGGACTGATCTGCGGGGGTCGGGGAGCGGGGCGAAGCGGACTCTGCCGCGGGGGGTGTGGTTCATGGGGCGCTTGGTTGTTGGGCCGGCCTCTGAGCCGGAGAGCGATGTCTCTGAGGAGAGCGGCTCTGCGCGGTCGGAGACGTAGTCTGAGCTCGTCGAGGCGGACGACGAGGAGACTGAGTTTGACGACGAGGAGGGGTGTGCGCGGGGGCGGGCGGCGGCGGCGGCGGCGGTCAGCAAGATGGACGGCGGCGACGAGGGCGAGAAAGACATGGTAGGGCAAGCAGACTCGGATGCGATCATTGGAGTATTTCAAGCCACCGCTTGGACTTGGCTTGGTACTCGGCGGTGTCCGGGGTCCGCCAGATCTCGATCTCCCGATTAAAATTAAAATTCGAACGCGTTTCCCGGAATCAGACCCCCGCCCGGCTGACGCGTCGCGCGTGACGCTCCGCCTCCCCGCCCGGCATACGCGTCGACGACGGCAGCGAACGCGAACAGCCCCCCGGAGTACGATGCGACTCCCTGTGCATTGTGGACCCACCTGGACCTCCCCCGCTTCGCAGCCGCAGCCAGGGCCAGACCCGCTCTCAGGGAAAGGCTATTCGCCACATGCACGTCCGCAAGGGGGATCGCCTGCAGTCTGCAGTCAACGCCCCGGCGCACGTTGCTTGAACGTTCAACTTTCTGTCCTGGCGCCCATCTCCCAGCTCGCTGACCCCGACGCGTCCGGCCCCGCCGATGACGCTGCGCTGGCATCAGTGTAACAGATCCTGGATAGTCGCGCCCCTCGATAAGATGGCCTCGCGGCGTTGCCACCTATTCTCGTTCTGGATCGTTCGCCGCGATGCCCTCGAGGCCAGTACGATAAGACGGCCACGCCGCCTTTCCCCCTGCGCAATGCTCAAGATTCGCGTTCTGCTCTATGCACTTCGTCATCGCGCGCGCGGTACGCGCCATGTTGGACGTGTGCTTGTCCTGCTGGTGACTCTCCGAATGCTTCGCTCTCCGTTAGCTGGCAAGGTGCTATATACGTCCCGTACCGCCCCACGTCCTTCTTCCATCTCTTCTCCCGCGCCTGCTTCTCAGAACGCTGAACAAGAGCGGGCGGAAGACTTTCTCCGTGATACAACCGAGCTCGTTGTCCTGGCTTCCACTCTAAATATTGCGTGCGCCCGTTTTGTCCTACTCTCAAGCAGTCTTTCATGCGCGTCGTTCATATCTCCCATTCACCATCTTACTTTTAGCCGTTCGGTCCCCACAAGACGCAACACTGAATCGATGTATTCATCATCACAGAAGCCACAGCTGCGTCGCCCGGAGGCTTTCAAAGCAGGCGACGCGCGTCCATTCATCTTTATCATCCTCATCAACAATGTCAGCCTCCCAAGTTCAGCATGCCCGCGCTCTTTCACCGGGGCTCGGACATCGCCGAGCACGCGCACTCACCCCCGTTCCTGCCCAATGCCTTTCTCTCGCATCCCCGGCCCTATGTACTTACCAATGCGTGAGCCTCAGACTATTGCGGGCACGGCTCCGAGAACAATGGACGCGGCTTGGCGGATGGTAAGCACACTCAGACGGGGTGGTGGTGCGTATGGGGGGACGCAGTCTGAGGCCTAGACAACCCCCGACAGGCGCCTGCCCTCGATGTCAGACAAGAAGCACGCTGGGCGCCTCCCGTGGTGTCCCATCCGCCCTTACATTGTCTGTCCAAGCCTTGTCTACAGTGCGGTTCGCCACTTCTCGACTGCCTTTTTGGGCGGGAGCATCATTTTCGACCAAAACGTACAACACATTTTACTGATGTTTCTGTCAGTGCTGAAAACGTTACCATTGGGCTAGTATAGTCATAGCGCATATCCAGATCAAATATCTAAGCCGTAGGACAACTTTTCACTTTTCGGTCTCAAGAAAAATGAAAATTCGGGAAGAAATTCGAATAAAATATTCATTTCCTCATCTTTTTGGTTGATTTTTGCAGATTCTTTGCGCCAAACGGCCACTGATGGTGTGTATCTACCATACTATGGCGAAACTGAATGCCTCTGAGCCAAATGGCGAATGCGGCGTCGTGGCGGGGACCACCACTAGTGACATCACTGTGGCCGGCACTTGCCGACTCTCACGGCAAACTCCGTGAAGGGGCGACCGAAGGGCCTGACGCGTCTGCACGGCATACTTATGAGCTGGGAACACACTCGGTACGTGTAAGGTAGGTTCCGAGAGTACTATAGCATCCTGCCTAGGCCTTGGATTGGCCAAAAAGTACCCCTCATGTCGCACCTTCTGGGCCAGAAAAATGAAAAATATTCGATTTTTCGGGGCATTTTTTTTCTCAGCGTAAAACGCATTCTTTGGCCGGTTTCGCGCCTCAGAAAATCGGAAAAAACTGTGGGAAAATTCCTTTATGTCAAAACACAGGTGTCAGGGAGGTGGCGAACCGCACTGTACTATATCTTGAGGTGTCGAGACCCGGAGCGACTACACAACACCAACAAACAACGGAGGGTCAACACCACACGTGATCGGCACGTGCAGGGCGAGAGAGAGGGATGGGGATCCTGACTGGCGTCAACGGCGTAGAGCACAGATCGACAAGGGGCGCGCGTTGTGCAAGCTAGTCCCAAAGACCAAGAGGTCAAGATGGGGGACTAGGTGTGCGCCGGGGTCTGGTATATATACTACTGGGAGCTGTGTCAAGGCTGAGTAAGTAAGAAGGATGAATGAGTCAGGAATACGGGTCAGGTGTGAGGAATGTAAGCAAGAATGTAAGCGAGCAGTGTCTGACCACACGGTATGGTAGATAAGAAGAGAAGTCCAAAAGGGGAAGTCGGCAGAGCCCGGTAATAACAAGGGAAAATAGAGGAAAAGGAATAAACGGAAAAGGAAAAGACATAGGGGTTACGGGCGCGTCATGACATTACCCCCCTGCTAGGATTCATCGTCCTCGATGATCTAGGAAGAGGCCCTCCTCCCATGCGAGTTCCTGAGGCGGGGCGGCGGTGAAGTTCACAATTGGCTGCCAGGGTAGGGATGCGAAGATAGAGGCCTTGATCGCCCGTGGTGCGCTCGGGTGCTTCTTATGGAAGGCATTGAGTTTGCGTTTGGCGTTTATGAGGTGTTCCGCGGGTTCCCAACCGTTATGGCTCTCGTCGTAGCCCTTCCATTTGACGCGATACTGGAGGACCTTGTTGCGTATACGGCTGTCCAGGATGTCCTCCACCTCGAACTCCTCCTCGCCTTCGACCTCCACCGGTTCAGGCGGCTGAGGGGTCTCGCCATTGACATCGTTGCCTCTCCATGGTGTCAGCTTGTCGATGTGGAAGACATCGTGAATGCCCTTGTGGTCCAAGGGGAGATCAAGTCGATAGGCGAGGTCTCCAACCTTCTCCTTGACAGTGAATGGACCGAGCTGACGTGCACCGAGCTTGCGACTGGGAACCTTGATGTTCACGTTCTTCGCATTGAGCCAGACGCGGTCCCCGACCTCGAAGCGGAGGGGCGGAGTGTCACCATGCGTGTGTCGCTCCTGCTGGTGTTTCTTGGCGAGCTCCAGGGCATGAACAGCGTCCTTGCGTGCATCCTTCAGGAGCTCGATGCGCTGGTTAGCGGGCGCACTGCGGGACTTCTGGCCGACGGGGATGTTGAAGTGGGGGAGGTAGCCGTACATGATCTCAAAGGGGGAGCTACCAAGCGACGAGTTGGTATGCGAGTTGATGACAAACTCTGCGGCGGGCAGGTGTTCGTCCCAGTCGTCCTGACGGTGGCTGACAAACATGCGCAGGTACTTCTCTACTTCCTGGTTGGCGCGTTCCGTCTGACCGTTTGTGGCGGGATGATATGCGGTAGAGAAGTTGTACTCGATCCCGAGACGTTTGAGCAGGGCGCGCATCATGGCAGCGACAAACTGGGAGCCGCGGTCGCTGATGAAGCGGAGTGGAAGTCCATGAAGGCGGAAGATCTCGCGGTAGTAGAGGTCGGCAGCATCGCTAGCGGTGAGATGCGTGTCACAGGGGATGGCGTGGACTTGCTTGCTGAAGTGGTCAACGCAGACGAAGATGGCGTTGTACCCATGCGCGATTGGAAGGTTTGTGATGAGGTCCACGCCGACCTGTTCCCATGGGCCAGAGGGTACGTCGAGGGGGTGAGTGCCGGTCTGCAGGGTATGATGTTGGGCCTTGCGGCGCGCACAGCTGTCACAGCCCGCAACGTACTTCTCGACAAAGGAGCGCATGGTGGGCCACCAGAAGTGGGAGTCGACCAGTTGGAGAGTTCCGTGGAGACCAGGATGGCCAGCGGTTGGCAAGTCGTGGCACTGCTTGACAACCTCGCGCCGCAATTCCTTGTCCGGTGGAATGTAGACTCGCCCGCGGTAGTAGATCAGTCCATTGTCCTCTTCCCACTCTGCAAGCCCGTTGGTGAGCCGGCGCGGCCCATCTTTGCGCAGGCGCTCCAGCCCTTCCAGTACGATAGCCTCACGCTCGCTCGCCTTGCGGATGCGGTCCTCAAGTGGGTTGGCCACGAGGGTGTTGGCAGCAAGCTTGGCAAACACATCCGGACCTAGGACGATCTCCTGCTGGTTGTCATCATGGTCCGAGACACGGTGATGCGGCATGCGGGAGAGCGGGTCGGCTTGGACGTTAGCCTTCCCGGGTCGGTGCACCATGCGGAAGTCGAATCGAGACAGCCAGAGGGCCCAGCGGGCTTGTCGACGACTCAGGTCCTGCGCGGTGCGCCAGAACTCGAGGTTGGAGTGGTCGGTGACAATCTCGAAAGGCTGGGGGAGACCTTCCAGAAATCCACGCCAGTCCTTGAGAGCTTCGATGATGGCAAGCATCTCGCGGTCGTAGATCTCATAGTTCCGCTCGGCTATCTGCATGGAAGCGGAGCGGAAGGCGACCGGGTGCCAGAGGTCGTCGTCCAGCTTCTGCATCAGGGCGCCACCGGTGGCGTATCCCGAAGCGTCCACCTCGATACGTGTCGGACGGTCGGGGTCCCACAGGGTGAGTACGGGTGCGGAGGTGAAGGCGGTGCGGAGGGTCTCGAAAGCGGTACGCTGCGGCTCATCCCAGCGCCAGGGTGCGTCCTTCTTGGTCAGGTCATTGAGCGGCCGCGCGATCTTGGAGAAGTCACGGATAAAACGGCGGTAGAAGTTGGCGAAGCCTAAGAAACCTCGGAGGTCGCGTAGATTGCGAGGTGCGGGCCACTCGCGGACGGCAGCGACCTTGACGGGGTCCATGCGAACTTCTCCCTCGCGGATGACGAGTCCCAGGTATTCGATCTCCTCTTGCTCGAACTCGCACTTCTCGGGACGAAGGTAGAGATCGTGCTTCCGTAGACGGGCAAGCACCTCGCGAACCACGGCACGATGGTCCTCGAGTGTCTTGCTGAAGATGAGGATGTCGTCTAGGTAGACAGCAACCTTGCCGGCAGCAATGAGGTCGGAGAAGATCGAATTCATGAGGGCTTGGAATGTTGCCGGCGAGTTGGTGAGACCAAAGAACATGACCAGTGGCTCGAAGAGTCCGCGGTTCGTGGAGAACGCGGCCTTCCACTCGTCGCCTGTCTTGATACGGACGTTGTTGTACCCCCAGCGGACGTCGAATTTGGTAAAGTACTTCGAGCCTTGGAGGCGGCTGACAATGTCGGCGACAAGGGGGAGGGGATACCGGTTCTTCACCGTGAACTCGTTCAGTTTCCGGTAGTCCTGGACGAAGCGGAGCTTGCCGTCCTTCTTTTTGACGAAGAAGACGGGCGAGGACAGCGGGGACTTGGACGGGCGGATGTAGCCTTTGCGAAGGTTCTCTTCGAGGAATCGGTCGAGTTCCTCCTGCTCGTTGCGGGACATGGGATAGATCTTAGTCCGCATGTTGGCAGGCGCCCCGGGCACCAGATCAATCGCATGATCCCAGGCCTTGTGGGCGGGCAGGCGTTCGGATTCGACCTCGGAGAAGACGTGGGCGTAGTCACGGTAGGGCTCCGGTACCATTTCCTCGAATGTGCGCTGGGGTTTGGCCTTGTTTGCTTCCTCGGCTAGTTGCTGCGAATATGTGAAACCAGCAGCGCACCAGACTTCTTCGTTGGAGTCCTCCAGAACACCAGCACGCACCCAGGCGCGGCGGGTGGCTCGGTTGGCGCGGAGGCGGCAAAGGGGTGGTTCTTCCTCGAGATCATCCGGTGCAAGGAGCGGAGGGGGGAGTACGTCAGGATCGGGAGTAGATGATACGGTCGGCTTTGCTGGCGGGGACTGGGGGACCGTGGTGGAGGTGGAGTTCACCTGCTCCTGGAGGGTCTCATCGTCTCCGATGTATTCCAGCAGAGCACCGTTAGAAGGCTCGCCGAGAGGTATGCGGGGCTCCTCGTCATCCTCAACGACTTCTACTGGCGGTGGGCGCGGTTTGGGAATGCGAACCTCACCGCGTTGCCAGTCAATAGTGGGGTTCACTTGACGCAGCCAGGGGAGGCCGAGGATGACGTCCTCACCACCGAGATCGGTGATCAGGAAGTCGACATATTCATCCCAGTTGTCGACGGTCATACGGAGACGGGCGAAGTGGGTGATGCTACCAGCCGTGTTGAGGGTTCCGTCGATGTTGTAGATGGCGATCGGATGACGGAGGGGGAAGGAACGGATACGGAGACGCTGCGCAAACTTCTTATCCAAGAAGGGCGAGGTGGCTCCAGAGTCAATCATGGCCGCGATGTCCGTACTGCGGTTGAGTCCACTGAGCTTCACTTGTACGCGGAAATGAGATGAAGAGGGATCTATTTCATGAACGGCGTACAGAGTGGTCGAGTAAGTGGAATCGTAAGCGGAAGTGGAATGCATGTACGGAGCGGGGGGTGCAGACGCTGCGGCGTTGGCGCGCACCCGGACTAAAAACCCTGGAGGGCCTTGATGAGGTTCTCGATCACGGCCGCGTCTACTCCTGTGGCGGCGGCAATGGCGGCGGGGGCGATGGCGGCATTGCCGGCGGTCGGGGCGGCGACGGCGACAGCGGGCGCCTGCGCATCGTCCTCCGGGAACAGCGAGAAGGCGGTGGCGGCAACGCGCTGCTGGCGCAGACCGCGGTTACGCTCATACCCCATGTACCGGTCCTGGCAGACGCCCGAGATGTGTCCCTTGCGAGCGCAGTAGGAGCACGTCTCGTGGCCGCGGCGACATTCGCGCTTGCGGTGGTCCGAAGATCCACAGCCGTAGCAGCGGTTGTACATGTCGCGCGTGAAATCCTCGCGCGTGCGCCCGTTGCCAGCAGGGCGAGGGCCACGAGGAGGTGCGGCGGCGGCGCGCGTTGCATCAACATCCATAGCGTAAGGGTCGCGAGCGGGGGCGTTGGAGCGCGAGGCGGACTGCGTGGCGGGGGTCTCGTTGCGGATGTGAGCGTACGCACTGAGGGTCCGGTCAATGAGGGTGCTCAGCTTGGTGGACTTGCCGAGGAGCGCCTCCATCAAGAACTCGAGGTTCTTGACATCCTTGGGTAGCTTCTTCTTGAAGCGGTCCAGCAGGTCCGCGTCCGTCAGATTAGTGCGGTCCGCCAGCTCGCGGAAGCTAGCACAGAAAGCCGGTACGCCCTGTCCGTCGACAGTGAGCGCTTCGAGCTGGTTCTTGGCCTCCTGCGCATCATCCGCAGGCAACCAGCGCTGGTTGAAGAGGTGAACGAACTTGTCGTAAGAGTCCTTCATGTCGCCCTTGGCCTGCTCCTCGGTCGTGAGCTCAAAGGGCTTCTCTCCTTTCGCGAGCTTGTTGACGAAAGGGGTAGCCCAGAGGCCAGCCTTGCCCTCGAGGTACGACAGGGCCGAGGTGATCCATGCGTCCGGCTTGCGGGCACCGGCAGTGTCGTTGAGCGAAGGCTTGCTCTTGGCCCAGGCGTTCAGGAAGCCCAGGAAGCGGCGGGCATCTCCTCCTTCTCCCTTGAAGGGGGCAGGCTCCCGCACCGTCTTCCCGTCGCTCTTCGGCTGAGAGAGAGCGGTCGTGAGCTTGTTGACCGCCTGAAGCACGTCTTGCGCGTTGACTTGAGACATGCTGGGATTAGATTTCGTCGTCGGATTCGTGGGCGGGTTCGGCGTGGAAAGCGATGGGGAGTGCGGGGCAATGGAGGATGTGTTCGGTGAGCTGCGCACGACGTTGGGCGTGGGCCTGGAAGCGGTTGCTGGCGCGGTGATGGTTTCCTCGGGCTTCGACAAGGTCGGCTCGGAGGCGGAGGTGTCTAGCGTGCTTGACGAAACGGGGGCCGCGGACGCGTTGGGAGAGATCGAGGAGAATGCGGTTAATGCGGAGGCGGTAGGTCTCGGTGCTCCGGAAGAGTCGGTGGTACTTGCGGGAGTACTCGATGTCGAGGGTGTGGAGAGTGGCGCGGTCGGTGGCGTTGGCGCAGTAGGTGCAGCCGTCCATTCAGCAACGGGGAGAGCAGGTACGGGTTCGGCTTCCTCTTCAGGTGAGGGCGGGCGATCTTCGCGAGTCTGTGCAAAGAATTCGGGGACGGGAGTCTCGGTGCGGGACGGAGTGTGTGAAGACGGGCGGCTGGTGCGGGTACGTCCGATGCGGGGGACAATAACTGGCTGAACAACGGAGGGGACGAGAGTTATGGGTTGGTCCTTGTAGTTGCGAAGGGTGATGGGGTGGGAGATGGAGCGGCTCTGGTTGGGGCAGGGATTGTCGTCACAGTACTCGTAAGATTCTAGATCTTCGGCGAAGTATACTGCGTCTCCTTCGTTGTCGAAGCCGTGCGGTAGGCCGTGACACGGTAACTGCGGGGGCGGGGATTCGGACGGGATGCGGAAGGACGTGGTGGGCACTGTAGGGCCTGCAGGGGCGACCTAGGTGTGGGCGCCGGTGCAGTAGGGTATCTTGACCTAATGAGGTGTCGAGACCCGGAGCGACTACACAACACCAACAAACAACGGAGGGTCAACACCACACGTGATCGGCACGTGCAGGGCGAGAGAGAGGGATGGGGATCCTGACTGGCGTCAACGGCGTAGAGCACAGATCGACAAGGGGCGCGCGTTGTGCAAGCTAGTCCCAAAGACCAAGTTAGCATTGGCATGCAGATAGTAAGTAAGGCTCACCTAGTCCCAAAGACCAAGAGGTCAAGATGGGGGACTAGGTGTGCGCCGGGGTCTGGTATATATACTACTGGGAGCTGTGTCAAGGCTGAGTAAGTAAGAAGGATGAATGAGTCAGGAATACGGGTCAGGTGTGAGGAATGTAAGCAAGAATGTAAGCGAGCAGTGTCTGACCACACGGTATGGTAGATAAGAAGAGAAGTCCAAAAGGGGAAGTCGGCAGAGCCCGGTAATAACAAGGGAAAATAGAGGAAAAGGAATAAACGGAAAAGGAAAAGACATAGGGGTTACGGGCGCGTCATGACATATCTACACCCCCGATCGCGCGCGATGTGCCTATCCTCACAGCCTTTTGTAGTCGTGGGCGGTGGCGGCCCTCGTTGCCAGTCTCGGGACGCTGGTCGTCTGGTGCATGGCCGGTCGTCTGGTGCACGGTTGGTCGTCTGATTCATGTTCAGTCCAAGTTGACATAGATTCTCACCCTCCGTAGCTCTTCACCCATATAGATCCTAATCCTCTCTAGATCCTCACCCTCTCCAGACGCTCCCTTTCTCTTCTCATTTTGGACCGTGGCGCGCGCCCCGCACGTCTCCCCGCACGGAAGCAAAGGCAGACAGGGAGGCTGTGTCCCAGATCCCTCTCCGCAAAGGCACGTCGGTCACGCGACGCGGGGGTCACGGTTGGATTCTGCCCGTCACGGTTGGATTTTGCCTGTCACGGTTGGATTTCTGGGTCACGATTTGGGTCGTGACGGACGACTCTGCATGATTGCTGGTGACTCACAGCGTTCCCATCCGCTCGTCTCGGTGCGCCCATACTGACTTACGTTCGTCAGGACTTCCACTGTCACACGACCCTTGGTACTGTAATAACCCATCCCCCGAATTTTTGGCACGGTCCGCTGACTTTGGGATTGTTCGCAGGACGACGATGCGGCTTGAGCATTACTCTCGACGCCCGTGGAACGATGCGGCGGCCCTCCACCACCACCACTCCGGCCCTCCACGACCACTCCGACCGCCCAGACCACCCCGGGCCACCAGACGGGACTAGCACATCGGAATCTCCATCCTCATTGCAATGTCATCCACCCCATCTCCATGTCATCGTCGATGTCACCGACCTTCAAGCTTCAAGTTCAACAGCAGTTCAACGCATCGTGACCCACCACCCATTCAATCGACCAAAATCGATAATCACCGGGGCGAGAATCACATGCTCAGGGATTTCCCAGTTGCGGACCCCTCCCACCGCCGGCGGATCCCTCCCCTCAGCGCCGGCGACCTCCGTTCGAGCGGCCGGATATCCAGAGCTGGTTATACCACCCCGACAGCCTGCTCGACGGAGGTCGTTGTATTCTGATTCGAGGTTGCTTTATGGAGGGAGGTCGCGCGCCCGACCGCTGTAAGTAGTTCAGATTTCCTGTCCTTCTGCGTGACGGCCCGCGTCTCTCTCGGACGCTCAAACATCTCAACATTGTCGAGTCCCACGGGATCAGCGAGCGGAGCTGCCCGACGTTCCCCCCTTGATCAACCCATCGGCCAATGGTGAGCTCGCTTCATCAAACCCGTTCGCCTACTGCTAGTCCCCGGTGACGTTCATTACTCCCCGATGGAATGTTCTTGTCTTTGGTGACCGGAATGGTCGATGCTTGGTTGCGCGCTTGCCTCAGTACGTCCTCCCGAGCTGGCCGATCTGCTTCGCTCTATCGGCCGCTCTCCCACGCCCGCTCCGACCCCATCTTTGCTCGCCACCCCCACATTGGGGGCCCCGCACACCTGCGGGGAATTCGTGTTATATCACCGGTGACTTCGTGCTCTGCGGCTGGAGCGCGCGTCCACCCCGGCGCGCGACTGTTGAAGTAACCGCCTTCGACCTCTCCAAACTCGCTTCGCGATGCCACCGGCGCGATTGTAGCGCAGCGTCTGAGGACTGTGGTCAGGTAAGTTCATTTTTGCTCGTTACGTCCCCTCAACTCGTCCATCTATCATCCACATCCCCGGAATCGATCGAGGACATACCGCTGATGCGACGCTCATTAGGTCCAGTGGCAGTATTGCTACCAGGTCGCCTGAGGAGTGCGTTTTACGCTCAGCGTCTTGGCGCGCCCTCGTTTATGTACGCGAGCCCTGGCGCGTAGAGACTCCCAGTAGGCACTAGCGACCTCCGGACGACGCGTACGTACTCGTGCACTCGTTCTATGGGCGCTGACGGTGGACAGAACTATCAAGTCAACACGAAATGTTCCGTGTCGCGGTCTGCTGACCGCGTCACGGGAGGGCGGTCTCTTACGGACACGTCGAGGACACGTCATGCCCGCGTACTTCGTGCTGGAGGACCAGGACGATGCTGCATGAAGGCGAACGGCGCACCCGTATGCGTCTTGCGAGCGAGAAGTCGATGACGGCCACATACGTCTTCGAAGTGTATGAGCTGTGGTAAGCATGTTGTGCTTCGTCGTGTGACCAGAGCATAGCTGTGATAAGCACATTTTCTATTCATTGTACTCGCGCAGGTACTCCTGCCACCGCTGCCTGGCACTTTTTGCGCATAGCTGTGCATAATATGCGGAAATCTCGCCTTCCTACTCCAGCCCCCCTGCAGTCATCGAGTGGCAGAAATCACGCGTGCCGTGCGGAGCACGAATCTCAAGCTTGGTACAGGTGGGCAGTGCGCTTGTTCCTTCTCGTTTTCGTTTTGCGCCTAGGTCTTTCCGCCTCTAGGCAGCCGCAATGCACATCTGTCCGTGCTATCAATCGCGCCGTCCCGCTCTCTTTGCCTGCCTCTTCCCTTTTTTAAGTATATACTGAGTCCTGCTCTCACCTCTCAGTGTCTGTCCCCCGGGCATGCCGTGTCTGCCACTATCTGTAGCCTGGCAGTGTCCCCCGTTCTTTGCTAGATGACGGCCGGCGCGCAACAGGATAGACGGTATGTCAGCATAATTTACGACATGCACGTCTTCTGACCATTGTCCTTCTACAGCAGCTGTGAGTATGGCCACGCCTCGCGCAGTCCAGCTGACGAGGCGGGGGCAGAACATTTCGGCCAAGGTGAAGACTGAATATTTATTGAGTTCCGCCCGTTCCACTTCACGCACAGCCAACTCGACTGCCGCCGGACAACAGCTTGGCGCGTCCTCGTCAATATGCGTCATAAACACGGAAGTATCGTGGCGGGAGCGGAAGTATTTTTGAGATTGCTGGTTCGTGTCAAATGGAGGCTTTTTCGTTCCACGGTTAACTGATCAATGTCTAGAGATAGGGGGTCTCCCTACAGGACAAATATTTGGCGACCTGCTGGCTCCTGCTGGATCAGTGGCGTCGTCGTCGTTGCCAGTGCCGTCTGAAGTGGCGTATGCTCGTGTGGAATTCCTTCCTGGGCAGCTGGTGCGTGTGAGTCTCTGTCTCTGTTGTGCTATCAACATCCGCCTTCCTATCTTCATGATCTGCCCCTCTCTTCACTGGCGCCGTTGTCTGAGGAAATGAAGTTCAACAGCTTGTTTTTTTGACTTTGTTTGACCATGACAGACATCAAGGGCGCTGATAGTCCTCGCCATCTGAGATAAGGCGTCGTTTCGCGCATTTGTGGCGAAGCCTGGTGTCAAGGCGATTCCCCTGCCTTCACGATTCTACGGTGCCTGCAGATCAAAGCGTAGTATGCTGAGGTAGTTAAGTACTTGTTCCGTTGTTGGCGTGGACTTGCCACGCGCCCACTGCAACGTACCGTCGTAGCCACGCCCTAAACGCTGGAGTTTTCACCAAATTACTGTGTCCGCTCAACATATGGCTTATATATGCCTGGTGCGACCTTTAATCGCTTTCCTATATCCTTTGGTCTGCCAGCCAGTGACTAAGAGCATGCTCGGGCGCACGCCTCAACTTCAACAAGGCGGATTTCATCGGCGGCAGGATACCGAACGGAGATCGCCGCATCCACGAGGCTCGCATTCAGAATATCTCCGGCGGTTGCTCACGGTTCTTTGTCGCGTTCCAAGTCGCATCGAGCGCAGGAACTGCGAACCGTACGTCTGTTCCAGTCGCTCACTCGATGCCGCCTCAAATTTTCGTCGACGATCGACCTCCGGCCATTCCTCGCGCCCTGCACATCGCCGGTTGTCGCTTACTAGAGCGAAATTTTCATAGGCGAAACATTCAAACAGCGTCGCCACCACTTGATTTAGATCACGGTTTGCCCAAGCGAATCACCGGCACCGTCCAGCCTTTGATACAGGGGCGGGTGTGGTACGGTGTGGTAGCGACTGTGTTACAGTCTCCATCGGGTACCAGAGCCGAGGATGGGACTCCGGGAACCGCCCGTCGAGCTCGACTGCAACGCTCTTTCACGTTATGCTGCCGCACGACGCGTATGTATCACGCCGTTCTGTGTAATGTTATTGAAGGCTGACTCACAATGTACCAGCACAAAAGCGCCCCATGTCACTCAGCAGCGTCTCATCCGATTCGGACTGTCTGACCTGGGGCTTGCCTACGCTACGCTACCTGCGCTCGACGGGTCGACTGCGTCTTTGACTTGACTGTCTTTAGCCTCTTCCCGTCGCGACAGGTGAAGACCTCCGGCTTCCGCCAGACTGTTTGCATTGCTCTTCCACGTGTGACGCCTACACCCTTCCAGGCTCAACGTTCCCCCTCCGGCAACCCAGCGGCGACCTAGGCAGTGAGGCGACCACGACGGAACAGCCCGTGATTACATGCGACTTCGTTCACGACATACAGTGTTCGCTGTCGTCAGCCCGGGATTCAGGATGCGTATCTGAATGAGACTGTGAGTTCGTCATATCTCGACATCGTTCTCGACGCATGCGCCCTTATTCTTGTTCAAGGCATGATTACGTGCTCTTCATCTCTCTGCGAGCTTTTGGAATGTCTTCACAGCGTACTTCCCTCCCGCGCGCCCATCTTTGCACGCTACACCATCAACGAACGTTCGCCATCCCGGTCATCAAGGGAAGTTTCTCAGATCAATCGCTTGGGTGGCTGAATGGGCTTTGGGAACGAGAACCCCGTCGTCAATCCAGCCCGCCTCGAGCGATGGCTGCTGTCAACCTCGGCCATGCCGTCTGTATCTGTATCTGTACACGATTACAATGCCGGCGTACCCGTCTTGGGCTCTCTATATCATCCGGCTAGCATTCGTCTGGATCCTCTGCTTGCGCGTCTTACTGTATGTGTTATACCGTCGCTGGCGGTGGTTCTGACTGCTTTATTATCGTCGGCGCTGCGGCATCTCCGGACTACATCTGTAAAAATGGCGAGCACGAACTCACATAGATGCTTTGAAAGATGCATTCATATTCGTGGTAAAGTGCAAGCTCTCTCACGCAAAGTCTGGCTGCACGCGCGTCCGCCGACACGCGCCTTGAAGGCGCGAGATGGATCTGCTGTTCATACGAGCTTTGTCGGTTTCGCGTGAGAGCGTATAGTACAGAACTACTCCCATTCCTGTCAAACACCTCGGAGTTCACTTCCCCGAATTGACGCACGCATGCGCACCTCCCCCGCCTTTGCGAAGCGCTAAGTACGATTTTGGCAACAGCCTCTGTCCCCTCTTGGCCGCCGCTCTTCCCTTCGCCATGAGAGTGAGCGAAAAATCTCCGTCCACCGTGCGACCACATCTCTGGCAGATAAGGACAACCTCATTCAAGCCAATGGCAGCGCGGCATGACCAGATTGCATCATTACGAGGGTGGCAGGTGCCGGGGGCAGTGGCCTGTGGCTTTGCAGGAGCGGCGAAGGGCGGTCGGAATTTCATAGCATGTGAAAGTCCCTTAGGGCATGTGGAAGGAAGGGTTGAGGAAGGTTGTTCACGAAAAATCTAGCTGCGGATGGCGACGGGGAAGTTGACTGATTTAGAGGCACGCTTTGGGCACGCTGGTATTAGGAAGACCCCTATTCACGGGGAGTGGGTATCGATATACAGGATAAGCCTCGCTTGACCCATGTAGGCATCTGTGGAAGAGCGTCCTGAGGTCTGTGGCATGTTCAGAGTTGGCAGTTGGACTGCGAACTTTCTGTACGACTGAATTGGCGAGCGCGGGTCTAACACGCTTGAGTTTAATAGCGGGGAGGGCGTGCGCCAGTGTCAATGATGTGGATGGCCTTGCAATTGCTTCGTACCATGCACGATTTAGTGGACATATAATAGTACAATATAAACAAATGAGAAGACAGTCAGGCGAGCGAACCTTCAGCGTCATGACCGCGTAGTTATATCCCTATAGGCAAGTGCCTGTCTACTATATGTAATGTCATGAGGTGAGGTGAGGTGAGGTGAGGTGAAAAATGCGCTCTGGCTTCTGCTTGCCTCCATCGCGGTTTCGTTGATGTTTCGTTTTTCACCGGTGACTGGTATTCGCTATTGTACTGCTCAGATATCTAAGCACGGTCAGCGTCACAGAAAGCGCAACCAGAAGAACATGCATACCCTGCAGATCGACGTGGCTGAGACCCGGCAGATCTGTGGTGAATGATTGGAGAGCGGCAACAGGCAATCCATCAACAAGGCGCTCGACTCTCCTTGAACGGACCAGTCCACGAACGGCTGCTACGAGCTCCTCCGAGACAACTTTATTGTACTCTGCATCGGGGTCTGGTCCAGGCCAGATGCCCGCAAACTTAAGCGATAGAGAGGTGAGGTTGGGGAATAACACTGGAGCGCCAGTTCTCTGGCACGTCAGACTGGTGAGAAAGGGAATGTTGATGATGGAGCGGGAGGCCTTGTCGATTTCGATTGTAAAGCCATCGACGTTGTCATTCGATACGTGCAGATGCTGGATCGTGGATAACGCTGTCAGACATGGCATTATCGTGGCCATGGCAGTCTCCGCCCAGAACAAGGCTGTAAGATCCAGTCGGCGGATAGAGGGATGGCGCTCGGTGAGTCGACAAAGGTAAGTCACTAGCGAGATGTCGATCCGGGCACGGTCGATGACGAGGTAGGTTAGATTCGGGGCATCGATGCGTGTCATGATGTGGCCGGCCGTCTTGGAGACCTTCAGTATTGTGAGGCGCGGGAGGTCTACAAGAGGGCCTTCGTCCTCAGCGGGCACTATGAAGGGACGATAAGAGTACGCGTGTACGACATGTGCCTCCAACAGCGTTTCGCGGCAGCGCTTGAGCAACTGCAAAGGCAATCCACCCGCTCTCTCCACCTGATTTATTGCGCAAGATATAGCCGCATTGACTCGTAGATGCGTGATCTTCCAGGCAGGAGGGATGAGGACATCCTTAATCCTTGGATCAGCCACGTCGAAGGTGAAGCGCCTGACCCTGGATGCCCGCGAAAAGAAGTCAAGACGCAGCAGATCGACGGCGCTTGGTATTTTGTGCCCATCGAACAGCATCTTGAGGGCAACGCTTTCGAGCGCTCCGAGATCTGGCGTTTGCGACCTGGCTGGCGGTACATTTCCACGCAGGCACCATTTGAGGGTTCGCCATTGACCGGTAGACGAGAGCAGGCAGGCCCATGATGTTGGCTGCCACCAGGTTGCCCTTGTAATTCGAGATATACGGGTGCTCGACCAGTACGGGAGAGCCGTTCAGGAACTAGCTTCCACAGCCGGTTGCTGACGCGCCGTTCCTCAGGTGTAGAGTCAGGAGGAAGATGTGGATCGGGCAGGACAACATGATTCCACAATTGCGGAGTGGCGAGCGCTACAGACCGCCAATGGACACAGGCCTGCGAGAAGCCAGGGTAGAAGGAGATGTTGCTAGAGTCGCCATCGAGATCCATAGCGGCGAATATGAATACAATACCTAGCAGCTCCGTTGGGAGTCTTCGCACAGGGGCGATAACCGCGCGACTCGTAGCGATCTGCGCTACCAGCTTCGAGAGCAGGCGCTCCATGTCCAGCAGCGCGTCAGGGCGGCGGCTCAGGTTCAACAGGCTTCGTAGATGATTGATCTTTATGTCAACTCGATTTTTCTCGTTGACCATGAGCGAGATCATATCGGAGATGGTGCGTGATTCATCAGGGGAGGGGACGCGATGTTCGCGCAGGCTTCGGATGTTTGCTTGCGCAGATGCCTCTCTGAGCAGCCCTTTCGACAACGACGCCATATTTCCTGTGATACAAGGTTAGCAGTCTGGCGCATCGCATTTCGAGCCGGATACGTGCGATATGGAGATGCAACTCTTGAGACAAAAGTAAGCAAGAAGTGGCGGTGGATGGAGGTTGGAACAAAGGCGCTTGTGCAGACCGCTGACCAGTGACTAGTTACCATCAGCGTTACTGTGACTGAACAAGCATACGCCAACAAGCGTCTATCACCTCGTCAACACTGACACGTCAAAACCAAAGCCGTGACTACACTGAGGCCCAGGGTGTCGCCATCCAGCAGAACCTGCCAAATATCACCCACCTCAGCTGAGCCTGGTCGTGCCCGCAGTTTGCAAGCCCACATGAAGCCATGAGCGCGAATCGGCATACCTCTATACAAGAAAATCTAAAGCTACATCCCACTAGTGTGTACGAACGGACAACCGTCCTCGTCAACCTCAACGCATAGTCACAAGCTCTGCACGAGGATATGTCAGCACATGCAAGAGGGCGAAGACCTCACACTCACCCTCAGACGAAGTCGGGTGGATGGCCACGGTATCGTCGAGGTCCTTCTTGGTCGCGCCCATCTTGACAGCAACGCCAAAGCCCTGCATGATCTCGTCGCTACCCAAGCCCATGATATGAATGCCGACGACGCGCTCGTCGGGTCCAACACAGATGAGCTTATGAATCGTCGGCTCCTTGTGCTCCTCGTCGACCATGGAGAAGTAGAGCGCGCGGAAGGAGGATTTATCTGGCAGACGTCAGTCAGTGGGAGACATGGCGCTCAAACGACTAACTTACAGATCTTGACGTTCGCGTCGCCATACTTCTCGCGGGCCTGCTTCTCGGTCAACCCGGTCGTACCGATGGGAGGATGCCTGTGAAACGGTCAAACACGGTAGACAGATGCGCTTGCGCGTACGCACGAGAAGACGACGGTCGGGATGTCGTCGTAGCTGAGCTTGTCGTTCTTGAACTCTGGCGGCCCATACAACCTGTTGCCCAAACGGCGCCCGGCAGCGATTGCGACGGGCGTCAGCTCAGCCTTGCCCTGGGCGTCGCCAATGGACGTGATGTTCGGCACCGACGACACCTGGTACTCGTCGACCACGACGTACCCCTTGTCGTCGAGCTTGACGCCGACATCCTCCAGCCCGATGTTCCTCGTCATCGCGCGACGGCCGATCGCCCAGAGCAGGCAGTCCACCTCGATCGGCTCGCCCTTGTCCGTATGCACGGTCAAGGGGCCGCCTTTCGTGCCCTCGACGCGCGTGACGTTCGTGGTCCTGTGGATGTTCACGCCCGTCTTCTCCATCCACGGCGTCAGCGTCTGCTGGATCGTCTCGTCGAAGGTGCGCAGGACGGTCTCGCCGCGGATGAGCATGTGCGTCTCGCTGCCGAGCGCGTTGAAGATGCCTGCGAGTTCGACGGCGATGTAGCCCGCGCCGACGACGGCGACGCGGTTTGGCTGCCGCGTGAGCTCAAAGAAGCCGTCCGAGGTGATGCCGAGCGACGCGCCCGGGATCTTGTCCTCGTCGGGGATGATGGGGAAGCCGCCGGTGGCGATGTTGATGTGCTCGGTGTCGAGGACGTACTTGGACTTGTCGTCGAGCTCGACCTCGACCTGGTTCTTGGAGAGGAGGCGGCCGTAGCCCTGGTGGTACTCGACGCCGTCCTTTGCCCAGTTGGTGGCGTAGATGTTGTTGAGACGGCGAATGTACGCCTCGCGCTGCTCGACAAAGGCGGACCAGTCGAAGGTCGCGTTCTCGCCGTTGGACATCTTGTAGCCCTTGGCGTGATTGTGGAATTTCTCGAAAAGGTCAGCGGCGTGCCACATGAGCTGGGGAAGTGATGAGGGGATACGCCTGTATCATTGAGCGGCACGAACCTTCTTGGGTACGCAGCCTGAGGCGGGTCAGAGTAGATAGTAGGGCAGGTGAATGCACGGACCGACGTTCACGCAGGTTCCGCCTGGGCGGTCGGTCATCTCGACGAGCGCGACCTTCTTCCCGTACGACGCCGCGCGCCTCTGCGCGATCGTCAGACGATTTCGAGGTGTACACGCTGTCCACGCACCGAGAATCCGCTTCCTCCGCTACCACCGCCGAGGATGACCAAGTCATACTTGCCGTCCGTGGGCTTGCTATGTACTGGCGGCATCGCGCTCAATGCTCGTCTGATCTGCGCGCTGGTCAGCGCCCGCACATCGTGTCTGCGCGTCTGCTTACTTGGAAAAGGCGTTGGGAGGCTGCTGCAGAACTCGCCGTGACAGGGCGCGATGGGGGGAAAGGTAAGCGCGTCAGCACTCGTGAAGCCATTTTATTGGTCAGGCGCGGCGCTCAATCTCACCTGACGGGGACGCCCTTTATGTGCTTGCCGCGTACGCAGGATTACGTGATCGTACCCGCCCAAGCGGCAAGCCCGCCTTATTCCGTGACCGAATCTGAACTTGCCATTGTTCTCGCACCGTAAGCGCCTCACTACAACAGTCTCCAAGTCTGCTAGCGCATCCTCGAGCTGGACTGGAAACGTGTTCAGCTGCGTACTCGCAGATGTCACTCATCTGAATCAGCAAACGCTTACTTACAGGTCACGAGTGTCTTGCAGAAGTAACCGTTTAGGCGAAGGGGATAGCGCGACCAGAGCGCTTTCAATAAATGCGGGATGCCGAACTCGAATGAAGAAGTTGAGACCAAGAGACGCAGAGTGAAGATGCTCATTGTCGTCGCGCGCTGCGTCAATGACATGTCACGAGACCGCGAGCCTTGACACGTGGCCGCACTGGACACCGGTGAATCGTGATCAACCTCCTTCAGACCACGACCTCCCTAGCGCATCTGCTCTCGTGAGCAGCCTCTCCTTCCCTAGATCCGCGATGCTAAATATCTGTGAATAGGACCCGCAGGAGATAACACTATGTCGCCATCTCTGGAACATGTCCTTGAGCAAGCGTCCGCTCACGCGAACATGCAAACCTACGCGACCACCACGTTCCCGATCCCGAAGAAAGACGCGTCATATCTCACCTCACTTCTGCGCTGCTCGAGGAGCTTGAACGCCTAGAGAGCCTGTGCTCGAAGCTCACTGCGCAGATCGCACTGAACGGCGCGATGCTCGCGCCAGTGCGACGGCTCCCCGCGGAGCTACTGTCCGATATCTTCACGCTCGTCATTGCGCGCAAAGCGTCGTACTGGGTTGATAACATCTACTACCGCCCTGCGTTTGCGGAAACGTGCAGAAGCTGGCGCGCCGTCGCGCTCACCACTCCCCGACTGTGGAATCGCATGGAAATGGTCCATGGGATGATGACCGGCAGAAGCCCAATTGTGCTGGAAGCACGGCTCCCTCTCTCGGGATCCCTGCCACTGCATCTAGACATCGACGGCCCTTTGTGGAAGGAGCCGAAAATATGGCTGCTACTGCTTTCGCATGCGCCGCGGTGGGGCACGCTTTCATGGCGAGGCTCCCCATATGACATGTTTCCCTCCGAATCACTCGCAACAAAATTCCCCTTGTTGGAGTCCATCAGCTTAACGCTGAAGCACGATACAATGCACAGCTCATTGCCACCTCCCATCGTATCACTCGACATGTTCGGGTGTGCTTCCAACCTTACACGGATGTCCTTTTAGTGCCATGCTTGGCCGTCGTAAACGTGCAGATTCCCCAGTCATGGCGCCTCACTCATCTATCCCTGGACATCACGTCGCGGTCGGGGAACAGCGCGGACCACACCGAAGTGATCATCTGCTCCGTGCTGCAGCAGTGCTGCACGACTTTGCAGTCGCTCAAATTTTATGCTCCCTTGAGTGCCCGACCGCGTAACGACATCCTGGGGCTTGACTTTCTGCCCTCCCTGAACCTTCCTTGCCTCACCCACCTCAACATCTTTGGTTCCATCGACTGGTTGCCTACGCGCGTGCGCGCCCCATCTCTATACCACCTCGAGTTACACCGCTTCCCTATACGTCAGTCAACCCCAGCGATTTTGCAGCAGCTCGCCCGGAACTCGTTTGCAATTGAGCGCGTCGAAATAGAGCTCGGCTATCGACGAAGCGGGCTGGAAGGACTGGAAGACGACATGCAGCTCGTGCAGTGTCTGCAAGCCATTCCCATGGTCCAGCACCTGGTTGCCATGAGCTCGAAGGGCGCGTACTTCGAGAGGAATCCCGACATGTCGATAATGAATATCTCCTTCCTCGAGGCGTTGACATGCAGTACGGACGCGCCTGTACTGCTGCCTGCACTCGAGTCCCTTGTGCTCGATTACGCGGGCATATATCCCGGAACGGACAGAGATGCATGGGATGACGAGGTTCCAAGGGACCTTCGGGCAGCAGTGCAGCGCATGGTGCTTTCGAGACGGACTCAGCAAGTCGTGCGCGGGTGCACGGTCGCAGCACTCAAGAACTTCACTACGGATATGCCAGGTTTATGATGAGAGGGCGGGTACTGGCACACATGTATATAAAAGCGAGTATCCAGATCGTGAATATGTCATTCCGTACAGGGCAACCATTCCGAACTTTGGACATATGCGGAGCACCCTGCTTGCCTAAGCACGTGATGATGTTGATTGAGAGGGATCACGTGCGATGTCAACACACCAAGTTGTCTGCGTCAGCATGGGCCGGGGTGCTCGGTGGTATGCGGATTTGTGATGGCGAGAAGCGGAGGCGGGGCTCGGTGGGACGTGTAGCAAGGGATGGAACCGGGATGAAGTAGGTATAATAAGTGACTTAGATACGAAGTTAGCCACCTTGCTCTTCTCCCTCACCCGCTCAGCTTTTACTGTACTCATCAGCATCATGCCTATCCTCGACTTGACGACGAATGTGAAGGTACGTGCGCTCTGTTTCGTGAGGGAAAGACATATATTGATCATTCTATATAGCCTACCGACGAGAAGGCGTTCGTCCTTGCTTTCTCTAAGGTTCGTATATGGCCCCCTATTTTCACACCATATCTCGTCCATCGATCTACCATCGCCATTGGCACCAATCCATCGTCACCCTCAACTCCTATTTATCGGTCCGTTGGTGGAACCACCGCCTTGTTTCCTGTTTTTCTATTCACGTCGCATTCACTGTCCAAACTCATTCACAAACCGTCCAGGCAGCCGCAGAGGCGCTCGACCGGCCAGAGGAGTATGTCCAGGTGAACGTCACCTACAACCCGTACCTCTGCAACGCCGGCACACTCGATCCGTCAGTGCAGTTGCATCTGGTGCGTAGTCACGCGATGTTTCCCACTGCAGCAGCACGCTGATCGCAGCCTCGCTAGGCGGCCATTGGACGCCTCGGCGTAACGCAGAACCAGACTATAGGTGACAAACTGAAGACTTTCTTCGAGGAGCAGCTCTCCGTGCCGAAGAGCAGGTCCCGCATGTATGCAACCGTCCACGCAGTGAAATATATGCTGACATCGCCTGCAGCCTTTACTACGATCCCGACGCGATTTCCACTGAGAATATCCTCGACTCTGTATCACATTGCTTCACGTAAGTCAACTTATACGCGCCCAGCGTATGGCTCGTGAGAGTTGCGTGAAGGAAAGGCGGCAGACGAGTTGAAACCAATGTACACGACTGTACCATAAGCAACAGAGCGCAGACCCGTGTATGCACATGCTGGCAGATATTACACAGTGCAGAAATCCTATGATAAGTGATCCAAGATGGAAGGTAAAGTACGAAAAATATGCGAGTAACATGCTGAAACATGCGAAATAGCAGTAGGAGAACCGAAATATAGGAGTCCCACATCACCAGCCCTCCTCACCCTCCTTCCTTCCGCGATAGTTGCACTCAATCATGAGTGGGACCATGCTGTCATCCGGCCGTGCATAATAGTCCGTAAATGCCCAACCTCGTATACGAGGCTCCGCCGCGATATCCACCACGTACATCTCCTCGTCGTCCACCACCGCCTTCTTCTCGCCCTTCTCCTTAAACTCATCGTCTACCATGTCGTCTTCGGGCTCGACCACCTGCAGCGTCCGGCCGAGTTGGTCGAGAAGCCATCGTCCGACACGGCTATTGACACCCTCGACGCCGAGCCCGTATTAGGCCAGCCAAAGCCCTGCGCGATTGTTGGCGGCGCCGCGAGCGGGAATGACGACGCGGAAAGAACGAGATATTGAGGACTGGCATCGGCGCAGGCTCGTCAGGCGGAAGCAAGTTCTCTGTTGCACGGGCGACCTTCTCGGGGATGGCGAGGAAGGACGGGATAGAGTACCAATCATGCGTGCGCACTAGCGTGTCCTTGCAGTTCCACGAGAAGCCGTCCTTTGCGCTGTCAGGCCATGTCGTAGGGTGAATTCCAAGGCCTTCGAGTCCGCCATTCCAACCGTCGCCAGTGCCGCCGAAGCGGCTGAACAAGACCGCCTTACCGCGCACCTCGCCCAGCAGGGGAACCCGGTTCTCCAAAACCACATATCGGGACCGCCGGGACCGCTGAACATCTCGGCGTGGACGGCAGCGGAGAAGGCGACGGCGGGCGTCGTGGCGAAATCCTCCTGCTTCAGGGATATGACGAGGGTCTCGCGGCAGGAGGCAGGTGCGGTGAGGAATTCGTGCATGGTGGCAAGGATGTCCTGAAAGGAAGTGCGTTGAGGTGTGATACCATGGTAGGCAATGAGGCGGTCGCCAACAAGGGCGAGCCGAATATCGAGGACGCGAATTCCGGAGCGGAGCTGGACGGCGAGGGGAGTGTCGATGGCCTGGCATTGTGCGATTGGCCATCCATAGAAAGCCATGCTAAGCGGGGTGAGCTTTGAAAATTTAGTCGTGCGAGGGAACGTACCTATCATGGGTTCCAGGCAGAAGAAGAGATGACAAAGGGCAGCCGTCATGCATATCAGACAGGAAGGCTGCAGTGTCTCGACGAGGGAAGAGGTAGAGTATGCGATGGTGCCTACGTATCTGAAATGCTTGAGTACAGGCATCCAGTAAACTGTAAAGCACGTACCTTGCGGCAGTAGACACGCCATGGACAGTCCTCAGACACCTCGATGCTTCTCCAGGAAGGCATAGCGATCGTCGTAGCGCGAGTGACCAGATGCTCGTGCTCAATCACCCATTTCCCCGCATTCTCTCCCGAGGCAAGGGGCGCCAGCGTCACTCCGTCCGAGGAGCAGTAGCTGGGTATGCGTGTCGAGGTCGCCTCAGACGGTTGCAACGCGACAGAGACTTGCACGTTCGCGTTCTTCGTTCGTCGCCCACAGAGGATACCATCTTTGGTCAAATTAACGAGTGTGAGTTCCATTGCGATTCCAGGCGCCATGGTCTGTACGAGGTCGTCACGGCGAGCAGCGCCAAGGAGGTTGGTGGTGATGACATGTGTGCCGCGCGCCTAATTACCTCCGAATAATCACGTGCCTCCATGTTCGACTTGCGAGTCCGACTGTGCACATTCCGTCCACTGAGCACTTTGTGCCAATGTCAGATATACATATGCAGAGTCGTTTCCGAGGGAAAATCTCGTATCTACTGTATACATGGACTCAGTGGTGGACCATCAACTCCGGACCACAGTCTCGCGTTGTCCACGGTCGCTTCATAGCGGGCGGCTCCTCGATATTCTCCAGCATCGTCCTCACGACCTCCTGCTCGTTGCCAATGAGATCCTCGTCCGGTAAGTCTGTTGGTTCCGGCCATGTTGACGTGGGGACCCAGCCATCATCGCTGATCGGCAGAGGATCAGAGTCACTCGAGGGCGGCGATTGTGCATCTGGCATAGGCAGTCCGCCATGCGCGACCAGCGAGGTTTTCCCACTCGATCACCGCGGTCGCAGGCGATATACATTGGGTTGTCGGGCACTCCTGGTAGAACATGCCGAAAGCGCGTTTCCATCGCGCATAGTCGGGGGACGCATCAAAGCTCAGTTCGCGAGCGTAGTCGAGGAAAGCCCCAAAAACGGCGGGCAACCAGCACCGATAGCGGCACCACACCATTTCTGCTTTTCGGGGAAGATTTCGAAAGACCGGGACAGGTGTGACCAGGGTAATTCGCCGCAAAGCAGCCTTAAGGTCGTATATGCCAGGGATTCGATGTCATCCCGGCGCGTAGGTCCTTCAAGTTCGTGATCAGCTACAGAGCCCACTAAAAATGTGATTGAGGCTCACGGCAACGTTGATGCATGTTGATACTGGCGTACGCGCTCGTCCCTACGAGTCGAGGGATAGGAGCTTCTGGTTTGTGCCGTAGAGTGACAGAGTCGCGGTAAACTGCTGCTACGCCAAAGTCGATGAGTTTGATTCTGCCGGAGGCGGAATCGAGCTCGAACAAAAAGTTTCCTGGCTTGATGTCGCAGTGTACAATGTTGTGAGAGTGTACATGCTCTACGGCGTCAATCTGTAGAGGCGTCGTGGATTCAGCTGATGCACTATGTAGCTAGACGTACAGACATTACCATTTGACACGTCAGTGCGATGAGGTTGCGCAAAGTGAGACCTTCCGAGTCGTCGAGCGTGCTATAGAGAGTTTCCCCGAGCCTTTCGAGCGCAAGGTACTCGTAGTATTGAGAGCGGCCCCATGCGTAAACTTCTGGAATGCTCGGATGACCTGATTTTTCGTCGTCATGAGCAGAACCAGAGATTGGCTGGACGAGATTGGCTGTACCCTGAAGGAGGAGCATCACACTGGCTTCGTGGCGCAGCGTCGGATTCCTGATCTGCTTGTTCACGTGGACCTTCTTTACAGCGAAAAGCCTCGGGGATGGGCTGTCTGTAGTATGAGCGCAATACACTCTGCCTGAAGGTCGAAATACTTGAGTACATATCTTAGCCAAGCTTAAATGACTGACCATATCCGCCTCGACCTATGAGATCGTCTAGGTGCAGCCGCATGGATAGAGTAGAGCGCAGATGACGGCGTATCGCGGGTCCGGCGTTACTACTTGGCAGTACAAGGGCGGAGGAATTAAATTGAGTCATTTTGAAGCCGCGACTCGGACGTCGGCTCCCTTCGAAAAATCACGTGCACCATGTTCAACTTGGTTCCAGTGAGTCACTCCAATCATTTCCGTCGTGGGCTCAACCTACCCCAATTTATGGCGAATCAGGTCTAAGTACTCGCCGGTCACTACTCTTTTGAATTAGAACTTGAAGTATGAAAGCGTTGACCTGTCCAACGGCGTCATTAATATTGGGCCCTTTGTGAACACGCCCGGTCATAACCTTTATTGTGGCCATCGGCAGGTTTGACCAGCGTCCCAAGACCACGGCATGGTCCCAAAAAAGCATATATAAGAGAGAACACTCGCCTGAGCGCGTTCGCCACGCACCTCGTAATACCTCTCCAACGTCCCTGAACATTCATTATGCCCTACAGCTTCATCCAGGCCGCAGAGACCTTCGCTGCCGAAAGCGGCATCGCGTTCGAAATCGACGATCGGCTGGCCGACGTCGACGCTGGGCCTGTGAGGCTGCTCATCGTCGGGCGTGGCAAGACAAGCCTGCAGGTGTCCATGCTCCGCGATATAGAGGTCATCGTCGACGATGCAGAAGACGCGACGTCGCCGTGGCATTGGACCTTCGAGAAGGACCAGATCTGTTTCGGGATCGACTTGAGGTCCTTGCCGGAACCAATCACTGTTTGCGTGCGGTGAGTACGTGCAGTACGGTAGAGACGACGGGGACTGACGATGTAGCAGGCAGACAACAGGGAGCGTGGAGAAGACTATCCTCGTTCATGCAGATGAAGATGCCGCGAAGATAAAAGATACGGGAGACGACAGCACGAACGTCGAGCCGGAGGACGACAACCCGTATACCTTCGAGATGCTCAGGACGCACGTAACAGCGACGTTGTACGCGATGATGCACCACTCGCTGTACGGCAGCGGGTCAGACGGACGGATGAAGGATGGTCATGGCATGGGATGGTCGATGAACAAGGTGCCTCCGATGCGTTAAGGTGATCGCATTCAGGTGCGGTCTGGGAGGTATAGGGCAGGCGTACGGACATTGACTTATACATTACTGTGACCTGGACATAATCAGCGGACATGAAATTGTAGACAGACTGAGACTCATCTACGAGGACAGCATTGCTAGTGCGGTGTTCGTGGCCCTGCCATTGTCTTGGGCACGAAGGACTGAGCGACGAACATGCAATGAAGGAGCAGGAGTAGATCCATTTCTCGATTATCGGGCATACATACGAGATTGATAAACATATTTGCTCCTGGCACGAGGAAGTCTCCTTGTACTCCTGGAACGACGGAGTCTCCTACTTACTCGGTAATATCTGTGCTCTTCGTGACTCCTTCCCAGACCGCTAGCCGCGCCAGGGCCTTCTCGCAGTGTTCTTTCACCACGTCGAAGCAGTCGGACCCAAGCTGCACGTTGATCTCCCATGGCCGGCCGGACGCAATGCCCTCGCCGCGCACCACGTCGAGCATAATGCTGACACCCTTCTTCGGGTCGCCCGGCTGCTTCTCATCGTAGTCTGTGGGGCGTAGATTAGCATCAAAACCAAGAATGGTGCGACATAGTAACAACGCACTGAGTAGCGCTTGATTCGCCCGCTCCGTCATTTCGCGGTAGTCCTCGATGCGCGACTCGTACAGCGAGCGGTGGTCGGGGGTCAAGAACGACGTGCGGAAGTAGCCAAAATCGAAGCAGACGCTGCGCAGGCCGAGAGGTGAGATTTCGGCGTGCAGGGATTCATTGATGCCTACGTAGCGCGTTAGGATAAATAAGTGGGAGAATGGGTATGCAAGGATCGCGCACCTCTGAGAGCCCACTTTGTGCTGCAGTAGAGGCCGGCGTTGGGGCCGCCGCGCCAGCCACCGAGAGACCCCAGAAAGACGACCGTGCCCGTCTTCCGTTGGCGCATGTATGGCAGGAAGGCGCGCGTAACATTGAGCGCGCCGAATACGTTCGTGCTGCACATAATTAGTCAGCATGCCGTCCAGAAGGGTGCAGAATGGCTGCTCACTTGAACTGGTCGAACGTCTCTTGTGGGCTGTAAGTGGGGTCAGCGGAGCGCGCCTGGTGCTCGTCTGGCAAACGTACGTGTTCTCCTCGATCGCGCCTACGAGGATGTACCCAGCGTTGTTGACAACAACGTCAATGCGGTTGTGTATGGCGACGGCCTTCTCGGCAGCTGCCTTCAGCGTGTCGAGCGGGGCGGTCACGTCGAGCTCGATGACATCGGCGCCGTCGGCCTTGAGATCGTCGAGCTTGCTGACCGAGCGGGCGCGCGCCGTTGCGATGACCTTGTCTCCGCGCGCCAGTGCGGCCTTTGCTAGCTCACGGCCGAGGCCGGTGCTTGGAAGGGCGTCAGGAGAAAGCAATGGTGGAACGCGATAAGCCGCTCACGACGTGCCGGTGATGACCCAAACAAGCGGTGAAGCGCTCATGATGATTGGGGAAAGCAGTGAGGTGACTGGGAGGTATGGTGAAGGGGGAGTGTCTAAGGTACTTGACGGCTACGGCGCTGCCTTTTGTACGCGCGCGACATGCCCGCGACGGGATCGGATCCACTCGGATAGCTTCCCCTCCTCTTTGTAGGTTCCTCCGCTTCGGAGAGAGGCTTGAGTGCGAAGTGGGGCATCCAGCCATAGTCGGAGACTGCCAAAGTCCGAAAGAGTGGGTCAGAACATTGAACAAGTGGCACGGTACACCGATTCGGGCGTCGAAGGCGTGGGAAAATGCGGACTGGAAGATCTGTGTGACTCATCTGTAACTTCCGCGCTCTCAACAGCGTTCGATGCAACCCTGCGGTCGTCAGAATCCCCGACTCGTGATCAACCACCATGCCACAATGCCCAAGTAATCTCCAATGAGTAGAACAGAGACGTGTTGAATGCAATTGCACAGAAGTAAGTACAGTACATGTTGCCTAATCACGGACCATGACTTCACACCTGTAAGCGTACTTGCCTGCCGGAGGTCCTCAATCCATTCCAGCTGTTCATGAACAGTTTTGCGCTCATCCCCGATGCGATTTTCGTCTGCAACCGTCGAAGGATCGGCCCAAGTGGACATGGCACACGGAAAAGTCAAGTCTTCGGAATCGGAGTCCTGCGAACTGAGATGCGGCGCAGGACGGATGACCGACGGTTCTTCTTGCTCAGGACACTTTCCCACCGCCGTTCCGCGGTCCAATGGATCGTAGAGGACCGGCCCGTGGGTGTCGGGTATGTGAGCAACGGCCAAAAAGCGCCGCCTCCAGTTTGCGTAGTCGGGTGCGTCTCGAAAACCCAAAGAGCGGGCATAATCTATGAAGGCGCCGAAGACGGCAGGGTACCCAGCGCACAGCGCAGAGCCGCTCCAGGCTTGCTTCACGGAGAGCACGTCGCGCGATTCGACTTCACGACGGTCCCATGGGAGACCATCGCGGAGGAGATCGGCAATCGTGTACGCGAGCGATTCCATGTCGTCTCGACGGGAAGGGTCTGAGCCACAGTTCAGTGATGCTACCATCGAACGTGACGTGCACTCACTGTGGTGGAGATGCACATGTATGCTTATATAATTCCTGGTTCCAATATGACGGGGTAGCGTGCTCTCTTGTATATGCTGTTGAGTGTCCAGATTGCGGTAGACTCTGGCGATGCCGAAGTCGATCAATTTAATCAGTCCAGAGGTCGGCGAGACCTCGAACAAGAAGTTGTTGGGCTTGACATCGCAATGTATGATGTGGTGAGAGTGAACATGCTCCAGAGCGTCAAGCTAGACAGGACAAGGTCAGCGCCGGATGTACACGTCCGAATTTATTGAAGATTGCCCACCATTTGACAAGTCAGCGCAATTAGGTTTCGCATCGTGAGGCCTTCAGGTTGCAAAAGAGGCGCGTCGATAGGATCACCAAGCATTTGGAGAGCGAGATATTCAAAGATTTGAGATCGACCCCAAGCGTAAACTTCCGGGATGTTCGGGTGACCTAAAGCAAGCAGAACTCAGCCAGAGAGGCGAAGACGATGTCCGAATCATACCTCGGAGCTTCAACATGGCACAGGCTTCGTGGCGCAGCATGGGATTCTTCTCTAGCTGCACCGCGCGAGCGACACGTCCCTTCTTCACGGCGACAGTGCGCGTTGGCCGTTCGTTCGTCACTCGTCCAACATACACTTTTCCTATGATGATGAAAAGAGGTAAACTTTCAGTGCACATCTAAGCTGACACAAAGGTCTTGCCGTAGCCACCACTGTCGATCAAGTCCTCGAGTAGCAGTCGCATAACGAGCGGGTAAGGGCGATGTGAGGTTGAGTCCTTGGGTCGACGACGAACTTTGACTGACAGATCAGCGGCGGTCTCGAGGAAGCTTGGATCACAATAAACGGCCGCGCGCACCCACAACTTACGCGGCGGTGCCAGAAGAGAGTGAAGAGTGAGCGTTAGAAGTGAACATGCCAGGAGCACGTGTTCGCCTCGATAAGCGCCCGAGGGCGCGTGCGGCCAGCGGCGCATGCAACACGCCGGTAACTCATACTCAGCCACCAACGCACCTTGTCCCCTACCACGATGTCCGCGCTGCTGAGCCCCCTTGTCACTGCTTACAGCTATGCACTCGAGCCTATCGCGCCCTTCACCTGGTTTGGCGTCGGCATCAGCACACTCGACGTCATGGCCGCCGCCCGCCTCTGCCTCGCGCTCCGCCAGATGCGCGAGGCGCTGTACCGCGAGCATATACGCAAGCACGGGAGCCCAGTGGGTGTCGAGCACGACAAGTCATTTGTGCGCGATATAGCGACAACACTGACCGTCGTCTATGGCGGCGAGGCGATGACCGGTGCGTGGCTGGTTCCATCTTTGAGGCGCATTGAGTGCTGACTGACATGCTACGCAGGCCCTATGCTAGGCCTGCCGCCCTCTTTCATGGTCTCGGGCGTCGTGCCGCTCATGTATGCAGCAATGCAATGGGGCGCGGATGCGCTCCCTGCCGTCCCTGCGCCTTTCAGGGAGCTCGAGATGCCGCTGTCAATCCTGGACGGTTTCTCGCGCGCTTTCCTCCTCTGCAACCTCATCCCCCCAACCGTCACCGCCAACGCGCGCGCAGCACTCTCGACCTCCGCCTGGACGTTGCTCCTCACGTCCTTCGTACGTCCCCCCCATCTACTTGACTGCACGCAGTATTGATCAGTTATCTCAGATCACCGCCAACGGCGGCTTCTTCCTTACCAACATGTTCTCCTTCCTCAACCCGACGCCGCTGGCACTGCAGACACCGCCCGAACTCCGCGCGTACGGGTGGACGACGATGGACCTCTGGTGCGCGCCGCTGGTCACGGGCCTGTACGCGCTCATGACCCACGCGCAACCGTTCTGGGCGGATGCGCATGGCATCCTTGCGGGTCTACTTGGCGCTGGCAGTGCGGAGAAGCCAGTCGCTGCAGTCGACGCAGAGACGGCGCGGGCGGCGTGCGCGCTGCTGCTAATGGTCATGTTCTCAGTGAGGACGGCAAAGAACTTCGCGCCAACCAAGGCCGAGGCGAAAGGTGCGCTTCGTGCGCGTCATCTTCGCTCGAGCTACGCTAATTGTGATCTTCAGCAGTCGACAAGGCGAAGACGGGATTCAAGACGCAATAAACATCCAGTGTACTTAGCATGTTCTGTAGATGGTGGACTTGTACGTTCTGGGACTGGAACGAATGTTGATCTCCCACGCCTACGGATAGCATCCGCTCTGACCAGTACTCTCGCAGTTGGCGCGTCGCTCGAAGCCTGCTCGAAGCGTAGCTTAAGCATCTCCTTCAGCTGACAGCAGACGATACAGGACTAGCCCGTGAAAATCGACAACGAATTTGCGACCATCTCCCAAGTCTAGAAAGACGCACTTCGAATGGGCGCCACTTTATGGCCTCGACAGCTAACGGCTGTCTTCAGCAGCATGGCCAACAAACGGATAGCATCCGTAAATTTTGGGCGGCAGTATCTGACGTCTGGAACACGGCAGCATCGCAAGGCCAGATGCGCTTTCCGTCGTGCTGGATGCCAGGACGCGGTGAGTCACGACGCCAAGGAACGAGACTGTTTTGAGTCACAGCGTTATATATCTCCCAGTATTGTGGCTCGTGGGTGCACTATGTGAGGTAGGTTACGAGCTTATATAGGTTCACTTGCGAGAAGACAGAGGAGGGCCACCCCCCGTCCATTCTTTACAGCGTACCTAATCAGGATTCATCGTCCGTCAGTCTCGCAAAATGGCGGCATCCGTACAGTCCCCGCCATCCTCGCAAGACCAGACTCGCGACCATGACGGTACGACGCTCCGCGGTGGTTTCCCCGTCGAGGTGGATGAGAAGGCGCCGGAGCCGCAAGCACCACTGGCGAGCGTTGACGACTTCCCCGATGGCGGGATGAGAGCGTGGACAATTGTAGCTGGGGTACGTCTATCGAGCTATGCAAATTCTCTTCCGTTGATAGGTCTTCGCAGACGATGTGTGGCTCGTTTTCGACGTAAGAGCAGAGGACTGCTTAGAGTGAGATTGTCCAGCTAACACCACTGCTCGATAGGTTCGGCTATGTCAACTCTTGGGGGGTGAGACGGTGGCATACAATGAATTCTTGATACCCGAGTTGACTCCCTACCCAGGCTTTCCAGTCCTACTACGAGCAGAATATCTTACAAGACACCTCCGCATCGTCCATGTGAGTTTCGCGCATGAAGGCGAAGCCGTAGCCTACTCACTCACTCACCTTTTGCAGCGCCTGGATTGGCTCCCTTCAGTATGCCCTCATCTTTATCCCGGGCCTGCTCACTGGCCGCCTCTTCGACATTGGGTATCTCAAGGGCCCGCTGCTGGCTGCCAGCGCGCTCCTCATTGTCGCCACGTTCCTCGTCGCGCAGTGCACAGAGTACTGGCACTTCTTGCTCTGTCAGGGGCTCGCTACGGGGGTGCGTCTATATCCCCTTCCTCTATGGCGGGCACCCTTTGTTCCTCGCGAATATCCTCCCTTTTTCGCTCTCGATCTTGGGTCTTTGCCCTTGCTCTTCTTCTGCTTTCGCTCTTGCGCGGTGCTGACCTAATCTTGTTGAATAGATGGCTTGTGGGGTGATCTTTGGGCCCATGATGGGCATCCTTGGCCACTGGTTCAAGCGCAAGCGCGGCCTCGCCCTCGGCCTCAACGCCATCGGCTCGTCCGTAGGCGGCACCATCTTCCCTATCGTCACGCGCAGGCTCATCAGCACCGTGGGGTATGTGATCTTTATATTCTGTAAACTTACTTCACTTTGTCCGCTTCTGCTTGTCTGTACTGTGCTGGGCTCCGGCTGACAATCGCCCGCAGGTTCCAGTGGACGATGCGCATTCTCGGTTTCATTCTCCTCGCCACACTAGCGGTGCCGAACATCGTTCTGGAGCGACGTCTGCCTCCGAAGAAGGGTCCGGCGGACTGGTGAATCCGAAGGCGTTCAAGTCCGCGCCGTTCGCGATTTACGTTCTTTCGGGCATTATCACGTTCCTTGGTCTTTATACGGGTGCGTGCATTCATTGTTGTTGAGGACGGTATACTGTTGAGGGGCGCATGAACTCCGTCTGAGTTGTATGAAGCGTGTAGCTGACCTACGCCCCAAGTACTCACCTACATCGACGTGAGCGCTACGCAGGCGGGTGTTCAGAGGACTTCTCGTTCTACCTCGTCTCCATAGCGAACGCGAGCAGTGCATTCGGCCGACTGGGCGCGGGGCTGTGGTGGATAAGTTCGGTGAGTGCCGGATACTGTTGTATGAGGCCCAGACGGTTGCTGAACTTTTTCCAGGCGCGGTCAACATCGTTGCACCCATGATGGTTATCTGTGCAGGTATGACCTACGCCTGGCCATTTGCGCAGTCGAAAGGTAGCCTGATCGCCGTGGCAGTTCTTTATGGGTGAGTCCTTTCTCTTGACACGCCCGCACTCCCACCCTTCCCCATCTCGAGTCTCCGTAACGGTAAAACGTCCCTACCGCCACCTAGTCTAACTTGGACCGCATTATTCCTTCTCAAATAATATCGCTAACCTCCCACCCCCAGCATGCCCTCCGGCGCATACATCTCTGGCTTCGTCGTCCCGCTCTACGAGATGGGCGAGATGGCAGACATCGGGCGGCGTGTGGGCATGGCGATGACGCTGGCCGCGTGTGGCGCGGTCGCTGGGCCGCCCATTAGCGGAGCCATCTACGGTGCGACCGGCGGGTATAAGGCGGTAGGGTATTATGCTGGTGAGTGGGTGGGATTTCTCAATATGTGTGATGTGAATCTGGGCGCTGACTGCTGCATCTTCATCTTCCAGGAAGCACGATTCTGCTTTCCGTCTCGATGATGCTGATTGTACGATACTTGATGTTGGGGCGGCTCTGGGGCAAGTTCTAGAAGAGGTTTCCGAGTAGTGAGTTATCCTGCCTTTTTTCTGGTCTCCGGCTATAGCATCGCCATGACAACCTCTTGCATCCGCATCGCACTATACGTCCATGTTCATACATGCTGTACCTCCGGCATCGCTGTGTAAAGGCATACATGCGCAGAGCCAGCGTGCGCAATATCTCACGAAACCACCCCTCACGATACCTCACCTCCACTTATGACACGCCACCCCATCTCATACCTCACCACACTCACTATTACCATAGACCATGTAGCTCAGGCTTACTTAATACTTCACGCTCATTACCAGACAGCGCACAATGGCATTCCTGCCACCTCATTCGAGTCGGCCTGAGGCCTTGCCATATCCATATTCGGCTGCCTTGGACCAACATGCCCAAAAGGGTGCAGGCATGAATTATAATATTTGCATAGCGATGAAATCAGAATAATGAGATCTCTGGGGCCTACGCAAGGGACAATGTCAGTGGTGAGCGTTGACAACATGAAGCGGGGATGGGTTCTGAACGGTTTGAGGCAGTAGGACCGCCCAGGCAGTGGTGAGGAGCGACAGCGGCAGTAGAGGGGAGGATGAGAAGCAGAGGCGCAAAGCAGATGAGGAAAAGAGGGAACTCGCACCTGTCCTCTGGTCTCATACGGCAGCCAGTCCGCCGTTCCGGCGGGCAGGAGACCCATAGATCGGCACTTCCACAACCCAACGCCTATGTGAGCAGGTTGCAGAGTAGATAGACGAACTTTTGCAGCGCCAGTGTGGAGGTCGCCTTCGTGTCCGCGGCGGTGGATGGCGCGAACGGTGCAAAGGCTGTGCGCTCGCTCGTCAGCCTCGAGAACTTCGATGAAAGGCGGGTCACGCACCTTGGTTGATGCGCGCAAGGGCTTGCAGCGGGGAAAGCATGAGCATGAAGACGATGCCCAGGTTCCAGATCTGGATGCCGCCGCCGGACATGTAGAGCATGAAGGCCTGCATGGGCAGGCTCTTCGCGGGCGCGATGGCGAAGTCCCAAGCGCGCTTCTCCTTGAGCTCATCATAGCGAGAGAGCGGCATTACGGCCGCCGACTTCGTCGATCCTTTGGACTGAGGGGAGGGGAGCGGTCGCGTCAAGACGGGAGTCTACGTAGATGGCTCTGGGGGTGGACGCACGGTGGTGGACTTGGAGAATCCGGGTGGGCATGGCAGGTTTCTCCATCTGAAACCAGTCAGTATACTATCACTAAAAATCAATGAACACGCACTTGTTGTTGCTCTCGAGGGACGCGTAGTCCAAAGACGAGCGTGTAGACATGGTGGGCACTGGTCAAGGACCTACCGGCGCATCGGCCCTGTCAGCCGGATGATATGCTTCTCCAGGCTCGGCGCTTTCTGAGTTTCTCCTTCAATGACCAGCGATGCAGCGACTAGCACAAGTGGTGCCGGTGAGCGCTTTCCTGAGGCTGTACGGCGACCAATATGTATAGACTCATTTGAAGCTGATATCGAAGTCTACCTTTACTATCTTGTAGTCTGGCCGCAGCCTGGGCATAGGCCGACACGCCAGCGCTGGAAATCGCCTCAATGCGGACGGTGTAATACATACATACAGCTAGGTTACATGACGCTCAGGACAAGCACGCTACCGGCGCTGATGCATACGGGTATCCTTCGAATATTATTTTCTACAAGGCTCCATTAGACGGCGAAAAAGAAAAGCAGGACGCGCAACTCACCTGCTCCTGCAAGCAGCGAATGGGCCGGATCCTTGACAGATCTAGCGGGAGATCGATGCAACGCCTTTCGCTCAAAATCCGGAGTACGACCATGCCGGACAGCGCGCATTCGGCTCCTGTGCCATCCGCCGCCGCCCTCCCCCTCGTCGCCTCCCCACCACCCCACCCGGCGTCCCCTAGCTGGGCGGGGCTCCTCAGAGCCGTGCAAAACCGTCAGATATCCTCGTCGTCGGAGTAAAACTCGTCCTCCTCCTCATCGTCCACCGTCTGCAAGCTGTCGAGGTCGACCTTGTACCGCAGCAGCCCGCCAATACCGCCGAAGCCCTTCACGAACTGCGCGCCCTCCTGCGAGCGGTTGGTGACGAACTCGAGGTTCGCGCCGAACTCGCGGTACTTCTCCGCGAACCACTCAAGCAGCGCCTGCGGCTCCTCCACCTGCTCCATCTCGAGCCCGGTGGACTTGTCCATGAACTTTTCGCGGTCCTTCTCCTGCTCCTTGTTCGCGTGCACGGTGATCTCCTCGCCGGCGGCGTTGCGAAGAATGTAGCGGTGATGTCGAGGTTCTCCCAGACGATGAGCGTCTCGACGGCGCCAAGTTCGAGCGCCTTGAGCGTGTCTTCGACGCCGAAGCAGTACTTGCCGGTGTCCTGGCTGATTTCGTCGAAGTAGCGTGGATGAGCTTCTTCTCTTGCACGAACTTGACGTTTGCGAGCGACTCGGCTGCGAGTTCGATGGCCTGCCTGGTGTGAGACAAGTGGTGCAGCGAGGTGAATATGCGCACCTGGTTAAAGCCGTTCTCACCTCCGTAGCTGACATCGACGACCTTGATGACCTTGGCTACCAAGCGCGGGTCGAACATGTCGCTCTGGCTCAGCTCCGTTTTAAAGTCGGCCGAGCCTGCGAGCACGAGCCCGCTGACGTTGACCTTGTCGTTGGTGATGAAGTGCTGGACGGCGTGCTCGGCGACCTTGCGCACGTAGTTGTGTCGCTTTCGTCACGCAGTCGGGAGAAACGGAGCGCGGACTGACCACCGCGGCCGTGCTTCTTGGGGAGGTCGACGGTGAACTTGTGGATGACCTCGCGCGTGTTGCCGGCGAGCGTACCGAAGAGCGTGCCGTTGCCGTCCATGACGATGAAGCCGAAGCGCGAGTCGGACTCGAGGAGCTCCTGCAGCGCCTCGGTGTGGAATTTGTTGTCGCAGAGGTAGAGCGAGCTGGAGAAACTAAGTCAGCAAAAGTGCGGCAAGGGGGAGAGGACGCGCACGCACGTATTGATCGGCTTGTGGGGCTCAAAGTCGAACGAGACCTTCTTCTCCTTGCCCTCGTCCGTCAGGATCGTGCCGACGAACAGACCAGGCCATTGGGGGGCACGCGGTTGTAGAGCTTCAGCCTCTGCTGTGTGCTCGTGATCGCCGCAAGTACCGAGAGCCTGTTAACGCGCGACTTGATGTTGGACGCCGTGCCGTACTCCTGCGTCAACATCGCGGACGCGCGCGCGATTTGATCCTGCGCTACATGTTCATCGCCGCGCATACAAAGCTCTGGGTACGATCCCCCTCACCTTGGGCGGTAGGATCAGACTGATCATCGACGTCCCCGCTCTGCGATCTGTCTGTCAGCGCATCTCACTGTGCGACACGGTGCGCACGCACCCTCTCGCATTGTCGAGGCTCTTGATGAGCTTCTTGACCTTCCACATCTGGATGTTCTGCTCTGCAGCATCTTGGCTCATGTTGGGCAGACCCCTCGGGGGATCTGAAGGCAACGACGACGGTGAGCAGATGAAAGTGCAGGCAGAGACTTGTAATTATCGTAAAAATTGATAGGTGGCTGTGTTTACGCCTATGTATGACGTTGTTTGACACCGGCAGTTCAAGTTGAACTTCCTTTCGAGCTGCTATGCGAGCCTCCTGGTGAGAATATATACTACATGCGTACATATACAGTGTTCCGATTGATGAAGAAGTTGAGTGATAACTAGAGGAGACACAAAAGAAGTAGGCTGGGCAGGGACGAGTCTCAGTTTCGTTCAGACGCCGGCACAGTAGCAAGCTCATCGCCAAGGTACGAGTCCGCCCACCCTCTGAGAAGGCCGCCCGCCAAAGACAGTCCGTCCGCCGCTGCAGACACAGCAGTATAGATGACCCGCTTCACTGGCCGCGTGCCGTAAGGCGAGTAGCGCTCTGTCCTTCGCTTGACTCGCGTCGCGCCTAGGGGCTCACGCCTCTCGCTGTTGTCTGACGCGCTCACAACGGGCGAGTCATCCGGGCTTGGTCCCCGCGGTGGATCTGGGCGCTGATGCGTCGTGCGCAGCGTTACTGGTTGCACCGGTGCCAGCGGACGAGCGAGAGCGGCTTCGGGGTCCGGCGACATGAGGGTACGAGGCGGCGTGGCGCTGAAGATGACAAGAGGGACGGCATTGGCAGACCCGGATGGAGTATGCAAGTTGGTAGTCTCTGGCCGGCGTCGCGCAGGTCGTGGGCCGTTAAGGACTTTGCGGGGTGGCGAGGTGCGGGCAGTGGAAGCAGTGGAGGCACTGGAGGCGGTCATGATAGAGGGATTTGGCGCCGGTAGCGCGTTTGCCTGGATGTCGACTCCAATGATTTGGTCTTCGCCGTGTCTGTTTCCTCCGTATCTAGGAGGTCGGTTAGTATATTGGTACAGTGGTAACCAGCAGGGACGAGAAGTTACGCACATCGCTGTGATACATATGTCCTCGGTCAGCCCCTTCAGCGGGGTGAGGTCGACGTAGACAGTGCGGTCGGCGTTCTGCGGATACGGCAACATGACCACTTCTTCGTCCCCGTTATGGACCGCGATCTGATGGTGCGGAGTCGTGCGTCCCGTGGGCAGGTCGAAGCGTAGCTTGGCGAGTATGCCACGAAAGGTGATGGTGAAGACCGCGAGGGCGCGTGGGTAGATGATCATGCCCTGTTCCTCCTTGCCGGAGGCGATGACGACGGAGTACGGCGGGTACAGCGAGGGCGGCTCGACGGAGACGCCAGGGAGTGGCGATTGGTTGTAGAGGGCCTCGCTCTCTTGGAAGCGGGCGAGCTGGGCGTCAATACGGGAGCGCATGCTGGTGCGGGGCATGGGAGTGATGAGGTCGATGTCGCGTCGAGGAATGGTCAAGACGCGATGGATGGAATGGAGAGTGCAACTCGGTGATGGCAAAGAGACGAGGTGAGACAACAGAGATGCTGTGCGGTGCGCTTTATGTAGAAAGTGCAATGACCCGTGTGACGTGACTGCACAGCTCGAGTTTAGGACCAAGCACCGCGTGCGGTGTAGGACCAAGCGCCGCATGTGCTGCACGAGCTTCGATACGTGCGTCAAGTCGCTTTGTGACCTCGGAACCACGATTTGGGACCGCCGTCACTGTGCCTTGGGTTTGATGAGGGCAAGCTAGAAGAGGACGCGCCGACCTGGCGTCGACTTTTCAACTAGACGGTCAGTCTTTACACGACGACAGAAAAGGGAGGTTGTAGAATCAGCTGTTGGCCAGACAATTAGCCAATTGTGAGTTGCAGGGTGGAGACTCCGAAGACAATAAGCTGGTCACAAACAATAAGGGATAACATACCTTGTACCCGCGTCATGGCATTGATGTTAGCTGAATATACACGTCTAAAGAGCGTCCTCGACTGTGCGGGGCGCGAAGAGATGGTCATATCACCCTTCGTCCCGGCGAAAGCTGAGGAACGCGAGAGTTCCGCACCAATTGGAGTTTTTGAAGATGTCTTCCCTTCAGGAGCTTTGCCTCGAGCAGCCATGGAGCGTACAAGTATACATAGCGTTCAGCCGTTTTGCGGTGTCGCCGACCCGGCGCTGACAGAACAGACGATGAGAGTTGCAGCAGAGGTACATCTGGCGTGACCGGGCCGCCAAAGCACGTGGCGCTCGATTGCCCCAGACGCGGCTTGACTTGAACCATCATCACTGGCGCGCCTCTGAATATCCCGCCGCACCAATGCGATGCGTAACGCGGGCATGAACTCCCCCGAACCCATTGTCCCCTCCCTCCCCTTCGCGTCCCTCCTCGGCACGAAGGGCGCGCTCCGCATCCGTCCCCACGTAACCACTCAGCGCCCGCACGTCGTCCTCAGGCGCGTCGTGATTGCGAGGACTCTGACAACGAAGATGAGGCGGTCTCTCCTTTCGTTTACTTCAGCCTGTTTGCGCAGAAGCGCATTGAGGTGAAGCCCGGGAAGGAAATTCTGTTCGCTGTGGAGACCGAGGATGCGCGCTTCAAAGATCAGGCTCTCATATTGCAGGCTTCCCTTTCGGATGCAGAGGATGCCGCGCCAGAGGAAGAGGACGATGTGCCCGTTGCGCTGCCGCCCAAGCTGCGCCGCCCCTGGAATAAACCCGCTGAGCAGGACGCGCCCGCTTCTCGTGAGTGGGATATTCCTCATAAAGTAAACCTGTTCAATCGTTTGTAGGTGAACCCCCCGCTTCTTATGAATCCGCAAGCGTGCAGACCGAGACGGTCACTTGCGATGCTGCTGTCAGGCACTTCCTTCCATGACCACGCATCCACACAAGTGGCAGCCGAAGCGCGCGCACAAACCCATCCAATCCGTCCCTCAGCTGAACTCCCAGGCGTCGCAGGCATCTGCGCCTCCGCCTCCTACCCGGATGACCTGCTCTTGGGCATGCAGACAGAGGCGCAAAGCGACCATGCAAACGTCTCATCATCCTCTTTAGATGTTCGATGATTCCCCTGCCTGCGCAGCAAGACCAAGAGGAGCGACAACAGGTCAGCGCACCGGGCCACGAACGCGGGAGCTCCTGCTAATACATTGCAGAGCCGTGAGCGCAGCCTTTCGGCGATGGATGTTGACTCGGAAGACGAGATCTCGTCGCAGCAGCAGCAGAAGCGTAACGGGTCCATCCCAGGATTGACGTCCTCTTCTGCAAGCTTGCGGCCCTCGCCGTCCCCAATAACATCGCCGGTCGAAGAAGACACAATGATTGTCACATCAATTGATCATCCGTCGCTCCATGTCACCCATGCGAGGAGGGTACAAAGAGGCCAGCGCCTTGCCCAACGGTTCGTAAAAAGCCCGTACACAACCCGTTCGTTTCTGGCGGGTCATAAGCACGTGGGACGTGAAGGATCCCGTTCAGGATGACCCCACCTGTCGCCCGTCCACCGTAGTGGTGTGTGCTCACGCAAGTTTCGTGAGGCAGTACTGATGATATGCTGCTTAGGGAGTTAAACGCGACTACAATGGTGTGGAGAAGATTACCTCGCCCGCTCGCCCTAGTGAACCCGCAGTGTCGACCTCTTCCCCGCACAATTCAACAAATATACCGGTCAGTAACGGTCGGACAGGTCCTACGCCCGCCCCTCCGTCTAGTGGCTCAGCGCCTTTGTCCCGGTCATCAGCTCCGGCTGTCGGAAACGCAGTATTCATCGCAAATACCGTCAAATCCCTCCCAGAGACCGTCAAGGCAGAGCCACGTTCGCCCAGTATCCGTACGCTCCCTTCCTTATCTCGTCTCCCCCCTACGGCCCCTGCAGGATTTTCGAACGCACTCAGGTGGCCGTTACCTCCACATCCTCCTCCTGCATCTCTTCCACCTTCATTGCCTGCACCACCATTGCCGCGGACGCCAGCACCAGCGCAACTACCAACACCAGCACCCGGGATAGCCCCGATCCTGCCGCTGCCGACCTCGACGTTACCGCCACCGCCAGTGTCACGGCGACGGCCTTCTCCAGCAGCGTTGCTGTCTGCACCGTCGCCACAAACGCTAGCCTCGACGTTGCCGACACCTCCGGTACTGCGTACATGGCCCCCACCACCACCGACTTCAGCGCCACCCCCACCGCCTTCCTCAGCGCCGCCTCCACCAACCAGTCTAGCGCCGCCTCCACCGCCAACCTCAGCGCCACCTTTACCGCCTACCTTGAGCGATTCTGATGGACAGCTAGGGCCGCCTGCTAACAGATGGAAACGAGTTCGCGTAGATGGCCCTAAAGATGGACTGCAGCATGCAAAGCAGCCCAACAGTACTACCCCAACACTTGCTATCAAGACTGAGATGGCTGCTGACGGCGTTATACCGGGATTGTCGGATGCGTTGCCCACTATTTCATGTGAGTCCTTTGCCACAATTCATCCTCTGCAGCAACTATACTCATCACCGGAAGTGCGAGTTCCCTCCCAGCAAGCGGTGTCGACGGCACCATCGCCTAGAACTGAATGGACCAATCCACTCGAGGGTCGTTCTTCCGTGGCGCAGCCTACAAATCCACCACCGCCAGCATCAGTTCCCACACCAGCTCCCGTGTTGACATTTACGACAAATGGTGCCCAAGCCAATCGTATGCTTTATCCATGCTCTAGCGTTTGCTCCTCGCTAAACATTTCTCACCAGCTATGCGACATGCTCTTCCGGCAAAGCCTCAAAGTCAGGCTTCCTTTCAGGCCAATCCTCCGCCTCCGCCACTGCCGCCACAAATTAAAGAACACCCTCGCGTTCGGCGCGGGAGACGCGGCAAAGGTCGTAAACAACAACGCGATGGCCAGCCGTACGGCGACGATTTTCAAGCCCCCGCACACAACGGTTGGCAGAGGCGCGAGGCGCCCGGCACATCAAATCATGCGGATGACAACGACGACGCCTACTCGCCCGCAAACCCGTACTTTCCGCCTCTTGCCCAGGGCAGCGACTCGTACCGGCCGAGCGAGTCTCGCTCGAATGGAGCTTACTTCCCACCTCTGGGGCCGGGTAGCGACTCATATCGTCCCGGGGGGTACGTTGAGGATAACTCCTTCATGCCGATGGCGCCTGGTGGCGATTCGTACCGCCCGCTGCCACCGATCTCGGGCGACTGCTACCGTCCGGCAGCGCAGCACGACGAGTTCCGACCGACGTACGATGAGTACGGGCGTGAGACGCGCGGGCAGGAGGCCTGGTCGGAGCGGAGCAGCCGTTCGCCGTCGCCAGGACGTGCAGGCCGGTCTGGCGTGGGGCGCGCGTCTTCGCCGTCTCCGGACCGCCTGGCTCTACGGCGGATGACCCGGCCGCGCGACTTCAGGTGGCCGCTGGTAGACGGATATCAGGTCGCGCAGATGCGCAATTTGCACGGTCAGGCGCAGACGATCAAAAGTATTGCGATTTCGCTGAGCGGGGACTACGTCGCGGTGCACTGTATGCCATGTCATGGCTCGACGTGCGAGGGACTTGCGCGCTGACTGCTCATGTAGGCTCGGACGAGAAGATCCACATGTGGTCCACTGCGACCCGGCAAGAGGTCGCCAAGCTGGCGCATGCCATGCCCGTGGAGAGGTTCGCCTTCACGGACGAGAGGGGATCATTACTGGTCTTGCATGAACAAGGAGGATTGCGCTGGGAGAAGGTATGGGTCATTTGGCCAGCGTCTACGCATATACTGAGTGCGTGGCAAGCAGAAGCACAACGTGATGAAGTGGTTGAAGTCAAAGTTCTCGGGATGGGACTTCGGTCCACAACCAGTGTTCGCACGGACTGAAGGACGTCTGGCGACAGCGAACAAAGCGGGCGAGTTGACGGTTTGGACGTACCACGGTACGGGAGGTAAGGCTGTTCAAAGGGTGTCTCGCGCGTGGTTGATTGACACCAATGACGCCCAGCTCCCCAAAGGCCTCAAAGACTCTTCGTCCGCCCCAGTATCTCAGCCATGCAATTCGTGGAGGACGGCGAGGCGCTAGTGGGCGGGACGAGTGACGGACTGCTGTGCGTGCCGGCCATGTGTCGTCTCCCGCTTATCTTTACCTCACGCTGACGGGCCCGCAGGTGGTATGCTCGCTCGGCCGGCGGCTCGCTGCGGTCCCTCCAGGTGTTCGACCAAGCGATGTGAGTGCGGCCTCGCGTGTGCCGCGTGGACGGGGTTGGCTAACACATGCATGCAGCACGTCGATTGACGTGGACAACGAGGCCGGGCGCGCGCTGGTATCGTTCGCGGACGGGCATGCGGTTCTGTTCAACCTGCAGCCCGGGGCGGGTGTCGAGCGGACGTACGCACCTGAGGAGGCATCTCGCTCGTCATTTGGGGCGCTGTTTGCGGCCGGGGGCAAGGCGGTCGTGTACGGGACCTCGCAGGGATGCGCGCTCGTGTGGGACACGTTGAAGGCGCAGGTAGTCTATGGGATGAACAACAGCGAGGGTGAGCGACTTTATCCATGCCTGTTGCGCGCGAGAATGCTAATGAGTGGCATTGATGTTGCAGACGACCCAATCACCTGCGCTGCGGTGCGTAACTGAACGAAAAGACTGGGCATATTCACTGACGTGGCGTTTAGGCCTTTGACGGGCATGACGGAAAGCCTGGCTACATCTTGACCGGATCGAAGAGCGGCCAGATCGTGTGGTGGGCGCAGCCAAGTTGTGCGTTGTCCGTGCCTGTCGTGTCTTCCGAGACTAACTTCGTATCTCGCGTCGCAGCTTCCTCGAAGAAACGGACAGTGAAGAAAGAACCAGCAACATGATTTGTATGTTTTATATGCTTTTTATGCGTCATGGACGATTCGCTTTCTTGTGCCGTTACCTTAGTGTCTTCTGTTGCACCAGATACCTAGCGTTTACGATGATACATACCTGGATTTGTAGTATACAGCTTCTTGGGCTTCTTGCCGCGATTATGCATTCGAGCTTGGTAGACGGGCTACAATAACCATCACCACTTATGCGCGGGGTCTTACTGCGCACCGGCGCCGGTGTGCAGAAGGGTAGACGCGCGCTTTTCTTCTGCCAGTCAAGCTCGTACATAACGCCTCGCCCAGTCTCGTAGTACGATCCCAGTGTACTTCAAGCTTGACCGGCTTCCTCAGATGCGTGCAGCCAGAACCCTCAAACAGAAACATCTAGGGTATCGCGTTATCTTCACCCCGCCAGACCAACACCGCACCTATTTCACTAGCAGAACACGCAGAAAACGGAGAAGGAAGAAAGAGCGTGAATGACAGAGAACACCAAGGAAAGGATGATGGAGGCCTGGACACCTCGGCCGCACCAAGTGGGAAAAGACAAAGAGAAAATAAGCAACCTCAAGAATATAGCTTTAGCTTAGTAGTAGGCTTGATTCCGAAGATATAGATTTAAAATCTGTCTGTAGAGGAGGCAGAAGAGAGCAATGGGTGGCTGGCGGGTAGAGTAGAAGATATACGCGAGCGTGGGAGGGCGGTAGAAGATATGGGCAAGCAGGACGTGGGGCATGATGTTACTCGTAAAGAAGACCGTGAACGAAGACGCGGAGCAGCGACAGCAGCTCAGAGGACGACACATTTCGGCCCCTTCTTCTTCACCACGGGCGGCTCCAGCGCGGCGACGATGGCCTGCGTGTGACTCGTGGTTAGCCAGGCACGGGGGGCAAGGATACGGCGGCGGCCGCACCTCATCAAAGACGTTCTTCAATCCCTTCTGCGTGAGTGCTGAGCACTCGACGTACTTAACCGCGCCGAGCTCCCGGGCGAGCCGCTCGCCCTGGTCGCTTGTGACCGGTCTCTGCTTTTGCCGCGCGAGCTTCTCGATCACCTGCGAGTCGTCCCTCAAGTCGATTTGCGTGCCGACGATGAGGCAGGGCACGCCCGGACAGTGGTGGTGGACCTCCGGGAACCATTTCTCCTTCACGTTCTCGAAGGACGCGGGAGATGTTACACTAAAGCACACAAGAAACACGTCCGTCTGCGGGTACGACAACGGCCGGAGTCGATCGTAATCCTCCTGACCTGCGGCGAGGGGTGAGAGGGGCGTGGCGGACGGGAGGCGTGGAGGGACGCACCAGCAGTATCAAACAGACCCAGTGTATAGGGGTCCTCGCCAATCATGACGGTGACGGCGTAGTTGTCAAAGACCTGGGGGGAGCGGTTGGGGGCGGGGCTAGGAGGCGGAGAGGGAGCGAGGACGTACGGTGGGCACATACTCGCTCGGGAACTTGTTCGTTGTGTACGAGATCAGCAGGCAGGTCTGCCGCGGGCTGGGTTCAGCGTCTGGCCACGGGGCGTGGGGCGGGCGGCGCACCTTTCCGACGGCACCATCTCCCACAACTACACACTTGATGGTCTGCATCGCTTAGAGACTTGGTCGGGACGCTCTGTGGCGGGCGCGGGTCAGCACGTGGGCATCGCAAACGCCATCAGGACACGCCATCGCGGCTGCGCGGTGTGCGGCATGCGTGGAGTTGGACATGGCGGCAGCGACAAGGCAAGGCGAGAGATGAAGACTGACTGGGAAAAGCGCGGGATACGGCTGGTGCAGACGGAGAGACGGGAGATGAGAGGAGGGCGGCCGGCTCGTGTGCAGCGTTCGCGGTCGTCGGGCGACGGGTGTCTAGAAAACCTGATAGGGAGCTCGTCGTCAACGGTGTTCTCGGGGACGTCGGCTGCGACGGCGAGCACGGCGGCGGCGACGTACGTACGTGGAGGAGCAGCGGAGTCGTGAGCGGAGAGATGGAGAGCGCTGTCGCCGACGGTCTTGAAACGAATTTGGTCGTCGCCAACGTCTGGATCTATGCACGTTCACCGTGGCAAATGCCAAACACGCACAAATTCAACCACCCAATTTAATTCAATTTCACCTGCTAACCTTGCCCCGTATGAACAAGCCGCATTTTCCGCTCCTGGACCTACAATCTCGCGTGGCACACACCGCGGCCAGCCACCAGCTCACGCCAGGCTCATGCTGAGTGCATGGTCAGACTGCCTGCGACGCGCGCCTTCTGGCACAGTGGCACTTCGCTTCGCGGCGCGTGAGCGCGCCTCTTTCCCACAATGAACACGTGCAATCGGCGCGGTCTAGGCGTGGCACCTTGCATTTGTTCTCGCGCGCGGAAAAGATCGTAAAATTCGACAGAGCGGAGGCATAATCCTATCTTCGCTCGCCAGACGAGCGCGGCAGCAGTAAGTACGGCTGCCTAGAGTAGACCAACGCTTACGGACTCAGAGAAAAGCCGGCATACATACATTTCAGAGGCGAATTTCTGTACATGGGAGGCAGAATCTTGTACTCAGCATAGGAAACAGCTGACGTCCTGCGGTCGAACATCGGGACGCTGCAGGGAGGTGAGCATGAGTGTTCGAACAAGAATTCTGGCGACTAGAAATCCAACTCGAACGCGTCGAACCCATGCATATCCCTCCTCAAACTCGCATCCAACTGCTACGGCGAAGCAGAACGGTCAAACTCACCCGTAATGAGCGGTAGCGGCACTAATATCTCGTGGGCGCAGCGATGCGCTCACCCCCGGCGCCAGCCCGACGGCTTGGGCATCCACTCCTCAGCGCGAGCCCTAGTATCGCATGTTAGCAACAACTTTTCCAAATCTCGAAGCGGGGCGCAGGGACCCTGGAGACGAGGCGCAGAGGACGGCGCAAGCAAGGGCGCAGGGACGAGGTGAACAAAAACACGGGATATGTGATGCTGCAGGCAGATGGGCGGGCTTTACGAACCCAACCACCCGCCCCGCTAACTATACGCCAACGCAAACAGACGACTCACCAATGCGACGGCTTCGGCCGGTCAGCGCGCCGCACGGGCGCAGGCTCGCCGCGCTTCAGCTGGAGTTGCTTGAGCTGCTTGAGTTCCCGCGCTCCTTGAGTGGCGCGCTCGCGGTACCAAGCGCGAGGAAGAGTGCCAGGAAGAGGATGACGAGGGCGCGGTGGTGAACCATGCTTGAGGCGTTGGTGAGGGCGGGGTAAGTAGGCGTGTCGGGTGATGAGGCGTGGGTGGTGGTGGCTGGTGTGGCGGGCGCTGAGGCTTGGTGTGGCGGGCGCTGGGGCTCGGTGTGACGGGCGCTGAGGCTTGGTGTGACGGGCGCTGAGGCCTGGTGTGACGGGAAGGCCTATGTCAGGCGTGGCGAGGCTTTGTGGTGGGAGGGAAGACCTAGTGGCTAGGGGAGGCGACCCGGGGTGGGCAGAGAGGCCTGGTGTCGGGCGCGGGTGAAAGGGAGACGTGGGCAGTGAGAGCGCACTGGTGGACGGCCACAGAGGCCAGCGCGTCCGCTATATATACGTATCAGTACAAGCTTATGGATCAGTGTAAGGTTATGGATCGGTAGAAGTATACCCTCACCTGTATCAGCGAGTGCGCTCATCCTGATGCGCGATAGGCCCTGACAAGAGCGCGCTCGCTATAGACCTGTACAATGACGCTGGTGATAGGTTCAAGCACTTACGGTAGATCGTAGCACTCGCAGTAGATCCAATTAGTTATGATAGATTCAAGCACTCGCGGTAGGCCCGAACAACGGTGGCGGGCACTTATGAGCGCGATAGAGTGTCCCGAGAACGATAGAATACCCCGAGGACGATAGAACATCCCGAGGACGATGGAACCTCCCGAGGACGATAGAGCATCCCGAGAACGATAGAATATCCCCAAAACGATAGGACCTCAAAAACGATAGGACCTCCCGAGGACGATAGAACCTCCCGAGAAATTTAGCTATCGGCGGGGTCCTTTGGCCGAAAGTTCATGCTCGGAATCAGTCCATAGTCGTATAGAGTCCATAGTCGTATAGAGTCCATAGTCGTATGCAGTCCATAGTCGTATACAGTTCATAGTCGTATACCAGGCGCTCGGTAGTAGTTGTCAAGCATCCGTGACTCCACAGTGAGTTCCGGGATGAGGAAATCGACGACGGGGTGGGTGGCTCGGGAGATAGGGTGGGTGGCTCGGGAGATAGGGCGGGTGGCTCGGGAGATAGGGCGGGCTGGGTCGCAACATTGTGTCTTGAACTGCCGTGCGACGTGGTATGGAATGTCGCAGTGCGCCTTTGTCCGAAAATCGCATTGCGACTTTGTCCGAGCGTCGGCGTGGAGCTGGGAGGCTTGGCTCGCGTGCTATAGGCGTCAATGAGCATGTAGTACACCTGGATGACTGGATGTCAAGCACGCCGGGATGAGTGATCTGGTTAGATACAGATGACAAGATCAGTCGACGGCGGCACCAATGGAACGCTGCGTCAGGAAAAAAAAAGAGTCTGCAGCCGCGATGATGTGTGGGTGGCGGTAGGTACTGTTGTTATACAAGGCGAGTCAATATGTCGAGTCATGAAGCATACAGTGACAGCGCGGGGAAGGTCATGGTTTAGTAAGATGCTCACAGGCGGAGAGGACGGAGAGAGTAGGGAGAGCAGAGAAGGCATATACAGGGACGGATGGAGTAGAAGGGGGATGGCTATAGTAGAATAAGGGACGTATAAAGGCTCGAGGAGAGGCTCAGTCGGGAGCAATGGAGGATGGGGAAAGATTTCAGGTGGGACGTAAGAAGTGGGAGGAGGGACGCCCAGAGCAGGAAGAGGGACGCACTTGATAGAGAAAGGGATGGCCAGACCAGAAGGAGGGAAAGCATAGAACTGAACAGAAGCAGGGACACCCAGGGCGGCGCAGAGAAATTGGGCGGTCTGAAGACGGAGGTACAGAGATGCCTGCGAACTGCACATACGAGATCGAGAGGATGGCAGAGAGTAGGCACGACCTCACGTCGTTAGAGGGACGAAATCACCCCGATTGCAGGTACGAGAAGGCGCTGAGTGCGCGACAGCTTTTGCGCTGCACGCGGAGGGCGTCACGGGCGCTTCGAGGAAACGCCGAGAGCACCTTCCGCTGGGAGCTTGCTGAGAGGGAAGAGCTGTACAGTAGCGCCTGCAGACAGACTGTAACGAAGTCGGGACGTAAGAGTATGCCGAGGACAGTTCGAGGAGACCATACCGAAAGCGATGGTGGCACTTGTATGAAATTGTAACGAGCACAAGGAAAGCTCGAGATCTATAAATCTATCTACTGGGAGAGAGATATTTTAGTCCAGACCAGAGGCAGCAGGGGTGCTTACTGTAGGTGCAGCATATTCGCAAACGACGAGAGGAATTGAAACCGCTTCCGAATTCGAACCTGGAAAGTTGAACAAAGGGAAAACGTGGCTGTGCAACGTGATTTTTGTCGAGTCTGCTTACGTCAGACCCCTATGAACCTTCGTCTCGTCCGCCATGTCTGGACGTCCGCAAGATGACAGAAATCAGGAAGCGACGGTGTACTTGGTGAGTTTCAATGCCAAGTAGGAAGCTACATATCCTTATGCATGTGTAGGGGAACTTGGACGAACGCGTTACAGACGCGATAGTCTGGGAACTAATGCTGCAAGCTGGCCCCGTAGGTGCGTACGCTCCTCTCTTCTCGCCCCCCAACACCGTCTCAAACGCATCTCGCAGTGAATGTGCACCTTCCCAAAGACCGCATTTCGATGACGCACCAGGGCTACGGCTTCTGCGAGTTCTTGACGGAGGAGGACGCGGAATATGCCTGTAAGATCATGAACCAAATTAAGCTCTGGGGAAAGCCCATCCGTGTTAACAAGGTCCGTGCAGAACCCCACATATACGCGTTCACGAAAGCTGACGCTGCGCCCTCTCCCAGGCCTCGTCCGACAAGAAACAGCTCGATGTCGGCGCGAATCTGTTCATCGGCAACCTCGACGAAAACGTGGACGAGCGACTGCTCTACGACACCTTCAGCGCGTTCGGCATGATGGCGACTACGGCGAAGGTGCGCCTAACAGCCCCCACACCCCGCGCACGCGACTCACCCCCTTCTCCCCCAGGTCGCGCGCGACCCCGGCACGGGCCAGTCCAAGGGCTACGGCTTCGTGTCCTTCACCGACTTCGAGGCGTCCGACGCGGCGATTGAGTCCATGAACGGCCAGTTCCTCATGAACAAGGCGATCACCGTGCAGTATGCGTTCAAGAAGGACGGCAAGGGCGAGCGGCACGGCACGAGCGCGGAGCGGCTGCTCGCCGCGCAGGCGCGCAAGAACAACGCGCTCCCCGCCGGCGCGCGGCCGCCGCCCGGGCCCATGGGCTTCAACGGGCCGTACCAGGGTCAGTTCGCCGGCGCGCTGGCCGCACCGCCGCCGCCCCCGGGCTTCGCGCCCCAGCAGATCATGCAGCCGCCTATGGGGATGGCGCCGCCGCCGATGGGGATGCCGATGGGCATGCCACCGCCGGGGATGCCACCACCGGGCATGCAGATGCAGATGCAGATGCAGGGTATGCAGGGTATGCCGGGGATGATGCCGCCGCCTCCACCCAACATGCCTGTCTATGGAGGGTTCGCGCCCCCGCCACCCCCAGGTTTTGGTGGGCAGATTCCACAAATGGGTCCTCCAATCCATTACCAGTAATACCCGTCTTTGTATGGGGTGCAAAACAGGACGTCTGCTCATTACCTACGGTGCATTGTCATCCAGACATCACTGTTTAAAATGACTTCAGTTTGGACTAGATAAGCGTCCGCTGCGCGGATGCCCGACCTTGCTTGCCTGGAAGAAAAGGAGAAAACTATGATTATGAGGCAGCTATATATTTGATGAAAATACGGGCTATAGGGCAAGGGTAACCTAATGGTAACGTGAGGTAGCAGCGAAGTGGTCATGTACAGGATAAAGAGAAGCGAAACCCCAGCGAAGTAATGATGCACCAATCAGAGAGGCGATACAAGCAAACGTCCTCGGTGCGAACGGGTCGCGCTTGCTGGCGCCAACACTACCGGATGCTGGAGATCCCCGCGTCGTTGTGCTCCATCGGGCGCGAGTTGAAGTCCGCGTCCTCGAAGTCGTTTGCATGGAGCGAGGACGGCTGGCGCGCGGAGCGCGGTGCGAGGGCGACCGGCCTCGTTCACTTCGAAAACGTAGCTTGTCGGGAACAGCTCGCGTCGCCTACCCACCACTCGTCGGTCACCTTGCTGATGGCTGCGATCTCCTCGCCTCTGCGGAACAACAGCTTGTCCGCCGCACCAGAGAAGTCGTATAGAGCGCGCGTGTATTGGTTCCCGCGCTGCGAGGGCGCCTTGAAGATGTGCGGGGGCGGTAGCGGCTTCGGGTATGCTGTGGGTAACTTGCTGTTCATCGACTTCATGCTCTTGTTGGACTGTTTGCGCCCGACGATCGGAGCCCGCGCGACGCGGGACCATGATCGTTGTCCCCTTTGCCCAGCTCCTCCAATGAGGCGAAGTGATTGCGCTTGTCGCGTCCCATGAGGAAGTAGTGGAAGCCGTCCGCAGTGTACGCCAACCTGCAGCACGTTAGACCGAGCAAGTTGTGTGCTGTGTACACACTCACCGTTCCGCAACGGTAATCTTCTAACGCGACGAGGTGACTTCGGCACTATCATGGCTCCAGTTTAGGTGTAGGCTGCACCGAGCGCCAAAGAATCACCGAGTGCTACGCACGACGTGAAGACCTTGGCTTTGTAACAAGCCAGGCCGCGTATGGAATGTCGAGTGGCCATCGCCAACTTCGCCACATGAAACGGTCGATTGGTGATGCTCAGTCGAGGGAATCGATGTAAGCGCTGTAATCGGCCGTCCTTGTCGACGATCCGACTGCTTACTGTGCAGGGTACCGCGGCGGGCTGTCATAAGGTGTGTGAGAATAGAAGAGAGGGGGAGAGCAAGGGTACGCACCCTGCATGGCCGTCTCTGAGTCTACTACTTATGTGATGCTCGTCAATGTCCTTTCGCACGACCGTTACCATTTTCTCGTTTTCAGGACACTCAGGCATGGCAGGTGACCGGTGAGTAGCTGTCGTGGATAGAGAAGAGGAAGAGAGCGGCGAGCACACAGCAGAAGCGATCGCGCGCTGTCAACAGTTCGCGTAAGGGCCACGCATGTGATATGCACGTGAGTAGGTAGTGATGTCATTGTTTGCCTTTATGTACGGAAGACAATCGGAGAAACTCAATAAGCATGGTGAAGAAGACCTTGCAAGCAAGGTGATAAGAACTCTGCAAGACGAGGCACAGCAGGCTGCCGTACGATGGTGAGTGCACTCCTGCATGGAGGTCCCAAAATGTCCAGCTTTCGAGTTCACATTCGGAGGGTTGTCGGGGTTGCGCCATACATACTGAGAGCGCCGGACGTGCAAATGGCTGGGTCGACGTGCGTAAGTATGAGCTTGATCTTGTAAGCTGTTGCTTGCCTCCGACTGTCGGACATCGAGTCGCTCGGGGTGTTCATTGTCCAATGTAGTGGTCGGCGGGTGCTGCAATCGTTCTGCTGTAAGTACTTCTGTACTCAAGCTCGAGCAAGCTTTGAAAGGTCGGGTGCATGCATGCACGTCAGCAAACAAACAACTGAGACCGTTTGTCCCTTCGCGGTATCAAAAGTACCGGTTCAGACTACTATGCTTGGGTGGCGGCGAACGCTGAGCGTTGAACAGCCTTGAAGGAGTGTATTATATGGTTCGTAAGGGAGAAAGAGCCGGTCATGAGAAAGATCCAGTCAGTCGATATAAGGAACGTATTCATACAGTCAGGGTCATAACATGGGAGCCCATAAGTAGGCAGCGGCGGCAAGACACTTCGTTCTTCAGAAAAAAACCCACTCTTCAGAACATCGTCTCCATCGGCTCGTGTTCATCCACGACGACCATCCCCGTACGCCGCCCAAAGTCCGAGCTGAACGTGTACCACCCGTTCTCGGACGGCGGGTCGATGAAGGACGCGGAGGTGGAGCTTGAGAGCTCAGACTCTACGTCGGACGCCGATGACGAGAAGTCAGAGATGGACGAGGGTAGCGCATCGAAGGACGAGGTCGACGCATCGAAGGACGAGGTGGACGCGACAAACGACGACGAGAAGTCGAGCGTCGGCAAGACGAAGGACTGGGATGGGTCCATAGCAGGTGGCGACGCAACACCCAAGTCCAGATCGGGCTCGCTGAACGCATCCATCTCGCTGCACCCCGTCAATCCCGACATGTCCGATAATGTGTCGCTGTCATAGCCCGACGCGTCCACAGAGTCAACGCCGTAGGGGACCTGAGGCTCAACCTCCTCCAAAACGCACCACCCCGTACCGCTCTCGCCGATGACAGCGCGCACTTCGGCTGCACTCCACCCCACGAACTCGACCTTGAGCACCGTGCACACGCCGGCGGCGTCTGCGAGCTGCGAGTACGCCGAGCACGATACGCCGCGGTCCCAGACACGCGCGCCATCGAGGCGGTCGAACAGGGCCGCAACGCGCATCCGGTGCGAGCCGTGCGTCGCGTGCACGGAAGCGACCTCCATGAGCGGCATGATCGTCTCCGCCAGCGTCATCGAAGGCGAGAGGGGCACGCGCTCAGTCGGCGTCGGGGCAAGGGGGATGAGAAGCTGCGTGACGGCGACCGCCTGCGGGGACGCGGGGAAGTAGCGCTGCATCGCCTCGGCCTTCTTCTCCTCCTTGCTCTTGGTCGTCTTCTTCGCCGCCTTGTTAAAGCCCGGCGCGCGGAACGCGCGGGCGTTCTCCTTGTCCTGCTTCGCCATCTTGCGCGCGTGCGCGCGGTGCTTGGCGCGGCGGGTGTCGGGGCCAGCTTCAAGGAGGGCACGGCCGGCTACGGGCACGTTCTCCACCAGGCTTTGAAAGATGGGGCGCGCGGTCGAGAAGTTGCGTGCAATCCCCAGACCGACCTGCGCGACCGAGCGCGGGATGCCAGGGGCACGGGGGAGGAAGGTCGAGGGGCCGCTAAAGGCAGGACGGGCGAGCGCGGTGCGGAGAGGGAGGGAGTATCCTGAGTTAATGGGAGCTCGAGCAGCTTGGTGGTATGCATGGCCGACGTAGGGACCGTGGGGCTTAGCCCCGACGCCGGGTGCTGTCAGGTGTGCGACGAGGTTGTTGAAGATCGTTCGGGACCGCTCGAACAACCCTTGGCACCTCCCGACGCCGAGGACGAGGCATTCTTCGCAGTCGAGGTCGCCGTGTGTCGAAGTTTGGCGGTATGTGATGTGTGTATGGACCTTGCCAGCCGTGGGGCGCTCATTGCGCTCCAGGCTGACAGGCTCGGAGCGTTGCGAGCCGTGGCCCGCGCTCCGTGCGATGCAGCCTGCATCGCTGGACGCCGATAAACTGGTAGAGGTTGAGTAGTGAGTTTGCTCCTAGACGTGGTGGTCGGAAGCAAGATACGATTTGGGTGTGGTGGCGACGAGACGTGATTATGGATGCACCAACGCCGGCCGGCCGCGTCATGGGTGGCGCGGCACCCCACAGGCCGGTCCGAGTTCCGGTACTGCCACCACTTTCTCGGAAGACTGGCTCCTTCAACTTGAGCGTGACAGCCTCTACACTGCGCATAATATAGAAGGAGTGGGTATGTCGCAGGCGGGAGGGAAGTGTCCGTAGCGTTGCATCGGTGGCGGCAAAATGAAATTTACAGGGGAAGCGGCGGAACTTGCGTCTGCCTCTGCCTCTGTTTGCCGCGCTTGCGTCGCTCTATGCTCTTGCTCTTGTCATTGCCCTCATATTCGCCATCGCCGATCTTCATGATGATCATGAGAGTCGATTTCCCGCGCGATTCGTAAGTGATATCCGCCTCGTCGTCCTCGGGAATGACCTCGTCGTGCACCTTGACTGTCCCCGTCGTGATCTCCGTGTGGAATTCTTCAGGGCCGTAAGGGAGAATGGGCGGGAGCGCAACGCTGAGCTGCACCAGATGGGGGATCGCTGCACCCATCGCGCTCAGATGCAGCGTCTTGTACCTAAGACGGGTGAGCGACGAACGACCGGGTACAAGCAGGCCACGCACCCGTCCTGAAGGATCAGGTCCTTGCAGCGCCGCATGTATGCCCCCAAATTTGTCTTGCGCGTTATGCATATGTAGTTCTTGCCCTCCTTGTGCGCTGAGCGTGGGCCGGTCGCGGAGTCGGCGCGTGCCACGGTAGGCCAGGGTCGGGAAGGCGCAAGTTTATTGATACGCCGTCGAGGTCCGCTGGCGGGCGGTTGTCCATCGATAGTATCCTCCTCCATGACCGTCGCGATCTGCCCTGGCTCGGTGTCTCTCGCGGGCGCTTGAGGCATGTCTTTCCCTGGCGCTTGAGACGCGACACCCTGCGCTGCAGAAGTAGAGGTCGGGTCGTCCATTCTTGTGCGTTTTGATGATTCTGGGTTGTCTATACTCGCGTCCGCTTTGCGCTTTGTGGCTGGCATCGAACCGCGTCGCGTCGCGTCTTGACAGAACAGGACAAGTCACAAGACAAGGAAAGAATTGATGGCTGATCGCGGCGCGCGCCTACAAACACAAACACAAACACATAGGATCCTGCAAGGTCGTAGATTAGAAATTGAGAATAGACCGTGTAAGTTCAAGGGTAAATATTAGATCGAGCAGCATCTCGGATGGTAAGTTACACAAAATCGATGATCAAGGCATGAAAGGCTCCTAGGCTAAGGCTGTCAGTCTGCCTATGATAACATACGTGATCATTATGTGAAGCTGAAGCGCTCCACGGTCATTCAAATAAGAGGGATTGATTTTGACTGACTCGCACAAATCGACTCTGCCTTGTCCGTAAGTAGAGGCCTGCGTGTCACCGCCAGAGTCGAAACATAATTGCCCATCAACGTCCATACAACTACCCGTTACAACATACAGTACTTCCGGATAGACACGAAGGCAGTCATCCGCAAGTCTCGGAAGAATAAGTAGTTAAGGCCAGAGGGATGCGACCGGTGCAGAATGTATATAGAATCAGGAGGTAGAGTATGTCCAAGTGCCCGAAGTCCATGTGTCCTAACCCTCGCGCAACGCATTCCGCGCAAGGAAAGAGTGCTTCGTGAGTGCGAATCGCCCATTACAACATCGCCATCATGGCAGCTACGGCGACCAGGCCAGCCATCCCAACGCTCTGCAACGCGACGGCGCCATTGTTGTCGGCGAGCGCACCCAGCACGGCTGGCTGTGCGCCGCTGGGAACCGGACCGGGCACCGCGACGCACACCAGACCCTCCCCGCCGGACGGGACGACGGTGAACGTGGCAGGCCCGCCCGTTAGCGACGTTGAGATGACCGTAGGCTCGGGTGTTTGTAGACCGTCGTAGCGTCGCCGAGGTAGGTGACTTCAACGGCATTGGAGCTCGCACTGACGGAGGAGGAGACAGTCCCGGGCGCCACCACGGCGCTACTCACGTCGTTGCGGCGGCCGAAGGCCGTTGATGAGGCCACGACTGAAGGGCCCGACGAGGACGACCAGACTGCGATAGAAGGGCCCGACGAGGACGACACGACACCGGTGGGCGCGTTCTTGGACGACCACGATGAGACGCCGACGGCGGTGGCGGCACTAGATGCCACGCTCGCGGTCGGCGACGCGATAATGTACGTCGCAACCGTGGAAGAGGACAGGACATAGGTCGTGGGCTGCACCCACGAGGGGGGTACGCACGTGTAACACGGACCAGCGCTGCGGCCAAAGATGTTAGCTGTGGCGGCACATTATGCATCTGCCGGAGTGCTCACCTCGTCGAAGATACGCTGATGCTGACCGAGGACGATGCAGCATTGGGCACGGCTGTCGAGCTGACAGGCACGCCGCTTGAAGACGTCGACATGACGGGTACGCCGAAGCTCGAGGTCGAGCTCAACTGACGAGGATAAATATGTAGCGCCCAGAGCAGGAATAGCGCCGACGACGATAAGGGCGAAGAATTTCATGATGATGATGCGCGTGAAAAGGTGCAATGAGAGGAGGGAGGGTTAGTTATATATGACAGGCCTTTGCCAACGAAAGAGAATGAAAGAAGAGAGGGTGTTGGGACACGCGTACCGGAGTGTGGCCTCTATACAAGAGAATAGGACCGTAGACGCGGGACTATGAGGCCTCACCGAATGCTCCCTCGCTCTACAAACCCGACGATCTGTAGTACAGTATCAAACCCCCCAACGAAACATGACCCCCCACCGAAACGTGGGCTTCGGACACGCGCCGCCCTCGTAGATCTTGCTCAAAAAATCTAAAAAAATGGGAAGATGCATAAGCCATTGGGATATACCTACCTGCGAAGTTTGGTGTCCGTTGGTCTAGAGTGACCCGCTCGGTGGCGCGAGGAGAGCGGGACACGATGATGTTGGTAGCAAGGGACATGACGTCCGCACATAAAGCATTTCTAAGTGCTATAGCTGCTCCAAGACAGCATCTTAGGAGTTTCTATATGTGTATACGAGGTTCAGAGAGAAGACGGGAGCGTCTGCGACGCATCGAGTGCCGCCTCGCCGGTACGTCGGCCCGGATGTTTCGTTGAGGGGTATGTCGGCTTTACCCGCCCTCTACTTGACCCTCGCACCAAGGTCCCTACCGTCGCTCGTTCCGCTTGAAAATATTCATGACAGTACTTTCAAGCACCTAGAATACAGCTATCAACTTTTTGGGAGCGAAAGCGTAAATCCGGCCAGGAGAAGTGGCAGATTAATTTTTCTGTTTCGCTAATGGGTAAGCTACTGTATATCATAGCCCTCCAGAGTCGCTATGAGAATTTCAGGCAATAATTCACGGTGAAGGCTAGCAATGACCGGTCGACAGAGCCGAGGTTGGCGCCCGCCAGCTTGCCGCCAAGCGAGAACCATGATTGAACTTCAGGCGTCCTCTGAGCTAGCCATCGCCTCCAGGCCCCAATTACTATTGTGCCAGGTACGAAGTCGTCGTTCGGCACTGTTTCCGAGAGGGCCTCAACGAGTCGCACAATAGCTGACAACATACCCTTGACCGATGACACAGGATGGACGCGAGGAAGTGGCACGCACCCACATGCAATAACAGATGACAACAACGAGTCACTGTAGGTATCAGAGAGGCCGAGAAATTATGAGGTAGGAGAGATCAGTGATATTCGAGTACGCAGTTGTACACACCTGGAGTACTCAAGCCTGAAGGCGCATTGATACTCGTCGCGAGAGGGTACATTTTCGTTCTGTGTAGAGACAGTCGACAGAAACACACAGATCCGCTGGCTTCTCGACAAACAGTGCATACTGAAAGTAACCTATAAACGAAACGATTTTGCGAATCGGCCCATTCTCGTTCAGCGAACCTCATGATATAAGGTCAAAGTTAATAGATCGCGCATGGGCATCGTCTAGTATAGGCATGTATATTTTCAGAGGGATCGGTGGAGATGTGAGTGACGGGGAGGGGGAACAAGAGTGAGGCGGGGAACCCGGGTTGTACCCCTCACCGAAACGTCCGCCCTGCACAGCGACTTCGCTGGTCTTTCACTATGTAACTCTGCGTGGTAGTCTATCTGGGTCCACTCAAACTACGTGTAACATTGCAGCAGTGTGACCTCGAGGGATCGTCCAGCAAAATTGCAAAACGTGTCGTATCTCGGTTGATGAAGGTCCTCCCCCTACTCAAGACACTGTGCGCCACCCAGCACATATATCGGTCTGAAAATTGATACACATACGTCTTCTACTGTGATATACACTACGTGATTTTCTTGGAATATTTGCAGACCTGCGAACCACGCCAACCCGGGTGTTTCGTTGAGGGGGCCTGTTTCGGATAGGGGTTACTTTCAGTATCATGCCATTCTTCGTAGAGATCTCATGGAGAGGAGCGGTTGCCCGAGAGTCATGATGCATGATGGTTCAGTTCAAGTCGAGAGTGTGAGAAAACGTCGGATCTGGCCGCTGTTTCCATGTGTTGATCGTCATCTTCGACACGCCTGATGTGGCTCCCATTGTCTTCCTCGATGCGACGTGCACTGGCGCTAAAAACTGGCATACTGCCAGGCGCGATGGATTCTCCATATCTCCTATCACGCGATACGCTATCTTTTGGCCTATCGCATCCATCTCTGCAGCCCTGAGACTTGCGCCTCGCGACTCCCCTGCACGCACGCCCCCTCGCGTTCGCATTCTATTGTTCTTCTTCATTTTGTCACACGAAACGTACGTCAAGCCGCAAACTGATCAGATTCTCCGCGCGGTGCCGGCGGCATGTAAGCGTAAGCGACGGATCATTAAAGGAGGATCCAAGTGTGCAGTCGGCCTGCTTGGGACTGTCGGCTATCCAGTGCAATTCCAGCAATAGCGTCCGAACAGACAAGGACAGCGGGCATCTCGCGGCTCCATCCCGACCCTATAAATCAGCGTGTGGATCTGCGTACTGCTCCTCTTCCCCCTCCCTCGCCCATCAACATGAGCTGGGCGCCATATAGTCCGACGCTGCTCAGCGAGGTTGGCCTCGCCATTCTCGCAACATGGTACCTCGTTCGTCTGGTTCGTCGAAGGAACATGCTTCCTCTCCCTCCTGGTCCTCCTGGACGACCTCTGGTAGGGAACATACTACTTATGAGTCCGACAAAGGATGGGAAAACTTTCAGCGATGGTCCAGCACATATGGTCTGCATTTGCACCCATGAGCTCCCCTGGTTTACCAGTCTGACCGTCCTCTACAGACAGCGACCTAATCTCACTGTCTGGTCTTGGACAATGCATCATTGTCGCCAATACCTATGCGTCCGCGAAGGCCATACTGGAGACCCTCAACATATCCGACCGGCCGCAGTCTGTCTCAATGTCCGAACTCGCGGGATGGAAGGACGCGACTGTTTTCCACCGCTACGACGAGAGCTGGAAGCTGCAGCGGCGTTATTTGCACCAATTCCTCGGTACGCGCACGGGGTTGCGCAAGTACGATGAGATGCGCGAAGCCGCTGCCGCACGCTTCGCCAGGGGCCTCCTCAATGCGCCCAGCTCTCTCGAAGAGCAGTGTCACATGTGCGTTCTTTCATACACCCATCTCAGGCAGGCGCAGAAGCTGACCGTTATCGTTACAGCTTCACAGGCGACCTCGTCCTGAGGATCACCTACGGCTACGAGTCAAAGGGTCACGATCCAATGATTAGGATAGCGGAAAAAGCGTTGCAGTCGTCCACGGAGTTTTCGACTCCCGGCTTATGGCTTGTGGATGTACTTCCCTTCTGTGAGTATCAATTCAAACATATGATCCCGCGCTTCCGCTCAATGCCCACCCGCAGTGCAATACATCCCTGCGTGGGTCCCGGGGACGGGTTGGAAGAGGGCGGTGGAGACCGAGCGACGTAATGTCTACGACCTAGTCGATCTGCCGCTCAACTGGCTGAAAGCAGAGATGGTAAAGTTGGCTGTCTATCGCCACCACCCATTTGTGACGGTGCATCTCAGGCAAAGGGCCGAGTGCCGCAATCTTTTGCGGCAGAGATGCTCTCTCAGCCCGATTTGTCTCCTGAGGGTGCCTTCGAGGTCAAATGGTACGTGGGACCGGTGCGGGGTAGCTTTCAGTGATTTATCCATCGTAGGGCCGCTGGTACCATCTATGCGGCGGGCTCGCATACAGTAAGCTTGTAGGCTTCTCTATGCGCCGTGAATCCGCTGAGCCCAGACCACCAGACCACATGGACCATCTTCGCCTTCTTAAGCTCATGTGTTGCCACCCTGAGATACAAGCACGAGCGCAAGCGGAGATTGACAGTGTCGTTGGCCCAGATCGCCTGCCCGCGGTGAGCGACATGGCCGCGCTTCCTTACACGCACGCATGCTGCTTGGAAGCAATGCGGTACCATGTCGTCGCGCCTTTCGGTGAGCCCGTGCATATGCGCAAGAAATTCTCTATATCTGATGCAGCGGGACTTCAGGTCTTCCCCATCGCGCGATGGCTGAGGATGTGTACGGGGATTACTCCATACCAGCCGGTGCAGCGGTCTTTCCTAATGCGTGGTGCGTTAAATAAAGTTCCTTTTCGTGAACTCGAGGTCTGATGGAAGGATAGGGCCATCTCACGCGACGAGAACGAATATCCGCAGCCGCATATATTCAACCCTGAGCGATATCTCGGCGAGAAACCTCAGCTCAATCCTCGTGAATGGGCCTTTGGGTCAGTACCAACTGAAGCTGCTGCAGTTTATTCTGATTTTGTTTGCCCGTCGTAGGTTTGGCCGGCGCCTTTGTCCAGGTAATTACGATTGATGACTCGGTCGTTAATTTGTACTGAAGTGTTGCACACAGGGCGCATGCTAGCTGATGAATCGATATTCGTCGTCTGTGCTACCGCTCTCGCGACGATGACTTTCCAACCCAAGACAAGAAACGGAAGGCTTGTCCCCATCGATTTATCACAAATGGCCGGCTTGGTCAGGTGCGTCAATCTCTAAAGAAGTGCAACTTGAACTCATGAGGCGGGGAAGCTTGCCGACACCTTTCGAGTACGACGTGAAGGCTCGCAGTGAGCGGGCACGGACTCTGACTATGGATACGGTGAGGAGGCATCAAGCGACATGATTTAATATCATACTATACATTCTACCTCCACTGTAAAGGCGTATATCAAATCGTCAGACCTGTATCACTTACTCTATGGCTATATATGTATAGTCGTATGCAGGGCCTTTGCAACACGGCGAGTGACAGAGAACAATTCATATATACCGAGATGGAGTGCCTATGCTGCCGCTGAGGATAATCAGAACACTGACCACATAACTGACGATGTAGCCGGGAGAAACACTCTGCAATAATCGGCAAAGGGACAAGACGGACATCAACTTTACATCTGTTTTGGTTGGTTTGACCCAACGGACGCCTCGGGCCGGTACAAGCCGCGCTAAGCGCTGATCTTCCTCATTTCCTCTATCCATCTTTCCTGTCCAGACAAACGCTTCCTGTCTACTATCACTGACGAATACAGTTGTTGCACCCATACCACCACCTGTTCTGAGGCCCCATATTTTGAAAGCCCTTCGCAAATCAACAGTCGTCCGGGAGTCAGATCATGTCTCTCCCCCTCCTCCTCCCCCAAGCGCAATCCCTACATTCGCGCCCGATGAATGGAAGCCCAAACGCTACCTCGAGCCCCCGCAACCGCCCCCAGTTGATGAAGCGAAGGTGCAGGAACAGGAGCTCGCGAACGCGCGACACATGCTGGATGGCAAGATGCTGAAGAAGACGCGTCCGCGGCGAACTGTGGACTTCAACGGCGGCATGGGGAGGTGGAATCTGGTGCGTTTATGCGGTTAAAGAGTTAGCAAGTGCTCAGCATGCGATTGCAGATCAAGAAGCTGGGGCCGAACCCGAGATATAGACCGTATATGAGACCCAGTCCCCCGCATATTATAGATGTATGTCCCCTTCGAGGCGCAGGGCGTTTGTATGCTGATGATATTCACAGCTTCTCCCTCCAAAAGCATACCCAGAAAACGCATCGACGTCCCTCTTAACGAAATATGTCCACACCTCGACCAATAAAATTCGATGTCCTGTGAACGTCGTCACCGTGCGTGCTTTTCGTTCCACCTCTTGCATTCCTCACGCTGACCCTTCCCCTCTTTAGTGGACCCCCGAAGGCCGACGAATCCTCACCGGTTCCACAAGCGGCGAATTCACCCTCTGGAATGGGCTCACCTTCAATTTCGAGACCATCCTGCAAGCGCACGACACCGCCATCTGCACCTTCGAGTTCTGCCACTCCGGACACTACCTGGCCTCTGCAGACAAGACGGGCGTCATCAAGTACTTTGAGCCGAATATGAACAACCTCAATTCGTGGCAGGGGTCCAACTCACGCGAAGCCATTCGAGGGTTGAGCTTCAGCCCGGACGATCGGCGGTTTGCGACAGCGAGTGACGACTCGAGCGTTCGGATATGGAGCTTCCATGAGAGTCGGATTGAAAGCGCGCTACTGGTGAGTTCGCGCCCGTGGAGACGTCCCGAGAAGCTCACAATGCCGCAGGTCACGGCTGGGACGTCAAATGCGTGCAGTGGCATCCTACTAAAGGTCTTCTGGTCTCTGGAAGTAAAGACAACCAGATCAAGTTCTGGGATCCCGAACAGGTACCTGTTTATCCACTGTGTGCGTGATTTCATTTTCGCTTTCTCTACTTCATCTGACTTCCTTTCAGGCACTACCACAAAAACACCATCCAAGCCCTCGCCTGGTCACCAAATGGCCACCAAATTGCAAGCGCCTCCCGCGACCAAACTGTACGCGTCTTCGACATTCGCGCCATGAAGGAACTCTTCCTCCTCAAGGGCCACAAAAAGGAGGTCTGCTCTGTCGCCTGGCATCCTGTGCACCCTGTCCTCGTCTCTGGCGGCTCTGAGGGCGCCGTCATGCACTGGGACCTCGGGTCTGCACCCACAGAGTCAACCGCTGGCTCGGCGACGCTCGCGCCGCGCGCCATCGTCGGCACCGCGCACGACTCGAATGTGTGGTCACTCGCGTACCACCCACTGGGCACCTGCTAGTCTCGGCGAGCAACGACCATACGACGCGCTTCTGGAGCCGCGAGCGCCCGGCGGCGAGTGGGGGGGCGAGGACCAGGTCGCGGACGAGGAGCCCGAGGAGAACTACGATGTGGACGAGATGCCGGGCTTTGGGTTTGCGTCGCGCGGACCGGATGGGGGCGACGAGTACTCGCAGCAAGGCGGCTTTGGAAGGCAGGACGACTTCATACCTGGCTTTGGCGCGGATGCTAGCTTTGGGGGAGTAGCAGTGGGGGTGGAGGGGGCGCGGGCGGAATAAGCAAGGGGGCCTTTACCGCCTCAGCAGAGTGTTTATCAGGGCGAGGCTGACTGGCGCGGAAGTGGGATGGGGGAGATGAGTGGGGTGGCGGCTCGAGGCCACAGCGGTGGGGGAACAGCGTGGGGGTAAATACTAGGCATGTAACATTCGACTTCTGTTATTTGAGCTGATCACTGTACTTCCGTCTTCTCACCTTTGATGCTGGTGTGTACAGTCTGCGCACTCTCGACTTTAGTGCTGTTGACGATTCGTTTTTAACTCGACCCTACTTTGACGCGTATACGCGGGCTTCGCGACGATCACCGTATACACCAACGAATGAATGGCGCGGTAGTGACGTTGGTGAACAAGAAACATACGGAGAGATATGCTATGGGTGCGGGGAATTCTGTGGGGAGGTGGGAATTCGCTGGAGATATCTGGAGGAGGCTGGAACGACATCTGCCAAACGCGGATGCAGATGCACGACGCACGTTGCCCGTCATTGACAGCGTGGGAAATGAGAACCCGGCGGGCTGCTCGCCATCGGCGCAACTCGTCTTTCTCTCCTTCTCCTCGAGGAGAGCACAGTGCTCTTCGTCGTCGTCGTCGCCGCCGTCGTTCAGCACGCGCTCCTCGCCGCCGAACGCTTACTTCTGCGTGTCGCCCACTTATCTTACGTTCCTTGCAACCACATCCGTGTTGGTAAGGACGCTTCACCGTCCCGACGTCGACGACGCTGACCGAGTTGCAGTATAATACCTCGCCGATACCACGCCGCGTATCACCTGTGGCGAGGATCACCTTTCGCTATCGCGGTCAGGTGCAAACATCCGCTGACGCACCGCCAATCAACCGTCTTACGGATAGAGCACTAGCCGCTTCGCTAGCTCTTGTTACGATAGTGTACGCCTTCGCCACGTTAACCACCAGGTGCGACGCATCACTCTACTGCCTCGCTGCGTCAACTAACCAGGGACTCAGCCCAACTTAATTCACGACCGAGCTATCAACCATGGCACTCCGCTCCTCCTCCCGCGACTTGAACGCTTCGGCCAAACCGCTACCAATTATCCCTCGTCGAACGTCCAGTTTCTCTACTGTGCACTCAACGGCAAATGCGGAGCTTATCACAAATGCACCAGTCAAAGTCACGATCTCGCGTGCTTCTCCTTCTCCTCGAGCCAGCCGACAGGCGACTTCCAACCTCGACTCGGACGCGAGCTCATCTAGTGAGGCGGACAATGAGCAACCGAACGCCCATGCTCGTAGGAGCAAGGAGGCGCGCCCAGCATCTTCGTCACGCCGCAGCGAACAGGCTATACAGAATATCGCGAAGAAGCCTCAACGCAGTGGAGGTCCCAAACGTCGCCCGCTGCTCGCGCTTTTTGACGCGTACGGGACAGCTCGGACGAGGATGCGCCGCCTTCCCGATCGACTCGCCGCGTGCCACGAACAAAGGTGGTGTCCACTCCGGCGTCGCTGGCTCCGCGTCCGCCTATCGTCAGACCAGAGGTCTTGAAAGTGCGAAGTAATTCAGACCCGCCGGTGGATGAAAGGGTCACGGTGCTACCAACCTCGATCTCCTTCAGCAGCACCTCTCCATACAACACTCGGATGATCAGGAAGAAGTCGGGCGAACCCGTCAGGTCGTCGCTCAAGGGGTCGCGGCCAAGCTTCGGGGCAGCTTGTCCATCGTCACGGGACCGGGCATACAGAGAGCAAAAGCGAGCCAAGCACGCCGAACAAGGCAGTTCACTTCGATGCTAAACTCGAACACGTTAAGCTCTTCATCGCCGAGCAGAAACCGCTTGCGGTCTCGCGCACCGGGAGCCCCACGGACGACACGAGCGGAACGGAGAGCGACTTCCCTTCGTTCATCTACGGCGACTCCGTGCGGCAGGTTCCTATTGCCATGCAGCTCACAAATCTGCCTTTGATCATCAACGTGAACGCGGACGTGACGCTAGAGGAGCTCAAGTTGACGCCCGATCAGTCGAACATTGTCGGTATGGCACGTGTGCGCAACCTCGCTTTTGAGAAGCGACTGGCCGCCCGGTTCACGTTTGATGCCTGGCAGACGACGAGCGAAGTGACCGCCAAGTACGCATCTTCTATCAGCGATGAATTTGACCGCTTCTCGTTCACCATCCGCCTTGATGATATCATGGCGCGCGTGGAAGGGAAGACGATGTACTTGCGCTCCGCTACAGCGTCGCCGGAAGGGATATCTGGGATAACAACAACGACGCCAACTACGTCGCCACGTTCCGGAAGGCCTCACCGCCAGTATCGCGTGCCAAGCCGAAGGAGGAGGAGCTCTCGAGCGAGGGCGATGTTGCGGTCTTGCACGGCAAGCTGCAGACGGTTGCGCGCAAACGGGACCGGGAACGCGCCGCTGCGGCTTCAGCTCCATCAATGTCCAAGCAGATCAGTGAACCAGCTGCCTCTCACCAGATGCCGTCGTCGCTCTCCTCTCGCTACGACTTCAGCAACTCATGGCGCAGCTCTTGGAATCGGGACGCGCCGCAGGCAGAGCCCCAAGGGCGCCGACGGTCGATGGTCGCGTCCATTCCGTTTCCGACGAAGCAAGCGGAGAAGGCGCTCGCCTTCGCGAAACCCACGGCCCTGGGCTCCCCTCGAGAGCCCGAGATCGCCGGTTCGACCGTGTCCGCGGGCGCGTTCGTGAACCCAGAGCTGCATGATCCCGAAGCGATGAACACGCCAGGCCTTCTGCCGCGGCGGCATCAGCGCGGGTACTTCGACTACAGCCCTCTGCTTACGACCGACGTGCGCCAGACACCGCCCGGCACGCCGAAGTTATGGTCGCTGACGACCTGACGCCGGTGTCGAGCCCCCGGCTGGCGAGCGGACTGCTGCGCGCGGAGAGGCACTCGTCGTCCGGAAGTGATGCGAGCTCGCCGAGGTTGGCGACGCCGCCGGGGCTGAATTTGGGAACGGCTTTCATGCCGGTAGCGCCGACTGAGGCTGGCGGCGAGAGCGATGCGTCGATGTCGTCGGTGTTGTCAGGAGATGACTCGATGTTGTCCATCGTATCGCCCTCGTCTGGGTCGTCGCGCTCTTCGTCACCTTGCGCATCCGATACGTCGGCTACCAGTCCGGATGAGGACTACAGTCAGTTTCTGAACAGGTGAGTCTGAACATTGTTATCGCAGGTCGGCGCTAAGTAGTACAATGATCCAGGTTCTGCTTCTTCACTGGCGCAAACTCCGTTTCGCCTGTTCGCCCGCCGATGTACTCGAGGGCGTCGTCGTCGCCTGTGACTAGCTTCCAGCAGGCCGCGCAGATCCTGACCTCAAGCTCGTCGGCCACCATCACGCCCACGCCCTCGACTGATTCTTGCTTTGATCTGGACGATGCGCTCGCGAATTCTACTCCTCGCATTGTCCTGACGCAGCCGCATTCTCCTACTATCGCCCCGGTCGCCTAAAGCCTTTTCGAGGCATTCGCATCCTCGACGTCTCCGCATTCGCATCCTCGACGTCTCCGCATCCATCTTTGCCTTTGTATCCTTCTGTACGTTATATCCTTCTGCGTGCCCTACGTGCATGCCTTATTAGTATTTATCACCACTACCAACACCATCGAAAATCTCCATCCAAGTTTCCGAGTTCTTAACCTCCTTCGTGTTGGGTTCTCCTACGCCTGGCTTTTGTTTGGTTCCCTTTACACTGTACGATTGTTACTAGACGGGTACGATGCAGACAAACGAACATTCACGAACATATACGTATATTATAGGTACTACAACATTTAGTCTCGATACAGTACTTCCCACCATACACAGTATACACACGTAGCATTGATATAGCCTCCAAACGTTGCCCTTCGTGGTGCGACCTCATAGCCAAACATGCCCAAGCAAGAGTCCCCACTCAGAACCATTGGTCCCCTTACTAGTCCCTTACATGTTACAGGTCGCGCGTGCGCGTCAACATAGGGACGCTTCCCCGGCTGAGGCGCCCTTTATGCTCTCTCAAAGAGCTTCATTACCACCCTCATGTTAGCGGCACAAAGAGTCAAGGCACCAATGCCTTTATGTTCATCGGTACGATGACGGGCAGCACAAACGATGGCAGGGCTATTCACAGCAACGAGGCTATAAAGGACGATGGTCAGTCGCTAGACTGCCACTCATCTTGCACTCCACCTCCTCGACATCTACTATACGCCGCACTCCATTATCATGCCTCGCAGCTTCATTCAAACCGTGGACGCCTTCGCCGCTGAGAGTGGCATCGCATTCGAGATCGACGCCCGTTTGGCTGACGTCGAGGCCGGTCCTGCAAGGGTGGTCTTTGTCGGGCGCGGGACGAGCATGCAGGCATCCATGCTCCATGATGTGGAGGTGACCGTCCGCGATGCAGGCGACGCAGAAGTATATGGGTTCGAGCCTGGCAGGGCGTCCTTGAAGTTGAACATGTCGTGCCTGCCAGAGCCCATTACCGTTTGTGTACGGTGAGTGATACGCGTCAGTATGCGCTCGCAGGATTCCGCTCACGCTACGTCCTTCAGAAAGACCACCGGTAGCGTCGAAAAGACTATCCTCGTTGCTGGAGGCGAACATGCGCGCGCAGCCCAGGACGATCTTGCATCGAGCGTCTTGAGCGTCAAGCGCGACAAAGGCGGAGTGCACCTCTTTGAGATGCTCACGGCGAGCGTCACGGCGACGCTATACGCGATGATGCACCATCGCTCAGAGCACGGTTGCGGGTCAGACCGATGGGTGGAGGCTGATTGTGGCATGGGATATCCGGGGATGGGCAGGATGCCTCCTTTCTGAGATGATTGAAACTAGCGGGAATAATGATCATGACTTGCTAGCTCTCTCAGGCTGTTGTATCTGTTACAGCGCGGTCGTACTTGTCTAGCTTGCCATGACGGCGTTGAAGACCAGCGACTTGGCCTGCTCGCTTCGTGGCTTGAGGTTGTATTCAAAATGCGTCGGGTGGCTGCAGCAAATGGTCAGAGAACATGTACGATAATACTCTTCGGTACCGACTTCTCACCTGGCGAGTCCGGCAGACTGCGTCAAATCAATGGGGACGGCGACGCCATCGATCATCTTCCGGGATATGTGCAGCGTGGCAAGAGCGGTGGCGCAAACGATGAAGACGGACTCCTCCGCCATGAGGCGACCTGAAACTAGTCAGATTATCGAGTCGCTGATTGACGTGCAATGCATACCTGGACATACGCGTCGGCCGAAGCTGGGGCCACAAAGGCGCGTTAGCGGCGCTGCTTCGAACGATGGGAAAGTCGTACCCGAAAACCCAATCCTGGGGACTACGTTGGGGCTTGTCACCCAGATACCGTTCGGGGTTGAAGGTATGTGCGTCCGGATATTCGTTCTCGTCGCGCGAGATGGCCCTGTACGAGTATAAAAGCTAGTCACGCGTGCATGAGCAACAAGCAAACCCACCATAGATTTGGCAACACAACAGATCCCTTGGGAATCATGAAGCCTTCGCACACGTTGTCTTCCATCGACATGTGTGGTACCGCTACCCAAGATGTGAAGGATTGTACCAAAGTGCGAGCGGAAATTTACACACCGAGAGGTAGGACAATATGCCACCGGAGAGCCTCCAGAACACACGCCCATACATACGGCAAGGTGTCCATGTCGCTCACCAAGGGCAGACGGTCGTTCCCGACGACCCTGTCGATCTCATTCTGGGCACGGGATTGAATTTCGGGATGAAAGCACATCATTTTCAAGAAGGCGTAGGTCGCCCAAACAGTCTATGCATCGTTGTTAGTCTGCGTAGTGCATGCTCATCGACCAAGAGTACCGTGTGGGATCCTCCGGCGAAAAGCGTTGCGGCAGACCTGGAAATAGAACGTCAAGGCTCGGGCAGCCAACCTGGCTCGGGACAGATACCATTTAATGACAGACGCGGCTTCCGGTGTCATATCCTTTTCCGAAAGCAGCTTCGATGCGAAGGACGGCGCGGCCCTGCCTTCGTCCTCGAGCACATAAAATCAGGAGAGGCTGTAAGCTTCCAAGCTACAACGCACCATCTCGCCCCGCATCCAGTCATATGGCGTATTGACGAGTTTCTGCAAGTTGCTGTGATGCTCCCTAACAGCCCGCTTCCATCCGGTGAAAGGGACCCAGTCCGGAACGTATCGTACTGAATAGATCGTGTCAAGGGATAGCGCGAAAGGCGGAAGTGCAGTAGACTCACAAAATGGGAGCACGTCGACCATCCACTTGCCTGGAGCGCCGAACTCGGAGGCCCCGTCCGTGACCTCTTCCGCCATTTTTATCATCGGGTCGTAGCCCTTAGAGTCGTATCCATACGAGATCCTGAGCATAAGATCACCGGCGAATCTGCGGTGTATGACTATGCACAGAGGTTCAAGTACACCCGGCGACGAAGGCACTCACACGTGACAATGTTCGTCGAGCGCGTCCTCTCGCTCCATAATCGCCTTCGCGAATTTCGCCGCCACAACCTCTTTCAACTGGTCGTACTGCTTCAAGGCGGATCTCGTGCCGATGCCTCGGTGAATATAACGCCGCTGTAACTTCCAGCCGTCATCGAAGGGATGAAAAATGAGCGACTGTTTCCACCCAACGAGCTCGGACATGCTCAACAGCTGCGGGCGGTCGGACACGTTGTTACGTTCGAGAATGGACTTCGCCGAACTATACGAGTTGAGAATAATGACGGTCTGGCCGAGACCGGTGAGGGAAATCACGTCGCTGGCTGCAAGGCTCGAGATGAAGAAGACGTGTAATATCTTGATGAAAGCACCCACCGAGTTCTTTGCTCCATTTCTCAAACACCTCCCAGCCCTTATCCTGGCCCATAAGCATGAGGTTTCCAACAAGCGGACGCTTCGGAGGCCCCGGTGGCAGAGGTGCTGACGATCGCTTACGGCGCGTAGACTGTACGAAGAGCCACGTCGCTATGACTGCTAGCCAACTTCGCCAATGACGTGAAGCAGAGGAAGCGTGCTGCCCAAGGTCATAAAAGATGACATCGTCGGGGGGCAAGCGGGTGAAGAACGGGATCGACGCGCGATACTCCTTTTATAAGTTGAACTTCGCGGACGCCGGCCGTCGACCGGAGCCGAATAAGGCACGTAAACCGATACCATACATCGTATGCCTGGTGAAGGGTGCGTCAGCTTATGTGCGTCGATGCCAGGAAGAGCGCCCATACGTAGAGTCAACGCAATCTTGCCGAGCAGAGCAAATTCAGGTGTGTTATTGTCCACAGAGAAGTAGGTCATGTATAAGTGAACATGTCATTGCGACGTCTCGCGCCTTGTAGCGCGTTTCATAGGCAAAAGCAATGTCAATGTTGTCCACGCCTCTCTACTAGACCCAGATGTGAGTTGGCATATGCCACAAAGTGCTATCTAATTCGCGAAGACGGTGTCGTTGAGCAACGAGCGCGCCTGTTCACTCCGCGGCTTGACATCACACTCAAAGGATGTCGGCCGGCTGCGAAGAGTGGGTTAAAATCAAAGAAATGCACCCGGAAGGACTGCTGACCTCGCAGACCCGCGGACTGGGTCAGATCCATGGGGACGACGACACCGTCCACCACCTTCCGCGAAATTTGCAGTGTGGCAAGTACCGTGGCACAAATGAGAAATATAGACTCCTCCGCCATTATTTGACCTAAGAAGGATCAGCCAAACGTTCGATCGCACTTCAAAAGTGGCATATACCTGCGCAGACACGACGGCCAAAACTGGTGCCATAAAAAGCGTGTCAGCAGCATATTCCAACATTCCCAGTTGGTAACACGCACCCGAAGACCCAATCTTGCGGGCTCCGTTGCGGCTTGTCACCAAAAACCGCTCAGGTTTGAAGTTATGCGGGTCAGGATACTCTCTCTCGTCGCGCGAGATAGCCCTAGCAGACGCTCAGTACTGCCAACACATATAGGAAGGCAGCTGACCAGAGATTCGCCATGACAATGGAGCCTTTGGGGATGGCGTAGCCATCGTAAGCATTGTCCTCGGTTGCGAAGTGCGGTATAGCTAGCAGAAAGCGCTGATGAGGATGAACTCAGAAGATAGATAGCAGCACGCACCAAAAGGGAAGACAACATGCCATCGGACGGCTTCCAGACAGCAGGCCCACACGTATGGCAAGGGTTTTTGTCGCTTGTTTGAGGTAGGCGGTTGCTGCCGATGACTTCATCGATTTCCGCTTGCGCGCGAGCTTGTACCTCAGGGTGAAGGCACAGCATTTTCATAAGGGCATAGATAGTCCACACGGTCTGCAAACTGTCGTTAACGCCGACGTATGTCTGCGTTTCGATACAACCCTCACCGTGTGCGAGCCGCCACCGAAAAGAACCGTGGCACACCTGTTATGTTCGCAAGTCAGAACAGCACACCTTGCAGCCACATTCCACATACCATCTGATCGCAAAGGCCTTCTCAGGCGTCAGGTCTTTCTCCGACATCAGTTCTGACACGAAGGATGGCGCAGCCCTGCCTTCGTCCTAGTGCAAACAGGTCAACTCATACACGCAAGGCCAAAGAGCACTCACCATTTCTTTCAGACCCAATCGAACGGCTTGTTCGCGAACTCCTCCATGAGCTCGCGCTGCGTGCGCACAACCCGCTTCCAGCCGGTAAAGGGGAACCAATCCGGGACATGGCGCACTGCGACGCGAGTCAGACGTAATAAACAGGCATTGAAGCGGAAGACACTCACGGAAAGGAAGTACATCAACCATCCACTTGCCCGGAGAGCCGGACTCGGCCGCGGCCTCTGTGACTTCCTCGCCCAGCTTGATCATAGGATCATACCCCTTCGACTCGTACCCGTAAGTGACTCTCAGAATGAGGTCGCCGGCAAATCTGGGCACGTCAGTCGAAGTGCATGATCATCTTGCAAAGGAGCGCACATGTGACAAAACTCTTCCAGCGCGTCCGGCCTTTCCATCCAGCCCTTTGCAAATTTGGCCGCGAGGAGCTCTTTTGTTTGATCGTACTTCGCAAGGCTGGAACGCGTGCCGATGGCCTTGTGGCAGAAGCGACGCTCCATCTTCCATCTCTCGTCGCAGGGTAAAAGATGAGCAGGTTCGACCACCCGAAGAGCTCCATAGACGTGGACTGCGGGCGGTTGGAGATGCTGTTGCGGTCTAGTAAGCCTTCGCGATGTGTAGGAGTTCGCGACGATGGCGACATGCCCGAGACCGGACAGGGACGTGACATCGCTGTCTAGTGAGGCGTCAGCCCACGATATGCAGGGACATAGAGCGAGACGTACTGAGTTTCTTGCTCCATTCCTCAAAGACCTCCCAAGCCTTGTCCCGGCCCATAAGCGCGACATTGCCTATGACTGGAAGCTTGGGAGGTCCGGGTGGCAGGTGCACGTCCGCCTCTTGAGCGATCGCAAAAGCAGCCATACAGCGAGGAGCGGCAGACTGACTTTGCCAGCGACAGAGAAGAGCTCGAGGGCATTGTCCATGGTCAGGAGGTGGGAGACTGGGAGGGAGATACGGCGCCTTCGCGCAAGGAGGACGAATCATGATGGTTTATATACCAGTGCCCCAAGAACCCGGTGACGATCATCGTGGGACGAAACGGCGCGACGAGTTATTGTGCATCTGTTGGATAGATAGACTGCAGGGTTCCTTTAGCGGTCAGACGTCGCGTACGCAGGTTTACAGCTCAGACGCAGGTCATCGCAAGGACACAATGCGCGTTACAGTACGCGGCGCGTACCAAAACATCGCGTAGAAGTATTGAATCCAGTTGCAGGTATCAAAATCAAACATAGGCAGGTGTGTGAAAGATGGACAAGCGGGGCACAAGCTTGAGCTTACTACCTGAAAATGCAGTCAGCGAGAAGTCGAGAAGCTCGACATGAAGCACTGTATTTCAGATGAAGCAGGAGAGCGCGCGTTGCGAGAGGTCACGCCAGACCGCAAGGATGGTACATGAAAATGCATCGCCAAGTTGAAGTTTAGATAATAGGCAGTCGGTGATCATGGTCGCCGTACAACCTTGAACTTGAGTCCCGGAGTTGAGGACGCTGGCGCTGGGCCTGCGCTGGGCTCGGAGCTGGCTCGGAGGGGTTGTCGATCAGCAGGCAGCAACAACAGACAACTCTCGCGAGGGAAGTGCATACAGTGTGCCGAGACGCACAGTATCACCGCGGCTACGGTGCTCCAGCGCAAAGCAGAAGACTCGCTGACGAGGGCGGGGTAACAGCGAACATCGAATTTGGGCAGACAGACATGATACTTAGTGTCTGTTATTGAAGAGATCGCACACTGCAGGAGGGCCGAAGCGAGAGGGGATGCATCTTCTGATTGTTCTGGTTTTGAAAGGCTTCGAAGTTCGAAGTTCGGATAACTCTGAGGGCGCGGAAGTAGCCGGTGGCCTTTGGCAAGTAAGCCACAACAACGGACAGCGTTCCACAACAGCGGTCCCGCTCTCCTGTGCGAAGCTGCCGACTCTGCAGAACACCTTTATATTGTCTCCTTCTACTAGTTCAGGATGTCAGACGAGTACCCAAGCCTGCTCCGTGAGTATCCTGGCGACCATAATGAGTATATGCTGAAGATATACAGGCTCGGAGCAGATGAGCTTGGTGCAGCTCTTCGTGCCAACTGAAGTTGCGCATGACACTGTCGCCGAGCTGGGCGAGCTGGGAAGCGTGCAGTTCAAAGATGTGCGTGACCTACTCTTGCTCTCGAAGCCAAGACTGAAGGAACCGTAGTTGAACCCCGAAGTCAATCCTTTCCAACGCTCCTTCGTGGGTGAGATCCGACGCATCGACGAGATGGCGCGTCGCGTCCGCTTCTTCTCCACCCAGATTCAGAAGGAACGAGACGTCGTCCCCATTCGTCCCCTCTACGACTCGGCACCCCTGATTACCGTGGGCCCGCGCGCGGCGCAGACGATCGACGAGCTCGACGTTACACTTGCGGAGCACGAGTCGCGCCTCACGAAGATGAACGACAGCTACCAGATGCTCAGCGACCGTACCAAGGAGCTCGTGGAAGCGCGTCACGTCTTGCGCGAGACCGCTGTGTTCTTCGATTCGGTGCGTACATATGCCGAAGCGTACGTGTAGCGACTGACGACCTTTCAATTCCAGGCGCAAGACCATGACACGGACATTCGTCAGTCCCTCGATGATAGTTCCGCACCTTTGCTCCAGCACGAAGACCGCGAGAATCATGGCTCGACTACCAATGTCTCCTTTGACTTGGAGTAAGCGCGCCCATAGCCAAATTGTATGCCTACTGACGCGTCGCAGGTTTGTTGCTGGTACCATCGAGCGCTCGCGTGTGCCCACGTTTGAGCGCGTTCTCTGGCGTGTCTTGCGTGGCAACCTGTACATGAACCACGTCGACATTGCCGAGCCGTTCGTGGACCCTGTCACCGGCGAGGAGACGCGCAAGAATGTGTTCATCATCTTCGCGCACGGCGAAGTGCTGCTCGCCAAGATCCGCAAGATTGCCGAATCGATGGGCGCGACGCTGTATCCTATCGACGCGAACGCCGACAAGCGCGCGGACGCTCTCCGCGAGGTCACTATCCGCCTCGAAGACCTGCAGACAGTGCTCTACAACACGGGCTCCAACCGTCGCAGTGAGCTCGTGCGTGTGGGCGAGAACCTGCGTAGCTGGCAGGACGTCGTCAAGAAGGAGAAGATGATCTACGAGACGCTCAACCTCTTCAACTACGATGTTCGCCGGAAGACGCTCATTGCGGAGGGCTGGGTGCCTACGCGTGACATTGGGACTATTCAGATGGCTCTTCGCCATGCGACGGTACGCGCTTTCCCCAGAACATGAATCTTCATGTGCTCACGCTTCTGCAGGAGGAATCGGGAACAAACGTGCCCCCCATCCTGCACGAGCTCCGCACGAGCAAGACCCCTCCGACCTTTAACAGGACGAACAAGTTCACCGAGGGCTTCCAGACCATCATGGATGCCTACGGTATTGCCAAGTACCAGGAGGTCAACCCCGGCTTGTTCGCAGTGGTCACGTTCCCCTTCCTGTTCGCCGTCATGTTCGGTGACATCGGGCACGGATTCATCATTTTCACGGCAGCGCTGCTGATGATCATGTTTGAGCGCAAGCTCGGCAGGACTGAGTTGGACGAGGTACGTGTGGAATCAGGTATCTGCTCAACCAACACTGACGGGTCGTTCTAGATCACGGGCCAGTTCTTCTAGTGCGTGCCGTGGCGTGCCCATATTCTCTGTCTTGCCCTCGTTCTCGTTTCACTGACCATGTTTGCAGCGGGCGGTATATCATCCTCCTCATGGGCGTGTTTTCGATGTATACGGGCCTCATGTACAACGACGTCTTCTCGAAGTCGCTCCATATCTGGCACTCGGGCTGGCGCTTCCCCGAGTCCAATGGGACGGTTGTGGGCGAGTCGAACGGACACGTCTATCCGTTCGGTTTGGATCCCGCCTGGCACGGGTCGGACAACGCGCTAGTCTTCACAAACTCGTACAAGATGAAGATGTCCATTGTTTTGGGTGTCATTCACGTAGGTGATTAGTCAATTTGGACGTCGCTGAGGCTGATCATTCGCAGATGACTTTTGCGCTGTGCTTGCAAGTGCCGAATCACTTCAAGTTCAAGCGGCTCTCGGACATCTACACGAACTTCATCCCGCAGATGATTTTCCTGCAGTCCATCTTCGGCTATCTCGTGATCTGCATCTGTACAAGTGGTCGGTGGACTGGTCGCAATCGTCGATACCGCCGCCGTCGCTCTTGAACATGCTCATCTCGATGTTCTTGTCGCCGGGCACGGTCGAGGAGCGTCTGTACTCAGGGCATCGTTTGTCCAGGTCGTTTGCTCCTACTGGCGGTCTGCTGCATTCCGGTGCTGCTCATCGCGAAGCCGTATCTCATCTACAAGGACATGAAGAAGATCCACGAGCAGGGGTACGTCGGACTGCACGAGGACGACACGGACGGCGTTCCCCGGATGAGCACGGACGACGTCCTCGAGGGCGAGGAAGAAGGGAACGGGCGTGCCATCGCTGAGGACGCCGGCGGAAGAACATGTGAGTGTCATTCGGGGAGGTTCTGGTCGAGAGACGGGTTCTGTCAACACAATGTCGCTGACATGCTGCTTCCGCCTTGCAGGAGGAGCACGACTTTGGGAGGTGGTGATCCATCAGGTGATCCACACCATTGAGTTTTGTCTCGGGTGCATCTCGCACACGGCGTCGTATCTGCGTCTGTGGGCGCTTCGCTCGCGCACGCGCAGCTGTCGGAGGTGCTGTGGTCGATGACCATCGAGGGCTTCCTGCCCGCGTCTGGCGTATGGGGTGGATTGGGCTGCTGATCATTGGCGTGTTCTGGTTTGTGCTGACGGTGGCGATTCTGTGTGTTATGGAGGTGAGCTGGCGTGCGCTGCTATGTATGTTTCGGGCGAGATACTGATGGGTCACAGGGCTGTCTGCGTTCCTACACGCGCTGCGTCTGCACTGGGTCGAGAGCAACAGCAAGCACTACGAGGGGGCGGTTATGTGCGTATCGCGTGTAACTCGCGTGGAGCTTGGCTGACTGTTGTTCGGTTCGCAGGCGTTTACTCCGTTGAGCTTTGCGAATGCGCAGGATTAAGGATGGTGCTGGGAAGTTCACTGCCCTCGGATCGGTGCTTGAGTTGCGCGTTTGTAAGCGCAAGTGGGAGCGTGTTTTCCCCGGTACTTGGACGGTGGTATCTATGTGCGCGGTCACAGTTGGACTTGTAGTGGCGCCCGGACTGATAAATGCTATTATACTGCGTTGTACTCAGCGTTGACGATGGGCTGGACGACGGTGTCTGGTGACGAGGTCAGCGGCGGTCCAGCTCGCGATCCAGTTTGAATCCAGTCAGGATCCAGTCCAGCAGACGGGGCTCGTGACGAACTGTCACTGTGGCTCTGGCAGTGGCTCCGGCTCGGCGGGTCATGTGAGCTCCGGATCTGGTATATATATACGGCGTCGGAATTTTTTGACGCTCCTTACCTTCCCCGTTCTTCTCTAGAGGTGTGTACGCCGGCGATCTGCGCGTTTGCTCGTCGTTGCTGACGACGTCCAGGCGTTTCACCGCCAACGTAGAATAGAAGCGTTCTCTGTTCTTGTTCGCCTAGGGTGCGATTTTCCTTAGATCCACACATTCCCCACGATTCCATACCCCACGGTCAGTCCCGTCAAGAAAACTGTCTGATCGCGCAGATCGCTGACCGCGATGGCCCACCAGAACCCAGAGATGCCCGCTGTCGCCACGCCCAACGCCCCCGCCACCCCCTCGCCCGCCTCGCTCAAGGCCGGCGCCCAGCCAGCCGAGACGGCGGCGCTCTTCAGCGCCGACAAGGCCGCGAGGGACGCGGCTGCCCAGCAGCTCGCCACCACCGCCCAAAAGGAAGGCCCCTCCGCCCTCCAGTCCATTGGCTTCGCCGATGCTCTCGCAAAGGCCCTTTCCGACAAGAAGTCGCCCGCTGCCCGCGAGGGCGCCGCCTCCTCGATCATCACGCTCATCAAGGCCGGCGCCGTCAAGGCACTTGAGCCGATCTTCCTCGAGACTGGCATCTACAACGCCCTCCTCGAGGCCTTCGCCGACAAGATGCCCGCCGTCAGGACGGCGGCCGTCGAGGCCGTTCGCGAGTACATTGCTGCCATGAACCCGTGGGCCGCAGCGCTCGTTCTCCCCGCTCTTCTTCACGAGATCAAGACGGCCGGCAAATGGCAGATCAAGACCGGCTCGCTCGTCGCGCTCAACCAGCTCGTCGCCAGCGCCCCGGCCCAGGTCGCCAAGCACACGCCCGAGATCGTCCCCGTCCTCGCCGAGGCGATCTGGGACACCAAGGCCGACGTGAAGAAGGCCGCCCGCGACTCGCTCCAGAAGGTTACCGCCTTGGTATCGAACAAGGACATTGAACGCTTCATTCCCGCTCTCATCAAAGCTCTCGAGAACCCGGTTGAGGAGGTCCCCAAGACCATCATGCTCCTCTCCGCCACCACATTCGTTTCCGAGGTCGACTCGCCGACCCTGTCCCTCATGGTCCCCCTGCTCTCGCGGGTCTCAGCGAGAAGCTGACCGCGACGAAGCGCAAGGTTGCTGTGTATGTGGCTTACTGTATACTTTACTTCTGTTGCTTACTCAGCTTATAGCATCATCGACAACATGGCCAAGCTCGTCGACTCCGAGGTCACCGTCCGCCCCTTCATTCCCAAGCTCCTCCCCGGCCTGCTCAAGGTCGAGACCACGATCGGTGACCCCGAGGCCCGCAGCGTCGTCAAGCGCGCGATCGACACCCTCCGCCAGGTCGGCAAGATCCCCGCTGACTCTGACGGTTCCGACCTCCCGCCTTTGAAGGTCGCGGACGGCAAGCAGGTCATCCACACGGTCGCCGCTATCGCCAAGAAGATGGGCGGTGAGCTTCCGGTCGCCAACGTTGACACGATGTACGCCGCCCACCTCGCCGCGAACCTCATCAACGCGAAGAACTTCGACACCCCCGAGTGGGAGACCCTCGCCCCCTACATCGCGTTCGCCACCACCAACCCGGAGCCCGTCCAGCTGTGCCGCGAGTGGGTCGTCAAGTCCGCGTCTCAGGACGACGACGAGGAGGTTGCGGAGGACGACGAGGAGGGTGAGGACCTGTGCAACTGCCAGTTCTCGCTCGCCTACGGTGCCAAGATCCTGCTCAACACCGCTACCCTCCGTCTCAAGCGTGGCCACCGCTACGGTCTCTGCGGTAAGAACGGTACCGGAAAGTCGACGCTCATGCGCGCTATCACCAACGGGTACGTATTTGATCTATTTCATGCACTCGATTCTGACTCCAGCAACAGCCAGGTCGAGGGCTTCCCGTCTCCGGACGAGGTCCGCACCTTCTACGTCGAGCACGACATCGACGGCAGCGAGGAGGACACCTCTGTGCTGCAGTTCATCCTGACCGACAAGCGCGTGCAGGCCGCTGAGCCCGAGGTCATTGAGACCCTCGCGTCCGTCGGCTTCAACGATGAGCGCCAGGCGCAAGCCATCGGCTCCCTGTCCGGCGGTTGGAAGATGAAGCTCGCCCTCGCTCGTGCCATGCTCTTCAAGGCCGACATCCTGCTCCTCGACGAGCCGACCAACCACTTGGACGTCGTCAACGTCGCCTGGCTCGAGAACTACCTCACCAGCCTCACCCACTGCACGTCGAGTAAGTCTTGCCCGTTATGGTCCCTTTTTGCTTGCTTATGCTGCCGTAGTCATCGTCTCGCACGACTCCGGCTTCCTCAACAACACCATCACCGACGTCCTCCACTTGAACCGCTTCAAGGTCAAGCGCTACGCAGGTAACCTTGAGGCCTTCGTCCAGAAGGTGCCCGAGGCCAAGTCGTACTACACTCTCGAGGCGGCCGAGGACTACAAGTTCAAGCTCCCCGACCCGCCCTTCCTCGACGGTGTCAAGACGAAGGAGAAGGCCCTGCTCAAGATGCGCAAGGTCAGCTTCCAGTACCCGTCGCAGCCGGTCCAGCAGCTCTACGACATCTCCCTCCAAGTTCTCTCTCTTCCCGTGTCGCCGTCCTCGGTCCCAACGGTTCCGGCAAGTCCACCCTCGTCAAGTTGCTCACTGGCGAGATGGAGCCGAACCTGGGCGGTGAGATCTGGAAGCACCCGAACTTGGTCATCGGCTACGTCGCCCAGCACGCCTTCCACCACATCGACAACCACCTGGACAAGACGCCGCTCGAGTACATGCTCTGGCGGTACCAGACTGGTGAGGATATGGAGGAGATGAGCAAGGCGACGCGCCAGATCTCCGAGGAGGAGGAGAAGAAGATGAAGGAGGGTGCCACCGTCGTCGTCGAGGGCCAGAAGCGCATCATCGACGAGATCATCGCGCGCAAGAAGCTCAAGCAGTCGTACGAGTACGAGATCTCGTTCAAGAACCTGTCCTCGTCCGAGAACATCTGGATGTCGCGTGATGAGCTCATGAAGCGTGGGTTCGAGAAGGTGAGCAGACCTTTTGTTTATCGTCGCTGTGCATGGTGCTGACTTTGCTCTCAGAAAGTGCTCGAGGTCGACACCCGTGAGGCCCAGCGCCTTGGTCTCTTGCGCCCGCTCGTGCGTCGCGAGATCGAGAAGCACTTTGCCGACTTCGGTCTCGAGCCGGAGTTCGTCTCGCACAACACCATGAGGGGTCTCTCCGGTGGCCAGAAGGTCAAGATCGTGCTCGGTGCCGCCACCTGGCGCCGGCCTCACGTCATCTGCTTGGACGAGCCGACCAGTACGTCGTCTTCCTCTACGTTTGTCTGGCATATATTGACGTGACTCCCAAGACTACCTCGACCGTGAGTCGCTCGCCGCGCTCATCGAGGCCCTCAAGACCTTCGAGGGTGGTGTGCTCATCATCACGCACAACCGCGACTTCTCCGAGTCCATCTGCAAGGAGGTCTGGGCTATGCGTGACGGCCACCTCGAGGCGTCCGGCCACAACTGGGTCGAGGGACAGGGCGCCGGCGCCCGCATCGACAAGAAGGAGGGCGAGGAGGAGGACAAGTACGACGCGATGGGCAACAAGATTGAGACGTCGAAGGTGAAGAAGATCACGTCCGCGGAGGCGCGGAAACTCAAGAAGGAGCGTATGGCGCGCAAGAAGCGCGGTGAGGATGTCACCGACGACGAGCTGTGAGCGGGTGTCCAGGATGTTTTCTGCCCCGGCCTCCACCGCTGTCCCCTACTTATCCCGAGCAGGCTTGTCCCCTTCAGCAGGGGGGCGGGCGCACCACATATTCACGCTCGCGGTTTCGTCTCAGGATGTTCTCGCTGTACTCGTATATGTATGCCTGCCGTGTGCTTTTAGGACCCCTTCTTTGTTGTTCTTACCTACCGTACTGTACGCATCCTTGTCTCATGCCCATTGTATCGACTTTTCATCACCTAATCTTATTCCCATGATCCTTCAATCCTCTTCTTGTTGTGTGATTTTGAGGATGCTCGTAATGAGTATTGAGTGGTTGCATATTCGGACGCGAGGTGGAAGCTTGGAGAGGCGCCACCTGCGCCACATCCACCGACTGACGGTCGACTCCTTCCGCCTAATCTGACGCGAAAGGTGACTTCGTATACATAATTCCAGTATGGTACAACAGGGATAGTAGTGCAATGTCCAGCATCAGACGCTATGGCGCAACCCGTGCATGTACTCGCCCCGCTTCTTCAACACGTATGCTCTTGCCCGCGAGGAATCCTCCCTGTGGTCCAAATGTAGCCTATTGAGGAGATCCTCCAGTATAGCGATCGCGCGACTGTGAATGTCTCGGTACTCAAACGCGCGGAAGGCGTACGCGAGCATGAGAACGTCGAACAGGTTCCGCAGTGTGTCCTTGAACGGTTCGAAGTACGGCGCGACGTGCGGGAGGACGTGCTTCACGAAGTCGTCGTCGCTGTCCGTGCCCGCAGCGCGGTGCAGGTTGCGCTTGTTGACGAGAAGGGTGTGCGCGTCCCCGTCGAAGAAGCAGTTGGTGATATGCCGCAGGCTTTGGACGGCGGCCTTCTCGGCAGGATCGCGGATCTCGTCCATATTGCAGGTCAGCTCGCGGCGCCGGTGGGATCCTGGGCCGTCGCGGGTGATGCAAATGTAGAGGAGAGACCAGAAGAAGGCCTCGACGTTGTGAACGGCGTCCCAGTAAACGGGGTGGCCGATATGCCTGTATCTACCGGAATTTCGACATGCGAAGACTAGAGGCTGTGCGCCTGATAGTTCGGGACTGACGTAGGGTATCGAGGTCTGAAGATATAGTGAGCGCGTGCGACAAGAGGGCTAACACTTTGGCATACAGGACGGGACCACGGTTGCTGCTTCAGTAATTCCGAATCGAGCGTCGGCCGCGATGGAGGCTAAATCATAGGTTGAGCACGCACATCAGGCAAAAAAGAGACTACGTGCCACATCTACGTTCCAACGAAGGGTCTGCAACGTGTATCGCGCTCCGGGCGATGTATTCGAGCTTCGGTGGATATAGGAAGCTGTCGCCGTCAGGTAGCTGACGGTAGGGATTACGTCGGTGCATGGTTGTCTGGACTTCGAGTCTCCATCTTCAACGGCTCGAAGTGCATGCGCGAGCACTGTCCTTTCAAAATCGGGTCGATTCGGTATCGCACCCCTCTTTGACAAGACCTTCATGGTGTTCTCGATGAGATCGACGGTTTCCTCGAAGTCCTCGGTGGGTGTGTCGATGTTCGCAACATGATCGCTCTCTGGTTGGTCTGTCAAGTGGTATACACGGTGAAAGCAAGCTGAAGTCGAACCTGTAGCAGCACGCAAGGAGGAAGCTTCTCTCAATGCATAGTCCACGTTCACAAGACATCCTGTTGGCGCTCCGTTCTCCAGCGCCCGGATCAAAATATTGTCTGGACAGATATCCGCAGACAAGATATTACGAGCGAACATATCGCGGTCCCCTACATTGTCAGTCAACCTAAGTCAAATCACGAAGCTCGAAACTGACCTTTTACGCCATCAAGCACGGTCCGCACCAGTTCCACGCGATCCGCGAAGTATGTCAAAGGGAGCCCGAAGGTCGATAGCACAGTGCGAGTGCGTACGCAATCCATGGAATGGTCGTCGGCGGCCTGGACGGGTGGCTCGTTGTATATCGGTACGCCGATGACTTTTGTTGTCCGGAAAAGCCCAGACGGCGGTCGGACACAATTCAGACCGCGCCTTATGGATGACGCCGTAGTATCCTCACTGCCGTCCAGTTTGACTCTTTCGTGGTACGCCGTCTTAGCGACGTAGTCCGAGTCCGAGGCATCAACATCGAGCTCGAATATGGCGCTGGAGTCGGACGCGCGCCACAGCTGCTTAAGCAGGTATATCTGTCTGGCCAGTCAATCACCGTCCAAAAAATCACGACTTATTCCTAACCTTTCGCTCCTCTGGATTCTTCTCCCGGTCGGCGTAGTTCATGGCCGCCCAAGTGATCAGCCCATCGTTCGAAGGATGTTCTTCATCGAAGGCATCAAGGGTCAAGTATGACCTGCCATCGCCCATCTCGACGACCCAGCGTGTCGTCGCCACAGAGGTCATGTATGACTCAGCCGCATCCCCAGCCAACTGATAAACCGGTATTGGTGGATCGCTGAGGCCTCTGTACACCTTCATTGTCGGGTCAGACCCAAGAGCGTGTTCCGGCTGCGCGACGAGGGCGACCAGAATCTGCACAAGCTGCTCCGGGTTCTATGTTGAAAGTTAGCTTCACGATGACCGTTCTATTGGCTCGTACGAGAGATACATACCTCATGGTACGCAATAGGTGTCTCCGTACCCAAGATGCCGGAGCGGTCTTGCAGCCACACCGTCAAGTGGCGAGCACCTATCGAGAGCCCCAGCACGAAACGCCTGTCTTGTTGATCCTGCAACATCCTGGCATATAGGCAAACAGCCGATCCGCGATATCACTATTCGGCCAGTGCGTGACCTCCATAGGTACAGCGACCTGCCGCCACCAGCCGCCGGCTGCAAGGGGCGCAATGAATAAAGAACCCGCACAACAAGTCAACGAAGACCGCGTCAGGTCAACAAGGACCAAATCAAGTCACACTAGCGCACCTGGTCGGTCCCTTTCTCCCAGGCCTTCTCGTCTGCGGAGTGCAGCTCGGACAGCACCAGCGCGCAATCCGGCCGACTGTCTCGCATGGTATTGCTCCCCGCACCCGTCCTTGCAGCCGTCCCCGCCACAGAGTGATAGTCCACCCACCGGCTGTGCGAACATAGACCTCCGAGCAGCAAATTGTCCGCCTCCGCGATGATGAAGTTCGCCAGCCTCGTGAACGCCGCGCACAGCTGATCCCGCTCGGCCGACCAAGCCGTCGCGTCCACGTCTGGGAACCCGTCCCAGCGCTCCTCGGATACGTGATACAGGCCCCGGCGTCCGAGCTCCTGCACAATGTTGTCCACGACGCCGAACCGGTCGGGAAGACAGCGATCCAAGAACGCGTCCGTGTCCGCTACGCGAACCTGCTGCCTATCACGGACACCTTCACTTCGCATCCCACTTTAGTCCAAGAGGTTCAATATGACAGTTTTTTTCTTCAGAGGATGGTGGGGGCATGAGCTGGAGGGGAGAAAGGAGGTGGCGGTAGGAAACAAGCCTGATCGTCGACTCCAATCGATCAAGTTCAACTTGTTCGGGGCACGTGTCATGACCCGTGTTCACCTTCCACAGCTCGCCGAGGAATCATGTAGAAGGAATAAGTTGATCATCTTGGGTATCTTCTGATCCGAGTTAGGAGATTACAGTAAGGCAGCAAATGGAATGCAACGTAAGGGTATAAGCGTCTGCACGCGTATGTCAATGACCATACAGGAGCACGCAGCTACTGCTGCTCTTGCACCGGCAGGTCGCGCAGTATTAGCCTCGACTTCTTCCCAGCAGGCGCGTTCGTGCTCAAGCTGCTATTTGCCTCCATATTCTCCCCTTCGCCTAGCACGGGGGACTGCGCTTTGCGTTTGCGTCCCGTTTCCAGCTCCACCGTCGAGGGCGTCAAGGAGTTCTCGCGAGAGACTTCGTCTCGTCGCATAACGACCGTGCCCTGGTCCGACGCCAGACTGCCGCGGCGCGAAGTCGCCAGTGCTACTTCGTGCAGGGTAGCATAGAGGTTGAGGTCGTAACCAATACATTGCAAGGAGTAGCAGGGCACGTTCCATTCGCCGGTGTCGTAGCGGCGACGAACCTCGAGCTGCGTTGCAACGGAAGGCGTTTGACCGTTTTCTGTCGTATGTGCTGCGATGCGATGGCAGTGAGCCTGTTTTGTCTATGTCGCGTCAGACGTGTGACGAGATTCGGAACGGGTAGAACCTACGCGCTCATCAAGCATCATCCACTCCGACAACTTCATCTCTTGACCCGGCATGTTAACCGTCACGTAGCGTCCAAGGTATGTCCACTGAGGAGGATAAGCAGGAACCTGGTACGCATATGTGCTCTCCATACCTGTCCTGGGCTTCCCTCAACGATGAGCTCGAAGTGCGTATCCGCTGGCGCGAGCAGAACAGGATAGAACCAATAGCCTGGTTGCGCAGAACGCGGTACGTGAAGGGGCATACACGCTGGTGGACGTGGCAAAAAGTACAGCCTGTGAAGAGCGCGTCAGCTGCCGAGACGCACCCACCAGCTTCAGTACTCACCGTGTGCCACTGGTATATTGCTGCAACGCACGCATCAGCAAACTTGGCCGCATATATGCGCCCAAACTCACCGGTGGCAACGAGTGCATGAAGGCTTCCGGTTCTGCAAGGACAACCGGCGCCGCCTGGAAGTCCTTGTCCACAAAGGACGTAGGCGGGAACACCTTATGGATTGTGGCCATTCTGGCGCTGCAAGACTCTGCAGCAAGAGCCGCCGCCTGGATCATGTAGGCTTGCACCTACGTCCATTAGCACGCTGCCGGTCATCCCACGCAGATGTGCGCACCTGGTTCGTCAACACGACCCGGTCTGCCTCAAGAGCTGCGGCGCGGAAGCGCAGTCGTCGCGCTCTTTGGCGGCTGCAGAAAGTGCCTCCCGTAACAGAATCTCGTCCTTCTTCGACGACAGCACGTCCCTCGCGACCTTGTCCTTCTTGCGCAAAGACGAGAGGTGAGTGTCAATCTGGGCGAGCAGGCTTCCACCCTCATAGGCGCGCAACCTTCCCGGAGGGCGCGCAATTCTCCTTCGCGCCGGACGCAGCCTGGAATGCCAAGGTGGAGCGTCAGCAGAAGACCAAGGCATGCGAAATAGCGCATACCTTGAGTTCCTCGAGCTCCTCCTTGACTTCGCGGTAGCGCCTGCCCCAAAACTCGACGATTTCCGGTGCAAGGGTCGCGTCAATGGGTATAGAGGGCATGATGGTTCGCATGCGAGCACGATAACGGGGGAGCAGGGATGAGAAAAGACAGAGAGACGACGTCCAATAAATACTGGGTCATGGGCGGAGGTAAAGCGGAGTACAAGGGCTTCTGTATTTGCTGTTGTTGACGTGTATGTTGCTAATGTCGAAGTTTACGCCAAACGTCAAGTCAAACGTCACAAACATACGACGACGTACCCGCTCTCGGTCCGGGCGCTGGGACATATCGCAGCCTGTGGCGGTGGTGTATGTCCTCGGAGGGTGCACAGATGGGCATTGGGGCGTGCCATACATACATCCGGGTGTCTGACTGCTAAGCTACTTACTCCGCCTTCGCCTTGCCCTTCCGCGAGTCCCGTGTGTCGCTCGCAAGCCATGCCGCGGAGAACAGGAAGAACGCGACGCTGGTGCTGATAGCACCAGTGTAGTATGGCCACGCCGCACTCAGGAAACGGGGGTACTCGTCGTGGCGCGGGGGCACAACGGGGACCGTCGTCGAACTGTGCAGATGGGTCCAGCTGGAGCCGCTCGCAATCAGTAAAGAATAGTGGTGCTCGTGGACTAATTGGCACGCACCCCTTTCGCTTGTAGTCGACGACGAATTTGAACACGCCGTGGCGGTCTGGTGCGCGGAAGGTCGTCGAGTACGTGCCCGGCTGGCCAGGGACTGGCGGGAGCGCAGTGCGTACATGCGGGTCGAGCATCGTAAACTCGAGCTGCATGTCGTTGATGTCTGAGAACGGCTCAAAGGCATCCGTCTCTGGGTTGAACTTGGAGATTTTGGCAGTGAAGACCTGGAGTAGAGGTTAGTGCGTGAAAATAAAGTGGACTTGGAGAGACGCACAATGTCGTCGTTCGTGGTGTACGCCTGCTTCGGCTCGGTGGCGTTCACAAGGTGGTGCCCAGTCTCGTCAATGCGAAGGACCATAGATTCCTGGAACGTCCAGCGCGCGACGTCTTGCACGAACCGCTCGTTTCCAGGCTTGCCTCCACTACACTCATGTTAGCAAGGAAGGCAGTCCAGTACAGTCACACGCACCCAGGCAACTCCTTCTGCGCAAACTCGTCGCTGAACATCTCCGTACCTCCCACCCACGTAACGCGGCCCCCATCCACGACCTGGAACCCAGCCACCACCCCCATCGAGCTCCCAGCCCACAGCCCCTCGCCCCCCTTCCCCGCTGCATCCACAATTGCCCCCGCGCCCGCGTCCGTCTCCACATCCGACGCAAAGCTCTCCGCCGGCGCCTGCAGCACCGGCACCAGCAGCGGGTTGCTGCCTAACGCGAACGGCACTCCGGAGAACCAGATTGGCGCAAGGTCCCCGGAAACGATGGAGTTCCCCTGCGGCGCGGCGATCGGCACGACTGTCCGCGGCGTGTCGCGCTCGGGGAAGTGCGACACGAGCGGGGTGCCCGGCGGGGGGAGTACGAGGGAGAACTCGGCCGCGAGCGCGGAGATGGGCGTCTGCTTCGGGGAGAGAGCGATGATGAGGTTGGTGTTCTGCTTCGCGAGCGATACGAGCGCCTGGGGGGTGATGTCCTTCGCGGGTGCTGCGCGGAGGGTTAGCGGGAGTGCGCAGCAGTCTGGCAGTCGTGGGCTACGCACTTTTCGTCTCGGGCGCAAAGTAGATGACGTGCGCAAACGTCGGGTAGTCGTCCGCAATGATGAGCGGCGCCTCGTCCTTGGGGGCGCGGAAGGTGAGTTGGTAGCCCTGGCTGGTGAGGCCGGTAAAGAAGGTGTTGTAAAAGTCGCGGTTGTCGGGGTCCACGACGACGAGAACCGAGTCGCCAGTGCTCGACTTGGCTATCACAGAGGATAGCAGGCCGAGCACGCAGGCTGCTAGCCTTAGGATTCCGCGCATAATGGACGCGATGGAATGAAGTGACCTCCACGTCGGCGCGTCTATTCCGAAGACGCGCCTGTGCCACGTGGAAGTCGAACCGATCGCGTGACTTGCTGGAAACACGTTGCTCTCGAATCTGGACCTGCTGCACCATTTGCAGCATTGCTATGCCTGAAGACCTTGTCGAAGCCCTCAGATTTCCACTGGCAGGAGCTATAACCTAGCTCGACGTTCAAGCCCTGCATGTAAAGTTTGCTGATTCTTTCATGCTGTGGCTGGCTGGCTCGAATGATTATGTCTATGTAACTTGCGTCTTTCCCAAGTTGCCATGGAGCAAGCAGCTGTATCACCTGCTATCCCGCCCATATAGAGGGTGTAGGTATGTACGGGGTATGTACAAGATAGGCCGACGAAAGCGGAGCGTGCAGCAACCCCCACTACGGACTTCGGAGGTCCCTTCATGCTTCATATCAATGACGGGCACGCCGCTGGTACGAACAACGCTCAGTCGAGAGCGGTAGAGTCTCGCCGACGAGCAGGAAGCTGACGTCGAGCCCGATGTTGTCGCTACACATGAGGCACTTTGTGTTATGTACAAGGACGAAATCATCGAAGTGAACTCCGAAGCAGTAGAGAATCCGGAACTGCGAGCCACGAGTGGCATGGGATTCTAGGCTGGGGATCTCTGATACTGATTGGAAGGTGGCGTGATGTGTTGACCATGTTCGATGGTCTCGTCAGAGCGCTGCCAGCGAGGGACGAGCAAGTACAACGATCTCGAGGGATGAGGGGGCAGTCGAACGTACAAGGATGACGTGTCGGGTCAGCTGCAGACTCCTGGCGCCGTACTCCAACAGAGAAGGCGGCGAGGCGGCGGGAGGCGAGAATTGAGAGAGCGATATCAGCTGCAGTGACGGCAGCATCGATGCATCTTCACAGTTTATTTAAGCAGTCTACCGAACGCAACACCTCAGACGGCCCGGACTTTGTCGGCGGACATATTGTTGGACATATGTGTAGCCATATTAATTAAATTGCTGCGGAGAAATAAAGCGCTTATCGACGGTAAAAGTTTATGTTTGTCGTCGGAGAAAGATCAGATATATCCACAGCAATAGACCGTATTTGCACCAGGTTATATTGACTTCTGCACCTGAATTATGGCCCCACTTCCAATGAAGTGCCCAATATATTTGTACGACACTAAATGCAAGACTAAAGTGTCACAATATTCAACTTGGCATGGTCCGAGCCCGACGACTCGCTGCCAGGCCGCCGAGGAGGGCTGTGGACATCGCCCTTGGGCTCGACAAGGGCCGTGTGGACCTACACTCGCCCCAGCAGCTTTCCGGGCGTCACAGGCTGCTCACAACGGACTAGACGTTGTCCGGGTTATGCCAGCTACCTGTTCATGAAATATCAAGTGCAGCACGTTTGTGAGGATCTATGCAATCATCTAGTATGCTATCAGTATCAGTTATCTACGTATCACTACAAGAGCCCGGAACTTACCGCTTGCACGTGTCCGCGCGCATCTTCGGACCGCGACGGAACGGAATATACACTTACTTCTTGACGCTTCACTACTCGTTCGATTGACTCGCCTCGCCGACGCTCAGCTCGTCTAAGCTGTGCCCCTGCCTGGGTACTGGCCGCTCGTCGTCCACGTTACGGACGCCCTAGCCGGGTAACCGCTACTAACTCACTAACAGTCACAGTTCGCCTAGCACGGTATCGCTCGCTCTCTCGCGCCAGAGACCCTCGCCGGGTTACCGCTCGTTCGCTTACGCCAAGCGCCCTAGCCGGGTCAGCAGCTACCTACGTCGTCGTACATTCGTACGCTACTCCTTCGCAGCCTGTCACCGCCTCGCCGCCCTACGCTCTGCAGCTACGCGTGCGGCTCGGCCGCCTACTGGATCTGAAGACTTCCGAGGACGCTCTTACAATGGTGGCATGACCGCGGAAGTCATGAAAGGATCCAGAATCACATGGCGCGCCGCGTATTGTCGAATCAACGGCCTACCGTCTATCGATAAGAAGCGGCCGCGCGCGCGCTTCCGTAGTAGGGAACGCGCGTCGTTGAAGGCGAGGATCAGCTGCGATAGGAAGGAGAAGGTTGGGACTGGGGGGCGACAAATGACGGCTGACGGCTAATCGTCGCCGTGACTCTCTTGACTCTTCCCCCCATCCTCCTCTCCGTCGAGTCGTTAACGACCTACCTTGTGTTTAATCACCTACTATTATGGCCGGCAGCAAGAACGAACCGAAGCCTTCGCTTCAAGGAGTGGGGGGCGGTCGTCGACGAGCAACGAACCCCCGCGTGCCTTCCAATGCTACGCCAGCCAAGACACGTTCAGGGAACGCGCCCGCGGTCGGGACTAATGAAGCGATCACTCCTACGTCCAACAAATCAGGTGGAGCCACGGGGACGGGAAGTCGGAGTACGGAATCGACGTCGTCGCCCTCAGCCCCTTCCTTGGGCGAGTCCTTCTTCGACAGCGGCGCGCCTTCGTCAAGCGAGGAACGAGGCGACGAAACGTCCGCCGGAGCAAGCGCGATCATTCACCCCTCCACTCCCTCCTCGTCCAAGTCAGAACAGCCCTTCCTTACGCCCCCGGCTAACCGTGGCGCCCCCTCGGCTGACGTGTCTCCCGCCCTCACGATCAAGGCGGGTCCTGGAGACGAGACGGAAGGCAGGGCACGGAAGCGATCCCCCTCTCGCATTCCGACGCCGACGAGACAAACTACCCCCACGCCGAGTCTGTCCTTCCTTCGTAACTCCACTCCTGACCCTAGCTCGCCTAGGCCGGATGACTCAGTTACTGCCGCCATCGCCGCTAGCAAGGGTAAGCAGCGCGCGGCTGCACCGACGCCGCCTCCTGTCCGGGGACCATCAATGGAGGAGCCGGAAGGGTCGAAGCAATATCCTTTGCTCTATGTTACGCGAAGTATGCGCTGGACAGGATTGCGAATCGAGCCAATCGAGGACTCGGTCGCGCGCTATCATAGGAGTTGGAAGGAAGGGATGGAGGATCCGGTCGAGCGATGGGGAGCTAAGAATTCGCGCCTGCCGGGCCTATCCTTGGAATCTACGCGCTTGCTCCGCAATGCCTACATCCGATGGTCGACGCCGCACCGCGCCTATGTCTGGGATGGAACTCTCGAGGATGCGTTGCGAGCCTTCTCCGAGTCGCAGTGGTCGCGCAGGAATGTGTTGAAGATGGGCGCGGATTCCGACGACGACGACGACGTGGACGATTCGAACCAGCCCGCGAACGAGATAGCTGATGGCTGGTACTCTCTGGAAGCGGCGGCCCTTGATCGTATCGGCCATATAGTCCTCGCCACTGAACAGGTGTTAAGCGTACTACAGCGATTATTCGACAAGACCACCGACGACAAATTCCACCTGGACAAGGACTTCCGCTTCTGCCGCAGATTGGAAGTCGGTTCGGGACGATCGGAGGTCTCTGCCGTAGCGGCGGTATTAAGCGCTCGAGCTAAGCAAGCCCGTCGTCACATTCAAGAGCTATTCGCTGTAATGCAGAAGGCCCGTACGGACAAGGTGGACCCCGAATTCATCGTCTCGGGAGATTTGGAGTCGTCGGTCGCAGAGATGCGTACTTGCGACGGAACCATGCGGGAGGAATTGGCCAAGTTCGCGGCCCGACCGGAGTACTTCGAGAAGATGAAGGAGGCGAGTCCGAAGTACGCCGAGCACCTTCAAGAGGATATTGCAGCGGGTCGTGTCGTCGTGCCAGCTGTACTCGCGCATCGCCGTTTACCTGTGACTGACGACGGCGTCTTCAACTACGTTATGAAGGCCTCGAGGGGAGAAACGGTGGCGACGGAGGAGGAACTGTTGAGTACTATGAGGACGGGCAACGTGCGCTTCGCGCCTACGGCAGCTTCGGGTTCGGGTAGCAGGGATCGCGGCGGCAGAAGTGATGCGCGCGATCGCGAACACGACGCGCTGAGCTCCTTAGGTCGCGCCGTTGGAACCGGCCTACCGATGCTTCCCGGAGGACTCATCTCGGCACCTCTGACCAAGCCTCCTCGCCAGCGCAGCCACACCGTGGATTCACTCGCGAGTCTTACTCCTGAAGACAGCGCTAGTCAGGCGGGTAGTGGGGGGCCCTTGTTCGAGCGTCAACGATCTGTTAACCCCACGTTCGTCATGAGTTCTCGACGGGAAGCAGAACCAGTCGCAGCCCCGGGCGAGACCGACGCCGCCGCTACTACCGTCGCGTCGAACATCACGCAAGGTCTAGGATTCTTCGGCACGGGCCGTGACCGCCGGCGCGACCCTCCCCCGCATTTGGGAGGGATGGGCGACCCTTACGAACGCGGGCGGAAGGGAGAACCAGTACCATCTTCCCTTCCTCCTCCACGCGAACCGCCCGCGTACCCTCAAGGTAGCGGACCACCGGGTGGAGAACCACCAGCGTTCGGTCGAGGACACGCTGGGCCTAGTCGAGGAACCGGAGGTGGAGCGGGAGCAGGAGGGCCGCCAGGCGGAGGCCCGCCCCCCGCCGCAGCACAATCAGGCCCGCCTGAGCGACGACCGCGCAAGGAGGAGGACGAGGAAGAAGAGTACCGCTTCAAGACCACCTTCAACCTATCGGACTTACCGTCGTGGGATGGCCGAGACATCATCCTCTACTTCAGCCGGATATCCAGGAAGGCGATATTGGGCCGAAGGGTGCGGAGCCAAATGGCCAAGTTGCTTCCCCAGATGTGGACGGGAGACCCCGAGCAGTGGTTCATCACCTTACCTTTCGAGGAGCAGCAGGACATGACCAGCAGCCTGCACGCGCTTCTGTCCCGACTGCGCGCTCGGTACCTCACCAAGCAATGGATACAGAGTCGCACCTTCGAGTTCGAGTCTATGCGCTTCCGGCAACGAGGTCACGAACGCGAGAGCCCGGAATCCTTCCTCCGCCGCCGCTACTTCTACCATGTGTTCCTGTTCTCAGACGCCACCGACGGAACTACGGTCGTGGCCCGGCTCATGCTCACGGCTCCGTTCACTTGGGCGACTTACCTGCACGAAACCTTCCCGAACTGCGACACAGTGGCGAAGATGTTTGATCGGGCGCGGGAACTACAGCAAGTCTTGTTGCAGGCCTTCCATGATGCGCTCAAGGCGCCTGCCTTCCGTGAATTCAACCGTATCGCGCCGACCGGTTCGACCTTCCGGCGGCCTACCAATCGCGAGGGTAACGTGGTCGAGTTTGACATTGGGATCGTCGCGGCGGAGGAGGTCGATCCTGCGTATCAGGACTATCAGGTCGATGAAGTATGGGACGCCGAAGCGCACGCGGCGAATCGAACCGCGATGAATCCAGCTGCCGCCCAACGACCTGTGAGAAGGGAGAGCATACGAGTGGCTGATGTACCGGAGGACGCATGGCCCAAGGGCCGCACGGAGAAGGGGTACAAGTTCGAACGGATCGACACCGTGAGGAGCCGTCGTCCACCCAAGGGTGGATGCTACATCTGCACCAGCCCCAACCACTTCGCGTTGGATTGCCCGCACTTCAATCAGTGGAAGAAACTTTACGAGCTGAACAGGGTGGATAGGGAAGTGTCTATTGCCGAGATACGAGAGCAGGACGCAGAGTATGATGTTATGTTTGGCGAGTGGCTTAGCGAAATGGAAGGTTCAGCGTATTCGAGGTGTGACGAGGACGAGCAGTCCCTAAGCAGTAGCGGCGTCAGCGACGCGACAGAACCCGCCGTTGAGTACAATGAGGCAACTGCACACGACTCGCGACTTCGGATCCCGCTCAGCAACTCGCAACATCGTCGTCGTGACTCTGCGTACAACGGCAAGAAAGCGGACAAGCCCTCGAGTTCGTCGAAGGGTAAACAAGCTATGGTCGTCAGCGACGCCCCCGAACTACCGCGCCGCGTACGGCGAGCGAAGTGTCGAAGACTCGCGGACGTCATTTACGAAGCCTCCAAAGCTCGTCACGCTCCGGAAGGATTCGCCGCAGAGAGCATTCGCGCGTTGCAACTTACGGTCCACGCCAACTCCTTGAATTCACCTGCCATAGTGGGACGACTCGACTCGGGCGCGGACATCACCCTGATATCAGAGGACGAAATCAAATCGTGGAAACGCCCTCCGGTCATCAAGCAAGGCGCTCGCATGCGTTTGTATCATCTTACCGGTCGAACTAAGGTCCTAGGCTACGTGCGCTTCACCTTATATGCGCCTACTGAAGGGGAAGAATCGGTCGCCTTCGACGTCGAAGCATACGTCGTACGTGGGATGCGAGTGCCCTTGTTGCTCGGCGAAGACTTCCAAACTACCTACGAGTTGGGAGTTCAGCGTTCTGCGTCCGGTACGCACCGCGTCACCGTGGGTAACTCCGGCAGGATATTGTTCGCGTCGTCCGCGCGCTACGAGGACCCAGGGTTCAAAGTGCGCCGCGCCAATAACGCCCGTGCCTACAGGCTGCCGAAGACTAAGGCGGGAGCGCGCGCGAGGTCTCGACGCTTCCCAGGCGGACCGCCCGAGGTCGTATCTTCTGGAGACTACATATTGGAACCTGGAGCGGTGCACAACGTACCCGTAACCGGACCGTTCGAAGGACGATCTGACTGGCTGGTGGAGAAAGTCGCTATTGCTGGCATGGATGCTTCGCTCATGGCTTCGCCGACTACCTGGATCGACGTTGCCGACCCTCGCATACCGATAGCTAATCCCTCGTCGAGACCTCAGATTATCAAGAAGGGCGACGTCGTCGGCCTACTGCTGAACCCCGATCGTGACCTGGACACCGCTAGGAGTACGGAGGAAAAGGAGCGAATGTCCGCTGCCGCCTCTTCCATAGCTGCTTGCGTGCATGCGATGGAAGAACTACCTCCTTCGTCGGCGGCAGAACCTGAGTCTGTCTCAATGCCGGTACCAATGGGAAGAGCCCCTACTCCAGTGCAGGATGAACGTTGGGGACCGAAAACGACGGAACTTCCTCCCGAGCCAGCGACACTCTTGGACATTGATATCGGTCCTGACGTACCTGATCATATTCGCCCTCAGTTGGACCAACTGCTACAGCGACACGTCGGAGCTTTCGGTGTGAATGGGCGGCTTGGAGACGTCGCAGCCGCGGTACCGATTGATCTTGTTCCGGACGCGCTGCCGGTCAGCCTACCCAACTACGCCGCCTCTCCCGCCAAGCGTGTCATCATCGAAAATCAAGTGCACGACTGGCTTGCACAAGAAGTTATCGAGGAGTCAACGAGTCCTTGGGGCTTCCCCGTCGTGGTGGTTTTCCGTAACGGCAAGGCACGATGCGTAATTGACTATCGGAAGCTCAACGAACGAACTCGGCGCGACTCGTTCCAGATTCCTCGTCAGGATGAAATCGTTCAAGCTCTTTCGGGATCTACGGTGCTCTCCTCCTTTGATGCGCTAGCCGGCTTCACACAACTGCGCATGAAGGAGAGTGACAAGGAGAAGACGGCGTTCCGCTGTCATTTGGGTCTCTTCCAGTTCCGGAGGATGCCCTTTGGCCTGCGTAATGGGCCTTCGGTGTTCCAACGACTCATGCAGAACGCGCTCGCGCCGTACCTGTGGCTATTTGCCCTGGTCTACATCGACGACATAGTCGTCTACTCGAAATCCTGGGAAGATCATCTAGTGCACCTCGACAAGGTCCTCGGCGCGATCGCGAAGGCGGGCATCACGCTGTCCCCTCCAAAGTGTCATGTGGGTTATGAGAGCATTCTCCTACTAGGACAGAAGGTATCACGGTTGGGATTATCTACGCATGCGGAGAAGGTCGCCGCTATCCTACAACTCGAACGTCCCCGGCACGTCCACGACCTTCAAAAATTCCTCGGCATGGTGGTTTACTTCTCCGCATACATTCCTTACTACTCCTTCATCGCGTCACCGCTGTTCGCGCTCTTGAAGAAAGGCGTGCGATGGTCGTGGCGTGCGGAGCAAGACATTGCCTTCCAGCAATGTAAGGACGCCCTCGCTGCCGCTCCGGTGCTAGGTCACCCTGTCGCTGGATCACCGTACCGGCTGTACACGGATGCCTCCGACTTCGCCATAGGCGCCGCGCTGCAGCAAGTTCAGCCTATCGTCGTCGGCGACCTTAAGGATACTCCGACCTACACGCGCTTACGACACGCGCACGACCAAGGTCTGGCCGTGCCAAAGCTGTTCACAACGTTGCTCAAGGACGACGATTCGGAGACGTTTACGGATGTTTGGGCGGAGGAATTCGATGCGACGGTGGTGCATGTCGAGCGCGTGATCGCCTACTGGAGCCGTTCCTTGCAGCCAGCTGAACGTAACTACAGTGCCACTGAGCGCGAAGCCCTAGGCGCTAAGGAAGCTCTTGTACGGTTCCAACCCTTTATCGAAGGCGAAGCGGTCGTGCTTGTTACGGATCACGCCGCGCTGCAATGGGCTCGCAGTTACGAGAATACGAATCGACGCTTAGCGGCCTGGGGGGCAGTGTACGCCGCCTATCCGGGACTTCGTATCGTGCATCGACCAGGTCGCGTACATTCCAACGTAGATCCACTTTCGCGCCTACCTCGCATTCCCGATCATTGCTCGCCAGCGGACCCTCAGTCGGCAGCCATTATCCAGGATACAATGAAACGCGCCAAGGCAGAAGCAGCGGAGAATCGAAAGGCGAGTGCGCCGGCAGAGCGTGCCGTGTTCTCCGCGAGTATCAGTCAGATGGAAGGCTGGATACCAGACGGTTACGAAGCCTTCGCGGTGCGCACTCGGGCTCGGAAAATGACGAAGGAGCGAGCAGAGTTGGAGAAGGCGGCACAGGACGCTCCGTCGCCAGTCAATACAGCGAGGTTTCGAACGGAGGAAGTAGTCGACAAGGTGGGCGCTGGTGAGGTCCATGAACGAGCCCCGAGCCTACCTCTAGCGGACGTTCCCGAGCCCAGGGACTACTGGTCGTACCCCGCGGGAGTCTCGTCACCCAAGGATGAGAATGACTGGGAGGAACGGCTGGACGAGCACCGTGCTCAGCTTCTACTTTCGATCGATCCTCGGTTGGTCTCGCAGTTCGTAGAAGGCTACAAGAGCGATGTCTTCTTCCGAGAGCGCTACCAGGAGAGCGCGGCCAACCCGAGCACGCTCCTTACGCCCTCCCATTACCGACGAGGACCTGAAGGACTACTGTACTTCTTCAATGCTGATTGGGAGGTACGACTATGTGTACCGAGTTCGATGGTCAACTTCATACTCCGCTGGGTTCACGAGTCGAGGGACGAAGCCGCGCATGGCGGACCGGAGCGCACCCTCGCGCGCCTGCGAGACGTATTCTTTTGGCCTACCTTACGATCCGACGCAGTCGAATTCGTGAGGACGTGCGACATCTGCCAGAAGATCAAGGCAGACCATACGAAGGCAATGGGAGGATTACGCCCTGCGCATATTCCGAATCGACCGTTCGAGACCGTGACGCTCGACCTGATTACTGGGTTACCCGCGTCGGGGGAGGAGAAGTTCACCGCCATACTAGTCATCGTCGACAAGCTCACAAAATACGCGATTATCCTGCCTACCCATAATAACCTCGACCGCGAAGGGTTCGCCGCTATATTCTTCCGAGAAGTCGTCAACCGCTACGGGCTGCCACAGAAGCTGATATCTGACCGCGACTCGAGGTGGGCCACCGACTTCTGGAAATCCGTCGTGGCCCGTTACGGCGCTAAGCTGGCCCTATCGTCCTCTCACCACCCGCAAACTGATGGACAGACGGAGAACCTCAATCATACCATCGAGACAATGCTACGCGCGTACGTCGCAGGAGATCGAGAGAGCTGGTCGACTTACTTGAGCGACATGGCGTTCGCCTACAACTCGACGAAGCATAGCTCTACTGGACAGACGCCGAACTTCTTGCTTATGGGTTTCGAGCCGACGCACTCTGCAGGACTCATGACGCCCGGCACGGACCCTACGGAGAGACCGTTCTTACCTAGCATGCAGGCCGAGGAATTCACCGAACGCATCGAGCTTCATAGAGGCCTAGCTCGCGACGCGCTCGCCCGTGCGCAGGACGATCAAGCGCGGCAATACAACAAGCGCAGACGACCGGTGCAGGAGCTCGAGGAAGGAGACTTAGTCATGGTCAACCCACATACGATGAAGCTCGTCGACGCGCAAGGCGTAGGTGTCAAGCTCCTACAGCGTACTATCGGACCGTTCGAGGTGATTCAGAAGATCAGCCCGGTCGTCTACAGGCTACGGCTACCAGACAACTACCCCATGCACCCCGTCCTGAACCTTGAACATCTACGACGATACCGTCCGTCTCCGGCTCGTTTCGGCGATCGCACTCAACTTCCCCCTACCCGCGACATCATAGAGGCTACGGAGGAATACGAAGTCGAAGCGATACTTGGGCATAAGTTAACGCGCAGGAAAAGGGGCAACAACCGAATGTACCTAGTGCGATGGAGGAACTACGGCCCCGCTGAAGATTCATTCGTGTCAGAATATGACCTACGGAACGCCCCCGAGTTGAAGCAGGAGTATCATGCGCTGAAGAAGTTGCCGCGTTGAGAAGTGGCGTGACGAGGAGTGACCGTGGGAATCGTGGGAAGATTGGGCGATACTACGTGGCATCGATGGAAAATTTCCTTCTTCCTACACCGCAAAAGGCAGCTGATCTGCGCACGAGATCAGACCGGGGACGAACTGATGGTTTGGGTACAAGGCCCACTCGGGCTTGTTCTTGTATCGGCCAGGCTCCGATTAAAAATTCAGATCAGCACCAGTCTGGCTTGGTAGGTCAAAATGACATCGCGTGCATCCGGTGTCGTTCCGAGTTGACAGGCTCTGTCTCGAATGGAGACCGGCATTGGGGGTCGATTTCGAGTGATAAGACCACCTACCTGATACGTTGCGCGCAGGGTCTGCGCGGCCTTGTTTACGAATGTTAGGCAATCCGTTCTCCGTTGCTTACTGATCTTGCAATGGAATGAAAATGTTGCAGATTTCGATTATTCACAATGTACTAGATACAGTGCATGCGAAAAAACATTTACCTGCCTTTTTCGGCAGGTTCTTCCCACCGCCCACAGCGCGGCCCGTGGCACGCCGACCACGGGGCATATGGGCGCCGCGTAAGCTCTCGGGGTACTCTATGATACATATCAGCATGAATCTGCAAGAAACACGGTAGAAAATGGTCCACTCGCGTCCAGCATAGGCCTTCGCATTCTCGCTGCCCGGCACATGCACGTGACTGCACGAGCTGAGGGGGGCAAGGAGGCGTGGCTCTCGCTCAGCCAAAACTGATTTTTTCGACGCCATTCTTTCACGTAGTGACACGGGAATATCCAGCAGATATTCTGACCACCGGTAGTGACTCAGAACGGCCATCGTTGACGTGCCACGGGCCGCGCTGTGGGCGGTGGGAAGAACCTGCCGAAAAAGGCAGGTAAATGTTTTTTCGCATGCACTGTATATATGAATACAGACAGATACACCGCCCCGCGGTGCGCTTGCGCTTCGGTGCTCTCGTGGAGCCTGAAGTTAACCGAGATTCGAGCAACTTGAGCACCGTCTTCGCTGCATCATCAAGCTTGACCATCCAGTCCGGAACCTTGTTCGGCTCGAGAACACGGACTTGCGTGACCGTCGGTGGGCCGTACATGCTCTTGTCTCGGTCGCAAGCAAAGGTGAAGCCGCTGTGGAATGTGATGAGCATCATGTCAAGGTAGGCGAAAGCGCACACTCACGCGTCCATCTCAGCATGGGTCTTCAAGTCTTCCTTCCACTTCGCTGACTCCTGGTCCATAAATATCCAGTACTCGGTAGCGCGCTGCGGCTCTCTTCAAGGCTCGCTGGTTCTCGTCAGTAGTATGGAAGCCGAAAATGGAATGTACATACGAAAACGGCTTCATTGATATCTTTGCTGCGGTAAGCAGTGAGCTTGGCAGAGAGGAGAAGGATACGGGCGCTGAGCGCAATCAATTTCTGCATGGCAATACGTCAAACTACCAGACGAGCAGCGAACGGATAACACACCTTCAGATCAAAGTTGAGAGACAAACGCTCCCCGTCTTCGCTTAGGAGCCATTGAACGACCGCGGCAGCACGCACATTTGGGTGTAAGATCCTGCGCCTTCGCATCTAGCTCCAGCTCGTCCTGGATGCGCATCTAAAGGGCTCCAAAGCCGGGGAGGAGAGAAAGAGGAAGACTGGCGTAGTCAAGGTTGATGCGCGACGACCACAGCGAAGGCGACACGTGTTGGCCATTGCCACTCGCGTCGTCTGACGGTGCACCCTCGCCACTCATGCCGCCGCTTGCCAACGGATCAGTGAAGGTTGGCCGGGAAAAGTCTCGTCGTCGATCGAGTCGTGGTAAGGCCTTCAGCGGCTTTGTGGACCGATCCAGCTGCAGGAGATCGTCGGGATCGCGAGTGTCGACATCGCTGGGAGACGGAGAGAGTGGAGACGAGCTCATGATGTGGGAGTCGCGTGAGATCGTCAAAGGCGGATAGGCGAGGTTCATTGAACATGATGAGACGGTGTTTCATAAGGTGCAGGTGGCGGTCAAGAACACTGTGTGGTACCAAGTCAAGGCGCGACGCGACGCGACATAATGTCACGGTATGTGACCACCGCCCACACTCTCATGTCACATACCGACGTTCCTTTCGCCGCTCACGCTCACGCATGATATCGCTCTCTGCTTGTTGCAGACCTGACTTCCCTGCGCTTCAATGTGAGTCCCTGCATCTGATCAATGAAATCACTTTCTCTTGCCATGAGCCGCGCACAAACGAGAACTTGAGCTCGGCATTGTTGTCCGAAAAAGGTAATCGCCAGCGTCAGAGGTGCAGGTGGTTTTGTTCGAGAACGTGGACAGTGCTGGCCAAACTGTATTTTCTGCGGTAGATACAGTCGAAACTCTCGTAATGGATACTGTCAAAATGCATATTTCTCATAATGGATAGGATCTGGGCGAAAACGAGCGGCACCCCCTCTTGTATGCGGGGAAATTGGCGATTCATGAATAATGAATAATGGATAGGCCTGTAGAAGCAATATTCATTTCGACGGGCACATTTGGCAGGGATTGTGCCATCACTGCATACTCTGTCGAGGTCAGTGATGATACTATACAGCTCCCTTCAAAATGAAGATCCATTGTCTGATGCTTTGGGTGACCCAGTGATACATCGAAAGGGGTCTTGTCGGCGGTTGGTGACCGGGCCGACATTGAGAACAATGGCATGACTCACAGCGTTACATTTCGTAGCGTATTGTCACGCGCACGGGCAACCTGTCACGGGGTTGTGACAATGCGGGAATGAATAATCTCTCATAATGAATAAGTTTTCGGCGGCTCAGACGCTATCCATTATGAGAGTTTCGACTGTATCAAGTGTAAGACTACTCCCGTAAAGTATATCGCGCAGTGTGACAATAGGAGAGGTATAAAACCGTCACAAGCGTAGCCCTCAGTGATGCGAGTGACGACCACGGCGGTTGCTTACTAATATAGAAGACCGCGGAAGTTCACTCACTTTAACCCGTGTCTGAACATTTCCGAGGTCGGGAATACAGGATTGAACAAAGACGCCAAGTGTGTCCAATTTGGGGTCATCGTGAAGTCAGAAGGGGCCCGAGGGTGTGAGCTCAGATCTACCTCAGATAGATCCTTTACTAACCTTATACATGGTCTTCAATGGACACAGAGATTGTAGGGTCGAATTCAGGTCAAGTCAAGGTATACTCAGCCTCCCCTTCCAACACAGACAGTACCTAATATTATGGTCTGTCTACAAGTTCAGGTCCCTTTGGTGGTGTACCCTCACCATCTCCTTGTCGTCCGTCTGGCCTCGCCATGTCGAGCTGTATAGGTAAGATTAAATAGTTGCCTCTCAGTAATTACTGAGGTGCTTGGATGATTGACCCTCAGTAGCTACTGACTCAGTCCCTTGGCCCTGCAACTAGTTCTGGTGCCTCCCTATAATTTAAGCGCACATCTAGTTGCGTCTCTCACATAGATTGGCAGTAGATTTAGTTGTCGTTCCCCTCACCTAGGTGGCTCAGTAATTTGGCCCAGCCATATAGTTGTGTTCTCAGTGGGGTTCCTCAGTAAATCTGGCTGGACATTTAGTTGTGAAGAATCAATTATATTGGGGGAAGGCTATCTAAATGTCTACCTACAGTGACCATTGAGCCTCAACTAGATGTCTGCCTACAGTAAATACTGGCCCTCAACTAGATGTCCACCTCACAAAATCAGGCCGTACAACTACTTGCCTCGCCGCTGCCTGCCCTCGCCGCCGTCACACACACACTCCCGCCTCCCGCCGCGCTGGCCCGAGCCGTCGGCTCACGCCACTCCACTCGCGCCCGTCGTCGTAATGCATGCGTGCCTCGCCTGCGCACCGGCTCGAGCAGTCAGCTCGCTCGCGCTCGCGGACCCATGTGTGCTCCCGAGTCAGCTCGTTGCCACTGCCACGCCCCCCGCTGTCTCGCCGCTCGCTCGTGCAACTGGGCACCTGCCCACATCCAGCCCGCGCGAACGGCTCCCACATGCGCTCGTGCACCACCCATCCGCTCGATCATGCACGTGCTGGCCCCCCAGCCCGCCCACCGTGTTTGCACTGCATATGCACCTCGATGTACGTCGAGGATGCGAGCTCACCCTGCCCTGCGTTTCCTTCCCACGCACGCGCAGAAGGACGCTCGCAGATGCGTAGGGCAGCGTCCAGCCGCCACCGTCGTGACAACAATGACCGGCACAGCGCCGCGGCAGCTCTCGTCGCCATAGCAACAAGAAGCGCCAACAGCGATGAAGGCACGGGCATCGAGCACGCGGTGGGGGTGGGGCTAGTGGACGGGGTAAGGGTAGGGGGTGGGCACGGCCACCAACATGTCGAAATGAAAGTCAGCGGCAGAAGTGTGACAGAGCTACTGTCGAGAGCTCCGGCAGCGTGGACGAGCACGGGACGGGTGTGGAGCGGCCGAGGCACTGGCTTGCGTGCAGGGTGGTGACCGTGACGGCGGCGCGGGAGGCGGGCGCCCGGGGCGCGCTACGTGCCCGAAGGCGCGCGTCGTTGAGGACGACGCGCACGGCGACTGCAGAGGGCCCTTAGAGTGGACGGTGCCTGTGTGCCAGCACAACAGGCGGCCGACCACTCACCAGGCAGCGGAAGCGTGGTGGTGGTGGTGGTGGTGGTGGTGGTGGTGGTGGGAGAAGACAAGTGGAGGCTGCGGCTGCGGCCGGATCTGGTCGGAACGCCACGTAATCAATTTCCTTCGGCATTTTCCGGTGGCGCCATAATTTCACTTCAGTCTCATATTTTTGCGCAAGTCCAGCCTCAAGATGTTGAAGTGAGTCTCTGAACAGCGACTGAACAGCCTGTGGCCAGTGATGAAGGGGTTAGTGGGGTCCTGACATTGTGAGTCAGCCCAAAAAGTAAGGCCACGTGGGTTCCCCGGGCCCGGGGGCGTTGCTGCTGCACACAATGTCAGCGGCATACTTACATCCATGATCCCTCCACAGCGCCAAAATACGGAAAAATATGAGAAAGAACATATATAGAGTGTACCTACACAAGAAAATGAATGAATGACGCCCGCCGCGCTCGTCGCCGGGGTCGTCGCGCGTCGCTCCTAGGGCGAGAGAATCGCAAAAAATCCATAAGTATATAAAGTGCTATATTCACTAGTAATCAAAGCGCTGCCGCAGGCGCGAGCACTGTAACCGGACGGGCACGGCACAGAAGGGGGACACGGTGCGGTGGCGCATGAACGTGGGGGGGCAGTGGCCGGCCTGCCGCGGATAGACCACAAGGGAATGATGATGGAGTGCACTTGAGCGCGCTGAAGGCATGAACGGCGGTCAGCGGTTCTGGTGCTCGGGGATGCGCGTGTTGTGAGCATCCGGCGTGAGCGCGGGCTTGGAAGGCACTGGGGGTGCAGGAGGCGCGGGCGCAAAGGGCGTGAGGCGCGGACGCCAGCGTCGCGGCGCGGGAGCACTCGCGCATGGCGTAGATTGCGGCTGCATCCGTGTGGAGGGGTGGGATGCGGCGGGTGGGGAGGGGGACCGAGCCAGGGAGAGGGGAACCGAGCGAGGGAGAGAGGGACCGAGCGAGGGAGAGAGGGACCGAGCGAAGGAGAGGGAGGGCGGGGGCGAGCGAAGGCGGGAGGTGAAGGCCGGAAGCGCGGTCCATCGCGCTCGCGGCGAGCCACAGCCTGTGCTCCCGCACCACTCGTCTGTCTCCCTCACCGGTCACGCTATGTCGGGCGCTCGCTCGCTCGCAAACGCTGAGCTGCGCGGACGGCGAGCGCGGAAACGTGCCTGCCGTCACGCATTCGTGCTGCTGATAGCGCCACCGTATTGCCCACCCTACACCTCCCAGTAGCACTTAGACACCTGTATAAATATCATATGTCAGTTTGAAGTACAAGGAACGTGCGTAGGGGACGCACCTGAGGCGGGCAGCGCCTTACGCGCCTTGCCCGCCATATCCGCCGTTGCGCACTGTTGAGCGCTCCGATTCGCGAGGATTGTCGAGGACAGAAAAGGAGGAGACGGTTTCGGTGTGTGTGTGAGAGAGCGAGGGGGAGGGGGCAACCACGACCGCTCTGCGGTCGTGGTTGGCGGTGAAGATGCGTTGATCGTTGACGCTCGGCACCTCGGACCGATCTCCGAAGGTCGCCGTCGCCGTGCTCAACGGCCCCGGAAACTTACCGTAGAGCATTTGGGCGCAGAAGCTCTTGGACATTGGTATTGTAATAGTACAATGAACAGATTCTGGGAATTTTGTAATCAGTGGACCATGGGAAGGTAGTGAACTGAAGCTCCCTTGTTTCGTGGTAGAGTTTGAACGAAATAGCTTTGTACAGGCCGTCGTATTCGCGTCGTTTCAACGTCCCTCGGGCGCACCTCGTTAGAATAGCTTCAGCCAAAGTCGGGACATGTAAAGTTACATTTCCCCTAGATACCGGTGTACTTTATTTTGCATTTAAGTCTCTGAAGTCTATACAAATGAACAATGGGCATTGAGTGCTCAAAGAGCACTCAACTGATCGCTCTGACCAGTTTAGACATGTTCAGGACCCCTCAGACTCATCGCAAATGCCGATCACTCAATGGATACACTACCTAGCTATAACACAAGTAGTGGCGAGCCGGGAGAGGGAGTCGATGTTCGAGAATCGTGTCCGCGCCCCCCGCGGACGCGTCTTGATGGACGTGATCGCGACCCAATGGTCACGTCGCTCCTTGTTTCCCGCCACTATGTCGCGCCCAGACAACTTCCAGACGCGCCAATCAGCGCGTCCGCTAACGCAGGAGCACAGAGAACCCTCAGGTGCGTGGGCTACGCCATGCGCCACCTCAAAGTACTAAGACATTTATGTTGTAGTCCTGCTCGCGATCGGCGCGCGCGAGGACGCGCGTCGTCCGAGACGATATGGGGAGGTCTCGCCACTGCCACCTCAGCAGTAGCGAGACTTGGAGAGACCCCCCCAAGTCGCCGCGGACGACGATGCGCGCCCACGCGCTCACCTGCACGCGATCGAGATTAAGCAAGACCAAACAAAACCGCGCCGGGCTCGCGGGTCCCCCGTCAGCCCTCTCCCCCCCTCCACACCTTCCCTCTCGTCTGTGCACGCTGCGCAAGGCATTTGTGTGTATCAATACGCGTCGAACGCGTCCAACACGCTCACGTGCACGCTCGCCACAGCAAGCGGGCGCGGGTGTTCTTCATTCATGTAAAGTAACTACTATATTCGCATGTTCTTTTTCATATTTTTGCGCTGTGGAGGGACGCACGCCGCTGACATTGCGTGCGGCAACAAGCGACATGGGTTCCCCGGGCCCGGGGAACCCACGTGGCGTTCCTCTTTGAGTGGATTCAGAAGGTTGAACGTTCAACGTTGAACGTTGAACTCCGCAAGTTGTCTCATTGCTGTTCACAAAGTCTTGGTGTGCATATGTTCAGACTTGGTTCAGACCCTTGACAGCATACTGGCTTTGACCAAAATAAGTGGAAGTAAAAAAAATGGCGCCACCGGGAAATGCCGAGATGATTAATCACGTGGCGTTCCGACCAGATTCGGCCGCAACCGCAGCCTCCACTTGTCTTCTCCCACCACCACCACCACCACCACGCTTCCGCTGCCTGGTAAGTGGTCGGCCGCCTGTTGTGCTGGCACACAGGCGCCGTCCACTTTAAGGGCCCTCTGCAGTCGCCATGCGCGTCGTCCTCAACGACGCGCGCCTTCGGGTGCGATCGGGCACGTAGCGCGCAAGCCCCGGGCGCCCGCCTCCCGCGCCGCCGCCACAGCCACCACCCTGCACGCAAGCCAGTGCCTCCGCCGCTCCACGCCCGTCCCGTGCTCGTCTGCGCTGCCGGAGCTCTCGACAGTAGCTCTGCCGCACTTCCGCCGCCGACGTGCGCCCTGCACGCTCGACCACCTTCATTTCGACATGTTGGTGGCCGTGCCCACCCCCAACCCTTACCCCGTCCACTAGCCCCACCCCCACTGCGTGCTCGATGCCCGTGCCTTCATTGCTGTTGGCGCTTCTTGTTGCTATGGCGACGAGAGCTGCTGCGGCGATGTGCGCCGGTCATTGTTGCCACGGGTGAGCTCGCATCCTCGACACACATCGAGGGGCGTACGCTATGCAAACACGGTGGGCGGGCTGGCGGGCCGGCACGTGCATGATCGAGTGGATGGGTGGTGTGCGAGCGCATGTGGGAGCCGTTTGCGCGGGCTGGGTGTGTGCATGCGCCCAGTTGCACGAGCGAACGGCGAGACAGGGGGTGTGGCAGCGGCAACGAGCTGGCTCAGGAGCACACACGGGTCCGGTGGGCGCGAGCGCTAGCTGACTGCGCGAGCCGGTGCGCAGGCGAGCGGTGGCAGCCGCGCATGCATTACGACGACGGGCGCGTGCGGCGTGGCGTGAGCCGATGGCTCGGGCTGGCCCGGCGGGAGGCGGGAGTGTGTGCGTGACAGCGGAGAGGGCAGGCAGCGGCGAGGCAAGTAGTTGTATGGCTTGATTTTGTGAGTTGGACATCTAGTTGAGGGCCAGTATTTACTGTAGGCAGACATCTAGTTGAGGCTCAATGGTCACTGTAGGTAGACATTTAGATAGCCTTCCCCCCAATAATAATTGATTCTTCACAACTAAATGTCCAGCCAGATTTACTGAGGAACCCCAATAACAAAACAACTATATGGCTGGGCCAAATTACTGAGCCACCTAGGTGAGGGGAACGACAACTAAATCTGCTGCCAATCTATGTGAGAGATGCAACTAGATGTGCACTCAAATTATAGGGGGCACCAGAACTAGTTGTAGGGCCAAGTTACTGAGTCAGTAGCTACTGAGGGTCAATCATCCAAGCACCTCAGTAAATACTGAGAGGCAACTAGATAAAGCTACTTACACTAGTGCCATCGCCTCCGCCTTTGTACGAGCACGCCAGTCGGGACCGTTTGGCCGCCGCAGGACCCGCGGTCGACTCGATGGAGGTAGACTCGGAGTCCGTCGTGCAAGGCGCGACCGTTGACCGCACGGAGGACGCTGGCTCCAGGCCCATTCCTCCAGCAGACCCTGTCGTTGCCCCGGCGCCTACCCCCTTCACGGCTGAGGCCGCTTGGGCGCCCGTCTTCTCCGCGCCGACGCCTCCGTCGCCACCCCCGTCCCGTCCTCCACCCTCCGCACCACGCGCTATGCGGACCATGATTCCTCCTGGCATACCAGGTGCCTTCGCTTCTTCCATCGACCCACCGCCGCGACCCCCCTCCCCGCGGGACGACCGCTACATCGTGGTCCGCGACATTCTACGTTGGGTCGGCGCAGCGGATCTGGAGAACGCCCTACGTATCTTGCTGGCAGCTGTTCCGGGTAACCGTCCGCGCTTGACCACTGCCTTGGGACGGCCGGCTCGTCGTGGTGCTGGCGGTGGCGCCGCACCCTACAATCTCTATCTGCAGTTCGAGACAGCGGATGACGCGAGGCGCGTCTTGCGCCAGATGGGCCGCGTATGGAGCATTCGTACCTACGACTATCAAGGCCGCGACCGCGGGGAGAACGGCGTCTTCAATGCTCGCTTTTACTCGTTGTGCGCGGAGCCCGTCTATCGCGACGCTGTCACGGCAGCCGACTCCTGGTCGTACCCCTGGCGCGCTGTGTATGACTCCGCGTCCGGCCCATCGTCTTCCTCGACGATGCGGCATCCTTCGCCCGGTCGCGTGGAGGCGCAGCCACCTACCCCCACTCACGATCGCGCGAGCCACGCCAACGCCGCCGTCCGTGCCGGCTCATCGGGATGGGACTCAGTCGACTCTCTATCCACGCCTACCTCGTCCGCGTCGCCGTGGAGTGGCAGTGACTTCGACCCACAGTCCGCCGCCAGCTGGGCCAACTCATCCTCTCTGTGGAACGACGCGTCACCCGCCGCACCTCCCGTTGTCATCTCTGGGGGGCGTCTCTACGTGGCGGCGGAATACGTCGCTCAGCACTCCGTCCCTAACATTACACCAGACCAGCTCGCGCCTCCGCCCCGGCAATCCCTGGCCAGCCGCCTGAGCACACCGCCCCCGCAGCTTACCCTGCTCGACCGTCTAAGTCAGCCAGACAATCGTCAGTCGCGGAGCCGCCGCCACGACAAGCAGCGCGCCCACCGTCCGCGCGGTTACACGCCGCCCGACGATCCGCCCGGGTTTCCGCGTCACCGTCGTGACCCACCACCACCCCCACCCCCTGCCGCCGGCCTGTCTACGCGCGCTTGACTTCGTCAACCGCCTATCGCGACGTCTATACGTCCTACCTTCTTGCTGTGTCGTTCGGACTCTTGGGGGGGCGCTGTGAGGATCTATGCAATCATCTAGTATGCTATCAGTATCAGTTATCTACGTATCACTACAAGAGCCCGGAACTTACCGCTTGCACGTGTCCGCGCGCATCTTCGGACCGCGACGGAACGGAATATACACTTACTTCTTGACGCTTCACTACTCGTTCGATTGACTCGCCTCGCCGACGCTCAGCTCGTCTAAGCTGTGCCCCTGCCTGGGTACTGGCCGCTCGTCGTCCACGTTACGGACGCCCTAGCCGGGTAACCGCTACTAACTCACTAACAGTCACAGTTCGCCTAGCACGGTATCGCTCGCTCTCTCGCGCCAGAGACCCTCGCCGGGTTACCGCTCGTTCGCTTACGCCAAGCGCCCTAGCCGGGTCAGCAGCTACCTACGTCGTCGTACATTCGTACGCTACTCCTTCGCAGCCTGTCACCGCCTCGCCGCCCTACGCTCTGCAGCTACGCGTGCGGCTCGGCCGCCTACTGGATCTGAAGACTTCCGAGGACGCTCTTACAACGTTTTGTACTCACCGCTCTCGAAAAGTCATTAACGGCCGAATTTCGAGTATTTCTGGAAGCTCTTGGAGTTCAATACAAACCCAATATATACTGGTGCAAATACGGTCTAATACCGGCGGTCATATATCACGTATCCCGGCCGGCAAAGGCTTTGCGATATCTTATCTTCGTCCGCTGACATACATTAGGAATATCCGTGGATATACGCATTTAGAACAATGGGAACAATAGACCGTATTTGATTCGGTATATATCAAGAATTTACTTAACTAAGCAGCTCGTCGAAATTCATCTACGAGGGCAAGTTAGATGAAATTCAAAACGAGATTAATAAAATACACAGGCGGAGGCTGGGAGGAGGAGTGGTAGAACGGCCGGCTGTCGCTGCTCTCCGCCGGAAAACGCTGTCGGACATCGCCGACATGCCTGTAGACTCAGGTGGCATACGCCCGTGCGCGTCATTACGCGTGTTCGAGCCTGTGGTCAACCTTTATTGGGCTGTACAACAACAGCAGCTCTTTGATTTTGAACGAAGGGCATGTAATTTTGAATGATCAGCTACACAGCACTTAGTGGAGCAGCGTTTTGCAAGTGCAGAAGCTGATATATACCGAATCAAATACGGTCTAATGGGGACATGTATTAAGAATATCCACGGATGTTTCTTATCTATGTCAGCGGCCGAAGATAAGATATCTCGAAGCCTTTGACGGCCGGAATACGTGATATATGTCCGCATGTGTTTCTTTTCTTTCACCACAACCACAGGTAATCTTTCGCGGTCGATATCCGTCATGTTTATGAGCGGATATCTATTTTTTATGTATATACTTATGTCCACAACTTCGACCGGCGACAAATTCGAGGCTGCCTGAAGTGCAACGGCCGAAGGAGCGCGACCATGTCGGGTGACAGAAGACAAAAGAAGCAGGATAGGTTACAGCCGACACAGCCGAGAAACGGGAAGCATACAAGAGAGATACAATAATCTCCGGCCCTTACTGCATGATTATTGTGATAAAATGATATAAAGATTTAGAACAAAGCCGATAAGGTTATTGAGTGGCATAAAGAATCCTCAGCCAATCAGAACTGCCAGAGTTCTCTATACTTCTCAATAACCTATATGACCTTATTATGGGCTTAGACATGATCAGCTCTCGATAATCATGCAGTAATCTCTGAAGGTTATTGAATATCTCTTGTAGTGAAGAGTCGTGGTACTGGTAGTAAATGAGGTGGCGGCTGGGTGGCGGCCTTGCAGATGAACAGAAGCCGAGGGGATACCGAGCGATCACTTCAAAGTTCAGGACGAATTGATGCATTGGTGCGTCGGGCAAGGTGATGTTGCAGAACCGTAGAAGCCACGCAGAAGCTGCATCCCCCCTCGTGGAGTCCGTGTCCGGGCGCGAGCGCCCCCTCCAGTCGGATGGGTCGACGTTGAGCACAAGGGCGCGCGGCGGCTTACGGCGCTCCCGCGGTGCGCTGGCCGCCACGTGCACCCGGCTTGTCCCGAGGTTTAAATTCCCGGCGCGCGTCAGGCTTGGCTGTTGTTTTTGTTCGTGCTCATCGCGCGCCACGTCTCTTGACCGCGTTCGACCGCCATGGGTGCCTCCGACGAGCTCGACTACCTCAAGACCCTGGTCTCTCAGCTGAATGAGAAGATAAAGGCGCTGGAGCTGAAGGCCGCGGCTTCAATGCCGCGCTCGCCTGCCCAGCAGCTTCGCACCATTCTCGTCGGGCCCCCCGGTGCCGGTGCGGCATGAGCAGCGCGGGCAAGGGGACAGTGTGCTGAACTCACCTATAGGCAAGGGCACGCAGGCCCCCCGCATCCGTGACGAGTTCTGCGTCTGCCATCTCGCGACCGGCGACATGCTGCGCGAGCAGGTCGCTGCCAAGACCCCCTCGGCGTCGAGGCGAAGAAGATCATGGACTCTGGCGGGCTGCTTCCCGACGACATTGTCGTCAAGATGATTCGGGACCAGCTCGAGAAGAACAGCGCGTGCAAGAACGGGTACGTCGCGCGCACGCGTGTGTGTATGTCCGCGCACTGCTAACGCGTTCATTCGTGCAGCTTTGTGCTCGACGGCTTCCCGCGCACCGTTGGCCAGGCGCAGAAGCTCGACGGCATGCTAACGGAGCGGAAGGAGAAGCTCGACTCGGTCGTGCAGCTCCTCATCGACGACCAGCTGCTCATCTCGCGTATCACCGGCCGCCTCATCCACCCGGCCAGCGGACGCACCTACCACAGGGAGTTCTCGTGCGTGCACCGTTTCCCCCGCGCGCATGAGCTGCACTGACACCCCGCATGCAGCCCGCCGAAGAAGCCGATGACGGACGACGTGTCTGGCGAGCCCCTCATTCAGCGCTCAGACGACAACGCAGAGACCTTGCACAAGCGTCTGTCCACATACCACACGCAGACCGGCCCCGTCGTCGAGTACTACCGGAAGAAGGGCATCTGGCACGGCATTGACGCGGCGCAGTCCCCCGCCGTCGTTTGGGACAACATGCGTAAAATCTTTGTCCAGAAGTCGTAATAGAGCATAGAATTCTGCTGTGATTTCTATGGCAGGTTGGACAATTGAGCTCGGGGCTAAGCAAGAGAAACTGGTGGCGCAGGCATACGGTGAGGTACTTGAAGGCGCAGTAGGATGGTTCTGCGAGGGCGATGAGAGTCAGTGTGCGGGAAGGGGAATGCTCGTACGCGATGCTGCATGTTGAAGCACTGTAGACATGCTGCGCGGAAACGGAATAATTGAAGCCTACAAGTTGCTACAGCAAGGTCTGCCGTCGCAGATGGCACTTCTCTAGTGATAGAGCACAGACCTCCGCTGTGAACGTATCGACTGCACACTTGTGCAAGGTCAGTATATGTCTTCCGCAGATCTTGGCGTGATGAGGGGACAGTGATCGGGTGAAACAGCAGCGCCCAGAGCCTAGAGGTCCCCCGCGAGCCATCTGTGCAGACGGCGTCGACTTCTTCCCGAACCACATCCTGTACGCAGTGGCGGGCAAAGTCCCTGGAGCACCGCATTCGACTCGCTACTTGTAGCAGTTGGCTCCGTGAGAAATACTCGCCAAGTTCTCCGTATACGCAAATCCATCAGCGTGATGATCATGGAGGCCGATCCTGCCGAATGCGATACCGACAAGTTGCTGCTTCCATACACGGAGGCACCTTCTATTCCTGAACGCTCACGTACAAGTTCCAGCTCCTGCATATAAGACATAGCACCCTCCGCCGCGCTCGACTCCCCCGTACTGGTGCTCCCCAGCATACCCCACCATTTCCCCAGGCCACTATCAGTCTACTCGCGCCTGTCCACCTCCCCAACGATCATGCCCTCTGCCCAACGCAAGAATGCGAGCGCGCTTCAACGCGGGACAGCCTGTCTCTGCTGCAGGTGAGTGCATCGCGCCCCGCGCCACTCGCGACATAGCTCACGCTCGATCACAGGAAGCGCAAGCTGGTGAGTTTCATTGCCTGGCGCCCGCATACAGCGTTAACGACCATCGCTCCCAGAAATGCGACGGGACGCGCCCTGTGTGCAGGCAGTGCATCAAGATGAATCGCGCCGACGAGTGCGAGTTCGACGACAAGAAACAGAAGAGCCGCACCCAGAAGCTGCGCGAAAAGCTGGCCATGCTCGAGAAGAAGGTCCGCGAACTAGAGGCCGACACCCACGGAGAATCATCCACGAGCGGATCGTCCAGCGGCTCCTCCCCGCAGGAGTGTGCGTCCCCTGACGCCGACCCCATCGCTGATGCCCTGTTGGCGGGGGATGGCCTGGGCGCGTATGACTTAGCCTCCCTAGATGGTCTGGTGTTCCCCGGCCTTGGTGCGTTGCCACCGTCTCCCCCTCTTCCTATCGCTCGCAGGAAGCGAGCTTCTTACATCACATCTAGATGAACTTGAAGCACACCCAGACCTGGCCATCAGTAATCAGGCCATCGACCTCGTGAACAGCGTCCTCACAGACCCCCTTCGTCAGCCTCACAACCCCACGAATGCAATCGGCTCCGACAACCTATCTCTTTCGGCATGGGATCAAGACCATGGCCTCCCGGACGCCAATCGCGAGGTCCTGTGAGCACCCTTCTCCTCCACCCGTCCCGACTTGCCGATTCACAAGAACCGATAGCCTGAATATATTTATAGCTCACCGGCACCAGTGTTGGTTCGACGGCGACATCTCGCGCTTCAACCACGCGTCGCCTGACCGCGAGCCCCATCCCGCGCTATGGAACGCAGTGTACCTGCTCGGCTGCCACTACGCGCAGTCGCCGTACTTCGCAGAGTGGGAGCCCGTGTTCTTCTCACACACCTTGCGCGAGATCACAGTGGCGCTGGACTCCTCGGACCGGCTCGTCGACGTCGTGCAGGCGTCGTGCTTGCTGGCGGTGTACCTGTACGCGAACGCGCGCGCGCTGGAGGGATACTGCCACTCGTTCTCTGCCGCGCGTCTGGCGGTCGGGCTTGGGCTGCACCAGCTGCCCGCGCACGAGGGTCCCGGGCTGCTCGACGATACTCTCGGGGAGCATGTTGCCCCGATACCTATCCCACCGCCTCGCGACACGGAAGAGCACCGTGATCGCGTCGCTGCTTTCTGGCAGGTATTCATGGTCGATCGGTGCTGGTCTGTCGCGAACGGCTTGCCCGTCGCCCTTCCAGACGGGGAAAGCGACCAGATACGCATCACGACGCCGTGGCCACGGGCGCCTGGGGAGGAATGCCCGGTGAGTGAATTGTGATCTGACAATAATGCATCTTCTGACTGATTCGCCACGGCAGGTTGACTGGCTGGGTTCTGGGCCAATAAATGCTTTGATGGTCGACCACGGCTCTTTCGACCCGCCGACTGTGTACATGCCTGCCCTCAGGGCGAAAGCGGCCGCATTGTACGAGCGTGCGGCGCGCCTCTCATCTCGTGAGCTCAAGCTTCGAAGCAGACGAGGACGAGTTCTTGCTGACGTTGGGGGATCCGCAGGACCGCAATTGAGTGAGAGCTCCTGGATGGAGAGCCAGGTCGTCGGCAGCGCGCTGCAGCGATTCATATCGATATTGCCTCCGCTTGCAAGTTACGAGCCGTGGCGGACGCATCCGCCGTACCTTGACGTTGAGCTGCTCGTTGTGCACTCCATCGCGCACGTTGCGTCCATTCACGCCGGGAAGGACGTGTTCGCCATGCAGTCTTTCCTCTCCTCGAACTCCGTCATGGCGCTCATTCGCCAGCTCAGCGACGCGGACTACGAGTTTTTGGACCCTGTCATCAGCGTAGGTACCGATCCATTCACAAGCGGATGCATATTGAACGTCTTCGACTTCAGTCGTGCTGGTGTGCGGTCGCGCGGTTCTACATGCGCGTCCTGGGTGCCATGCAAGCGATGATCACGACGCCAATGCCGCCTTATACTATGGAAGGTATACATACGGAAACTACTGTGATCATACATGCGCTACAGGCGCTGGGTAAATTCATCCCTCTAGCAGGTCCGTGTCATACACATGCATATTCCAACTGTAAACTGGCTTACTTTTTTGCAGGTGAGCATTGTAAGAGAATAAAAGAAGAGTGGGCGGCGATCGCTCTCCTGTGATATCGACGGTTCTGTATTCATTCGGGACTTTTGGAACGGCATATGTTACGTTCGAATAATGCTAGAAAGGTGCCCTTCATGCTTTTGCCCCAATCTCTCAAGGCAGATGTTCGTGCTTCTACTCCAGATCTTGCGAGAGATGTTGCAGATTAGGCACTTTCAGTGTATTGTGGGCGCGTGTTTGTTGGGCAGGTCACGTGAGAACTAAAATCGCAGAAATTCGTGCTGCGTGTTTGCTGCGTGTTCGGCGCCAGCGTTTCTGTTTTGCACGTCTTCGAGGAACACCACTGCCTTCCCGTTTTCCGACTACGGGGAATTCTGCCAGACAACTTTGTAGGTTCACTCGTCACTGTGATTGTTCTCACTGTTCGCTGACCTGTATCACAGGCTCTGCTAGGCCTCAAAGGTTAGACCTAGTAGTTTTGCCACGCCTGAAGTATTGACTCGTCAACGTCTCCCAGTCGCAACAGCTCCCGTCGCGGCCCATGACCAATGCAGATCTTGAAGCGCAGGTTACCGCCGAAGATGGCCGATGGATTCGAATGGTCGACACAACCTTGCTTTTGGACACTCTGCTACCCGTCGATTTGTCCGTCGTGGAGGAGGTTCTCATAAACCTCACCAGCTGCGGCGAATACGACGCGGTGAGGTGCCGCTGGGCCCAATTCCCCGAGAAGACGGTCAAGGATGGCGTTACGCGTGCACCCAAAGAAAAGGAGCTGTACATGTACTTCACGAGAGTGGCGAACAAGATAATCGATGAGGCGATGAGGGTCATCGAGCGGAAAGAGGGGAAGGCCTTCGTTTGTGATGACGAGGGACGAACGGTGCTGAGCGATCGCTGGATTGACTGCAGTACGAGAAGTCCTGAATCAGCAAACGAAGGTGCGGCACGGAGCATCCCACCGAACTGCTTGCTCACGTCGCAGTCCATTGAAGCTATTTGGAGACCTGAGGACAAGGTGCGGTCTTTCGCTTCAACCCGGTCAGCTCCCTTACTATACCTCCAGATCACAGCGGTGTGGTGGATGCAAGTCATCGCTATAGTCGAGGCCAAGGGAACCGAGTGGCGTCCTTTTGCCTCCCAGCTTTTCGCACACCTTCACCAACTCTTAGTCGAGCAGCCGAACCGACGTCACGTCTTCGGACTCACGTTGGAGCTTACGCAAATTTCGATCTGGATGCTGGACTACTTGGGCGGGGTGAGCACAGACGCACCCATCAACTTCCACATGGTACTTACGCCGATGCCTTCCCTTACCTGCCGCCCGTATACTGAAGCTATAACCAGGATCCCAAGAGGTTGATTCAGAGCATAATGGCGCTACGGATGCTCCCCGCTAATATGCTGGGCTTCGACGACGATATGAGGCTTTATCGTGGGCCCCGCCAGCTCCCTTTACCTCCATATCGCATGCCCATACGTCGCACGCTCAGTCCTTCCACACTTCGAAATGAGAGGCCAGACGTGACCGAAGGGCTTCGAGAAGCTTCAAAGCTTGAACCCTTCTTGCATGATGAATGCGACAACAGGTTGTATATTGCACGCTTCATAGAGGATCGTCAGCCGGACCAGATTGCCGATCGCGTTTGTACTCGTATCCTGCTCTCCACCTATGACACTCCTCTGTATTTTTTCGCCAAACGCATAGAGCTGGTAAGCGCTCTGCTGGACGCCTTGAAAGGTGAGGAATACCTATACTTGCGACCAGGCTAACTCATAATTACCGCGTTTAGGAGACAAGCATCTCTACCTGAACGGCGTCCTTCCCTGTGATATCAGCCCGGGCAACATTCTGGTACGTCTGCTGGAGGCCGGAAAGCCCGTGCAGGGCACGCGAGGATGCCTCATTGATTTGGATCATGGCAAACAAGAGACTAACCGAAGTACAGAACCCCTTCGTATGTGTCTTTACCGGCTTAAATCTCACACTAATGTTATTTTCTCGTAGCGAATAAGATGCGTATGTCGTGCATCTCAGAGGACATGTTGCCGTATTCCATCGCGGACGTCCAGGACCTTGTGCATCAGCGAACCCAAGGCCGGTATAGCAGCAAGGCCACCCTCCTCAAAGGTGCTACAGTAGATCGGAGTGTCTGTGAGCGCGCCCTGCATGCAATGGCATGCAGATTCGATGAAGACGGAGACGCAGTCCTAGGGGCCATGAAGTACGTTTTGGCGGCAGCGGCTCATGTGGCCGACACAAGGGAAGCACCGCCTGGCCCGTACACCGCGGCAACTTTACATTGGGAGAACGTGAACCCGGTCAGTACTGCTTTGTGCGCGCATAACTTGTTTCTAAACTATCATAACGTGATCAAGGAGCCGAATTCACGTTCATTCTCTCGCTCTGCGTCGGACTCGGAGTCGAGCGACGAGCAAGCGTGGTCTCGCTCGGTACGCATGATCTCTTGCCATGGCTTAGTACTGAATGATGATTTCTGCAGGGGACATTGCCGTACATCAGTGTTGAGCTACTCGGCCCCGTTCCGTCTGTCGTAGTCAAGACACCTCTGCCGGTCGAGGAGTCTGTCCGCCAGGACGCTGTTCACGACATCGAATCGTTCTTCTGGGTCCTCCTATATATCTGCATCACCCGGGAAGGTCCTGGAAATCGTATTCGTCCTGAGCTTTCACGGGTGGGCAGGTCCACTAGCCGGGTGAACAGATCCGCCGACCAGGCGAGCTCGCAAAAAAGCCTGCTCACCATTTGTTACTGCTTTTTTGATGGAGATCGCGATACCTTGTTCGCCAACAAAAGCAAGCTCTTTCAATCGATAGGGATGGGAGACTTTGAGAACCATGTTCTCAAGTATTTCACGACGTACTTCGAATCTTTCAAGGACGCCCTCCGACGATACTTCCAACTCCTCCGACTCGCTTACGAGTTTCGCGCATACGAGTACAACGATATCCACAACCGCGCCATCGCTATCCTCGAAGAACTTCTAGTCAAGCTCCAGTCGCCACAGTACCGCGAGGACGACACCCCAGCCAGGAAGAAGGCACTCGAAGAGCGACAGGACCAGATCAACTGTCTGCGCGGCAGCATTGGCAAGCCCGACGGTCCTGCGCTTTCCGGCGCGGCTACATCGCCGATGATGGACTCACGGGATACTTCGCGCAGGTCGGAGCAATCGGAGAATGCGACAGACACTCAAAATGCCGCTCGAACGTCTGCCAGCGTTGCACCTGCAGCCGTTTAGACCAGGATGAGGAATATGAAGATGTGACATGGATTATCAGACTTGTGGCGAGTACAACGTACATAGAATCCTCATTCAGCTCCAGTCTATATGGCTCAGTGGTACTCAAAATGATAAGGGCGAGAAATTAGTCGATGAAAACGATCAGCGCATCGACTTCAAACAGTAAGTAATGTTGTTGGTCAAGCCGGTCAACGTTGCAACTCAGCCGACGGCTGTCGGGCCGGTCACTAGAAACGCAGCGTGACGGAGCGCGTCGCTGAATGATGTTCTGTTCTCGCCGTTTGGCATCTCATTACGCCCCCCGGCGTTTACCTCCTACGATCAAGGAGCTTCTAGGCGCGGATACACTTCATGAGACCTCAGTATCTCTGCAAGGGTGGATAAAGTCGATACGGAAGCAGAAGAGGGTCGCTTTCGCCGTCGTTTCCGATGGCAGCAGCGCGAAGGGCGTTCAAGCCGTCTTTCCAAACGAATTCGACTTGAAGAGGTACGTGCTCGCGAAAGGAGCCTAAGAGGATACTGAGTCTGTGCTAGCCTGTCGAATGGCGTCAGTGTACGACTGACGGGACATCTCGTACCTTCTCGTGGCGCAGGACAGGCGAAAGAACTTCAAGTCAAGACATTCGACGTCTTGGGCGAGTGCCCCCAGGAGACATACCCCATTCAAAAGAAGGATCTCACGAACGAGTATCTTCGCGAGAATGTACATCTCCGCGCACGGACGAGTGCAACAGCTGCCATGCTTCGGCTGCGAGACTGCTTACATCGGTCCATCCACAATTATTTTAGGGTGAGTCTTGTCTTCAGCTCACCCGGGATCTCTCACTGAAGTCAGCTCAGACCCAGTCGTTCGTCCACATACATGCGCCTATCCTGACTGCCAACGATGCCGAAGGCGCCGGCGAGACCTTTCGCATCGCACCGGTCGCTGCCCATCCCGATGCGCAGGTGGCCCAAACCCATACACCCACCGAATTCTTCGGCGCGCCTGCACATCTCACGGTGTCCTCCCAGCTGCATTTGGAAGCCTTTCATGCAGCATTATCACGCGTCTACACCGCCAACCCCGCCTTTCGCGCCGAGCGCAGTCAGACTAGCCGGCATCTCTCCGAGTTCTGGATGGTAGAGGCAGAGTGGGCACTTCAAGATGGAATCGCAGAGCTGTGTGACGTCGTAGAGGACTTACTGAGGGACGCCGTCAGCAAGGCCTTTACGGAATGCGTCGAGGACGTCGAGATACTGCATGCTGCAGACCGCCCCGAGCGGCTGGAAGCGCTGAAGATGGCAGTATCTGCGGATACCCCGAGGTGGCGGCGTATGTCCTATACCGAAGCCGTCGAGACGTTGCAGCAGTGTGGCGCCCAGTTCAAACAGGCTCCGACATGGGGCGATCCTTGTCGACCGAACATGAGAAGTATCTCGCCGAGGAGATCGTCAAGGGCCCAATATTTGTCACTGGATACCCTCGGGACATCAAGGCCTTTTATATGCGCGTTGAGGGTGAGATGGACTGCCAGTTTTTTTTATTGAATTTCGCTGAGTGCCCTCGCCAGATCCTTCCCTTCCGCGAGAAAAGCAGACAGTCTCCTGTTTCGACCTCCTCGTCCCTCATATGGGAGAGCTTGTGGGAGGAAGCGTGAGGGAAGAGCGCGTGCATGTACTTGAGGAGAGCATGCGGGACGCCGGTCTGATCCAGCAGAGCAGTCTTCGGGTAAGTGGTCATGATGTCTGATTGAGCGACGCTGACTGTGAGTTTATAGAAGAAGGTCCGTACGCGTGGTACCTGGCTTTGCGCAAGTACGGCGCGATGCCGCACGGCGGTTTTGGGCTTGGCTTTGAGCGGCTCGTCAGCTGGGTTGGAGATATCGACAGCGTGAAGGAGTGTATACCAGTGCCACGTACGGTCGGTAGGATTGACTTGTAGACCGCTCGACCTCCTGTCTATGTGTGAGACAGGTAAGTTATTGATTGTGAATAGCATTGGTAGTGACTCAACTCATCCCTACCACTGCGAAGAGGTTCGCGGCGGTATTTTCCTTCGTCTTCGATGGTGACCTCGCCCGTAAAGTTGCTTTTTGTTCATGAGAGAGCATGAGAGTATCGAAGCTCAATAAGCCTGCGACGAAGCTTCAGTGGGGCGATACAGAAGTGCTGCAAGTTCGAGGGAGTCACAATGGTATGTAGTACTTATGTGCTGCAATCTGTAAACTCCCCGGTCGCGTGGCGTTGACACCACGTGATTGTTGATCTTACATTGCGCTTCCGCGCGTTTTGCCTCAAACCATTTACCGGCCATTGACCAAGCCATCCGCCCGTCTCAGCGAGAAGGTCGTTGACCTCAGCAAGCACGAAAGGACACTACCTCATTGATATCTGCCGTGCTTGCACTACCTCGCAGCAGTTGCCTCATCTCCATTAGGGAAAGAAGACCAGTGCGGGCCAGCGCCTCACCGTGTCCCCGTGGTTCTCTGGCAACTTCCGTGTGTTTGGCGCGGCCCTGTTTGTCGCTATCGATAGGCTGTGTATTGAAAAGTGAGTGCCTCTGGCCTTCTTCTGTCTTCGTCTGGCCGTCACCATCGTTGTTTTCCCCTTGCTTCTGTTTTGCAGTCAACATCATGTCGCAGGAACAATTAACGTACCGCAAAGACATGCCTCCTCCTCCGAACCCTCCTATCCAAGGAAGGCCGCACGCAACCCGGAGTGGCATGCTCACCCCTGTACAGCTATACGCTGACGACCTGCAAGGACGCGTCATGAAGGAATCGGCAGACAGTATACGCATCGCTTTGCAAAGAGAATTCCTGGACGGCATCCTCCCTGTTGACTCGGACTTGGTCGACGCCGTGCACAAACGTATGGTGGAACTCGGGGTATACATAGAGGATACCCAGGGAGGGCAATGGCGCGGCTTTCCCGCTGATAGCCAGTCCATCCTCGAATCCCAGCTATACGAGCCTTTCGTCGAATGCGCCAACGCGATCGCTAAGGCAGCGAAGGGGCTTGCGGGGCTGGACGAGAACCAAGTTCGCGACGCCGCTTGGGTCGACTATCATAAGCGGTCTCCGAAGTTCCTGGATGCTAAAGAGGCCCTCGTGAAGCCTGATTGTCTACTAGCCCTGGCGGCCTTCGGAGACATCATGGACATGGATGATGAAACACTGGAAGTGCGTATTTGGTATTTGGTACACGTGCTGTTCTAATATACGGCTTGTAGAAGGAAAAGAAAAAGACACTCTTTTGGCTACAGGCTGTAGCTGCTGTCGAAGCTAAACGCAAAATCGATCAAACGGACGAGGACGTCGTCAGGCAACTCTTAGGCTATCTTCGCATGATCATGGTCGAGCAGAAAGATCGACGCTTCGCCTTGGGCCTCGCCTACAGCCGCGCGCGGCTGTCTGTATGGTTGCAGGATAGATCGGGTGTACTTGGCATGGACAAGGCCATTGACATGCATAAGGTACGGCCCATGCTGCAGCAATCGACGTCAGTCTGACTTTGTGAACAGGAGCCGAAGAAATTTATACAAGTCATCGCTGCTTTCGCTGTACTGCCCGCGCATCGTCTAGGCTTCGACCCCACCATGAAGTTGTGGCGCAAAGCAGCCGAGCCCATTCATACCTATCGAACATGTTCGTCTGGACCTGATCGTTTCGATGTCAAGCTGTACAAGGATAACAACTACGCGACACAGTGGGTTATCGAGACGCAGCACGAGACCTACTTGACTTTGAAGGCCTTGAGTCTTCTACGTACCGATGTTGTGCGCGGAAGCGGCTCCATAGTTTGGGCGGCTGTTCCGTACAACGAACGCGGCAAACATCCTGATGAGCGCCAGGTACAGATCCAGCAGCTTCTGTCCTCTTTTCGAGCTTACTTGCCCTGCAGACCGTCGTACTGAAGCAAGCATGGCGGCCGGAAGGCCCGGGGCGTGAAAGCGAGGGCGCTCTATACGAGCACTTGCGACGAGCCAACGAAATCTCGCCTAGCGATGACGCGCAATATCTCGCCGAAGTCTTGCATAGCGAAGACGTGCAGATCGAGGGCATGGTCGACAACACGCACGATCTGATCCAGCACGGCCTGCAGTCGGCGCCGCCTGAGTTACCCCCACAGACCGGGACGAAGCGTGTCCTGCAGCCTGACAAAGATGGCGAGCTGCTTCACGTGGACACTGTCACTCTCGACGATATCCAGAACATACAGCGCTTCCACCCCGGCTACAAGACAAAGGACCTGGTGAAGCGCACTCACACGCGGATCGTTTTCAACGTCTTCGGTTGGTCTATCCGATACTTCGGAAGCCTGTCCGAGTTGATCCAGTGTCTTCTACAATGTGTGCGTGGTACGTGTTGGTATCTTCATCGTTCATGGACACAACTGACTATTGCTGTAAGGTCACAAACTTGCCTTCGAACACGGTGTACTCCAATGCGACATCAGCCCGGCAAATCTACTCGTCGCGCTCATATGTGGCTCGAAGCTCCTGAAGCCTGAGGCGTTGCGAGGCTGTCTCATCGACTTGGATCACGCGAAGAGAATTCCGATTGTTGCTGAGCGTCGGATCGCCTTTGACGAATTCAACTCAGAGGAGGTCCACAAAATTCGCCGAACGGCCTTGGGCGAGATCCATGTCACTGACGACGTCTTGCGACGCGCTCTGCAAGTCATCACTAATCACTTCAAAGCTGCCAACAACAACAAAGGCATGCGTAATATGGTCGATCTCCGGTCCCCTGTGGCATTGGGCTATGTTCTCGCTGCGCAGGATTACGCGAGGAACTATGGCGGATACCGAGGTGGCACATGTGATGCGGACACACTTGGATGGAATACGTATCTACTGGTGAGACCTTTGAGCATAAGTGTCGTTCAAATGGCTGAATACGTGACACAGAAGCCGCCGGTTCTGTCTACCACAACATTGCAGCAGGCTACACTAGCACCTCGTTCTGTAAGGATGTCTTCTTCGTACTCACAGTATACCTGACAATTTGGATAGGGCACACCACCTTACGCAAGTGCCATGATTCTCAACCCTGATGGTGTCGTCGTCAACACATGGCAGTCCGGTCTCCAAAAACGCAGTGTGCTTCACGATGCCATCCACGACACGGAGTCCTTCTTCTGGGTCTTGCTCTACTTGTGCATCACTCGGTCGGGGCCCGGCGGCGACCGGCGCAAGGACCTCAGCAGCGATATCGCGGAGATACCGGATGCCACAAAGCGCGAGAGCACGGAACATATGCGTCGTGTCGTCCATTGCTTGTTCGACGGCGACACGGGGACACTCGCGTACAACAAGAAGCGTCTCTTCGAGGAGGGGGATACGTTCGAGACCGACGTGCTGATCCACATCCACCCGTACTTCGAGCCTCTCAGGCGCACGTTGCTGCAGTGGTGGGAACTCCTGCTGCTTGCCTACGAGTTCCAGGGATACGAATATCACGACATCCACAACCGTGTCATCGCTCTCTTGGAACAGACCTTACGGCGTCTCGCGGAGTTGGAGTCAGAGGGCGGTGTTGGTCCACGGCAGGATGAGGATACAATGAAGAAGAAAAGGGAGGAGTTCGTGCGCCGGGTGCTGCACGTCGGATGGGACTCGAAGGCCCATGCGTCGCATGATCAACAGCCCTCGACACCGCCCACGAGCCCCACTGGTCTTCGGCTCAGTACTGCGCTGGCCAACACACCGGAATCTCAGAGGCAGCGTCGTTCTGTCGCGGCCCAGCCGGTTTCGCCATCGCCCCAGCCTGCTGCAAAGAAGGTCAGAAAGTAGCTGCCGAGGTTGGAGCACGACAGCGTTGCGTTCGCTATCTTATCCAAGTATTTCCTACATATATTACTTAGACCCAATTTCGGACTTCATAGTACGTGACATGCAATAATTTAGCTACAGATTTGGAGACCACATCGAGTTCGTACACGGATTGATAGTATGTATATGTACTAGTAATGACGACTAGTCTGCTTTCCTCCCGAGTCCCGTCTAGCCCGTGATAAGGCGCATGGTATCCCAGCTGTTCCCCGAGCGCACAAGGCCTTTGAACCACGTTCTGCCGAGCAGAAAGTCCACTCGCAGTACCCCCTGCTGCTTCGCGTACTCCTGTTGCGCCGGCGATCCCGCGCGAGAGATGCGCTTGTAGAACGCACGCGTCACATTCTTCTCCTGCGCCATCGTCAGCGACGCCCATTCGCTGTGCGAGATTCTCCGGTGTAGAGCGCTGTGTATCGCGATGAGCACGTCACCGAGTTGAATAGGCGGCGCGCGCATGCCCGCTCCCGCCGGGTATTCGAGGTCGATTGGCCACTGCGGAAGTGCGTCGCATATAACGCGCAGACGGGTGATGGCTGGGTGAGTCGCAGGTGTCGCCATGTCCTGCCCCGCGGGTGGGATTGTCGCCCCGCCAGCGATGAGCCGCCGCGGGGAGAAGGTTGGTAGCGAAAGGTCGAAGATGAAGTCGCCTGGCGGGCTTTCTGCCCTCAACCACGGGTGCAGCTGCAGGACAGGCGAGTAGGACGGCCCGACAGGGTAAGGGGAGAGCATGCCCTGCGGTGTGACCCAATCGGGAGTGTATGGCGAGTAGGGTGCCTGGTAGGGCGACGCGCTCGAGAAAGAGTGGCGACGACCGTGAGCGGCAGGCGTGCCAAGGTAGTGCGGAGCCTCAGCAGGACTGTGCCACGACGGACGGCGCTCGCGAGTGTATCCTTCCTCCCAAGCGGACCATCCAGGTAGCTGCGTGGCTCCATGGTATGGGGAGTGGTGCGGGGAATGGTACGGCGTATGATGGGGGGTGTGGTAGGGTGATGCCCCTAGCCTGGGCGAGCCAGGGAGTGACGCCGCGTTGCTGTATGGCGACGGTTGGAGAACAGGCTCGGGGACGAAGGGGGAGTTGACCTGGTCCTCAAAGTAGGGTGTGAGATAGCAATTGGGAGGGTATTCAGGCGAGTAGATGTAGGGCGCGGACATGATGGTAGGAGTAGAGTAGCTGCGGCGTAGCGGTGTTTGGACGGCGGACACGGACGAAACGCGGCGCAGCGGCACACTGCTATATGTAGGACGCTGAGAAGAAGTACTGCACGGTCGCGCGATGGCTATGGCGAGTCAGCCAACGAGACACGTCATTCAGAAGGGGACAGACTCACCACCAATACAGTCTGTCGGCCGGTGTTGTTGATGATGTTAGATCTCGAGAGACAGAGCGGGCCGCACAGCTGTGCTACAGGCTGCTTAGAAGCACGCCTGAGGGCAAAGGCGTATAGAGATGGAGGTAAGAGACAAGAGGCGGTGATGATCCTGCGCATTGAGCGCTTGAGCGCCCAAAGGCTATATCGATCAGCTGCCATGCAATCAAAGTCAAAGGCCCCGTCAGTGCCGCACATCAATTAGGCGCCGGTCCCTGTACGCTGCGGAACCTATCCGTATGTCGACAGAGTAAGAGAGAGTTCGTCGTTTAGGTCTCCGCGTGAAACATAGATACAATCAGCGTAGTGAAAGAGACCACAAAACGAAGCCGCCAGAGTGAGGAGGAGGGACGGAGATGAACAGTGATTGAAAATTGATGAGCCGTGTGACCTGTCGACAGTCACGTCGAGAACAATGCATGCCATTTTCGGCATGAAGGGCGCAAAGCGGACCCGTATCCTCTGGTGAATACCACGGCCATGAGAAGGCATATTAGATGGAAATAAACATCTATATACAGAAATGTACAACAGTAAATAAGTCAGATAGGTGATTGTGGCAACAGGACGGGACAATCGCAATGAGTGAGAGAATACGATCCTCTACAGCGTGCTGCATGTATATAGACAGATGTGTGACCAGGTGCAAAGGACAGACCAACAAAACCGGGGATAAACAAATATATGTACGTATGCGAAGTGTATGCACGAAAGGATGGGTACGAACAAAGAATGCCAAAAAACGTGCGCTCGGCTAGCTTGTAGGCAAGCGGCACGTCTCTCGTGGCGAAGGCGAAAGGGCGAGCGAGTGACGGCGTATCGGGACAACACGTTATGTACTTTTCCCAGGTATTTCTTGCAGCCAGCGCAGTACAGTCGAAAACATGACGGAGAACGCGACGGTGAGCGCCGCTTCGCGTCTGGTCACCTCACCGGGTACACCTCCTGCCGCGCGATGCTATCCGGCTCCGGTGGGTCCACCAACGACGCATCCTCCAGCTCCTCGTCGTCGTCCATGCAGTCGTCTGTCGCCTCATCTGACTCAAGCCCGTCCGGTAGGAGATCCGAGTCGTTATCGACAGGTTCCTCGCCAGAGAGCAAGTCGTCGCCGACCTGCGGCAAGCTACCGCCGACGTGCAATGGCGAGAGCCGCCCGCCCGACATGCGCGACGGCATATGAGACTCCTTCGGCAGACTGCCCACTCCGCTGGCCGGCGAGTCATGCAGCGGGTGGTCGTCGTCGAATGCGTCCACCGGCGTACCCATGTCCCCCGGCTCGTTCCGCCCAAACCACGCGCACGCCCAGAACGCACGACTCCCGACGCGCATCCGCCGCGCCGTGTCGCGCACGAGCAGCCGCTCGACCACCTCCCGCAGGTCTAAACTCGACGCCAACCGCGTGCCCGCGAGCTCGTCCGAAGGCGTTGCCGTCTCGTCCCGCGTCATCAAGGTGTCGTCCCGCGCCCTCGCAGTCGGGTCCCGCATCATCACCGTGCTATCGCGCGCCATCGGCCGCACCTCCTGCGTCCTCCCCCTTTCCACCTCACGAACGCTATCTGGCCACGACCAGTCCCCGCGGGCCACGCGCATGAGCCATTTCCGCCGCGCACCTGCGCTCGCCTCTGCGCCCTCCCCGAATGGTAGGCGCCGGCATGCCAGCGCATACAGCACCACTCCGCAGGCCCACGAATCCGTCAACCGTGGGTCATACCCGCCTGATGAGTACGTCGAACTTGTTACGAGTTCTGGTGCCGCATATGCCTCGCTGCCGCACTTCGTCTTGAGTAATGGCGCGAGGGGATCGATGAAGCGCGAGAGCCCGAAGTCAGTCAGCTTCACTAAAGGCTGTGAGGGGTTGTATGTTGGTTGCGGATTCTCGTCAGAGGGAGTGAGGGGCACAGTGAGCAAGATGTCTGGAATGTGGATTAGCAAAAAAGTATAAGACTGATACGCAGATGACGTACTCTCGAGCTTTATGTCCCGATGGACGAGGCCAACGCCATGCATCCAGCCAACAGCCTTGCCGAGATCGGAGAAGATCTTGCGCGTAGTCGATTCCGCTATAGCAGCGTCAACAACGCTGTTGAAAGAAAACAACGCATATACTCACTCAGCGCCTCGTATGCCGCATCACTGTTGACAAGCCCGAGTAAGTCACCGCCAGGCAGGTAAGGAAGGACGAGAGCATGGTGGGCCTTCGTTGTGAAATATGAAAGCAGCGGCGTGATATTGGGATGTGAGATATGCTGGGACAGAGTCAGTCCATGAGCTTATCGCAAGGAATGGCGACGCACCCGTAAGACCTCCACCTCCCTGATAAAGCTGACTCTTGTGCGATCCCGCTCCAAGTCGTCCGGCGTACTCGTCCCCGTGCCCTCCAGCACGCCGCGAGAGGTCAGCTTGACCGCGACAAGCTTATACTTTGGTCGCACGCGCGACGGCCGCCCATCTTCGCTCGCCTCAGAAGATGTCGGACGCTCGCATTCCGAAGACCTCCTACTCCTCCATAATTTCTCCAATGACGACGTTGGAGGCAGCAGGAAAAACGACACATCCGGCAATGAGGGATTGGGGACATGCCGAAGGTAGGTGACGTAGGCATGGGCGACGACGGCATATCGCCGTCGCGTTCGTCGAGGTATATGCTCTTGCTGCTGTCGCTGCCCGTCTTGCGATGTTTGCTCGGTCCATTACGTGTGGGGATAAGGCCTGGCACGCGCTCCGGACCAAGGCCCAATTTCGCCGCAGTCCGAGGTTGGGGCTGGGCGAGCTGGGGCATCGGCGGGGCAGGTTCGGCGACCGCCTGTGCGTGACGCTCGGTTTGCGCGATACCGAGGCGCTCGTCGCGCTGTCGTCCGAGCGCTGCCGTCGTCGTGCCGATGAATGGCGGGAGACGGAGCGGTTCGATAGGCGGGATGACGTCTTGCGCTTTATTTGCCGCAGACTGCGTTTACGCTGGATATCCAGCGAGACGTCGGAGAGGTCTTCAGCCAGCCATACTGACGAAAGGTGCCCTGGCCTAGGGGTCACGAGACGAAGGCGTACACCGGGGTCATCCGACGCGGTCGATGTCAATATGTGATTGGGGTGCAGCTCATCGTCGCCATCGGATTTCTCCTCTTTGTGTATGCGACTGACAGGTGCGACGGAGGCCGGAGTCCGCTGAGGAATCTTGGGTGTTTCCTCTCCTTCTGCCAAAGCGTATGCCTTGGAGAAAGTAGGCTCAAAGGGATTTGGCCGCGGCGTCGGTTCGTCTTGTTCGGTCCGCTGGTTGGGATGGATGGAACAGTCGGGGATGGCAAATCGCGGAGGGTGAAGCCAGTAAGGTTGTCAGGGTTTATGTTGTCCAGCTCCAGATGCATGAACCCCCGGTTATTGCGCGGCGGCGGAGAGGAGGGGGGCAGGATAGCAGACGGCGGTCCTTGTCCTTGATACTCGGGCGTGCGCCTGGTGGCAGGGAGGACCTCGATCATCGGTGGCGAACTGGCGGCAGCGAAGAAATCGGTGGTGCGGGATCGCGGCTGATTCTCGCTGACGACGCGGCGTTTAGGCGAGGCAGTCGGGGGCAGGCTCGGGGGCAGAGCGGGAGAGGGTGATCGGGTGCCGAAGGGCGAGCTGAAGAAGGCGTGTGTCTTGGACCCGGAGCTCGGGGGCGGCGTCGTCGAGGGGGAGGGCTCGGAGGGGAAGGAGACGTCGGAGAACGTTGAGCGCGAGGAGGACGCGCTAAGCGAGGGGGTGAACACTGACATGCTGCTGCTGCGGATGGGATGGCTGGGAAGCGCGAACGCGTGGTCAATGAGCAAGTAAAGTAATGACTGCGCGACGGATGACATACACGGCGGAACACGCTCAGGCTGGTGCTCCACAGGGTGCGGGCGTCTCCGACTACGATTGCAGGGGGCGTCTGCCGTCTGTGTTGCTAGGGACGGCGTCGGGGAGGAGGCGGAGGGGAGCGAGATGGCGGTAGAGAACAAGGAAGCCGGCGGTGACGAAGCATCAAGCGCACATCAGCTTGGATGATGATGAAGGCAGGATGAAAGGAATTGTCACCGCAAGCCGCCTCCGGCCGCCGTTATCACACGTGTTCCAGGCTCCGGTCCGAGTTCGGAATACACCATATATCAACTCTCACGTGCTGCTCACCCTTCCCGCCTTGAGTTCCCTCTCAAAGGCCGCTTTCGCCTTCCATTGCCAAATTGACTCTTCCTTCACAACGACGAGCACTCAGGCCTCAGGAGTCAGCAGGCCGCTTCCTCGAAACGACAACGACCCGGATCACAGCCACATGCAATCGCTCTCATCCGTTTCATCCCTCGGACTTACTTGGCTGATGTCGATCCAATTCAGCGGCTTCAAACGGCGCGGGGACATGTACAGCAGCAGCCAGCTGCTCTACTTCAACTTCAACGTCAACCTCTTGACTCAAGGAGATTCGTAGAAGAGGACACGTTTCGACAATGTATGCCTGCTCGACTGAACATTTCTTTTCGACTCGGTGGCGAGTAGCTATCTGGAAGTGTCGGGCTCCCGATATCATCGCTATATCTTGCACGACTCAGCTGACATTTTCCTCATTAACGACAGGGACCGCATGCAGGATGGTGGGCATAAGGTCGAGCCGCTCAGTCACTGAACCCCCTCGCCTCGGCTTCCTTCGTCGCCGGTCTTCAGTGTCCCCAACACCAGCTTCGAAAGTCGAATAATGTGGTGGCGAACGTCGTAAAACTTATATCTTTTGCGAACAGCAAAAGCACCTAGCACTGCAATAAGATCCGCCTACATAGAGGGCGACATATGAGTCCACATCGACAACAGCTAGATCACAATGTGCCCTGGAGTCCTTCCCAGAGTCACGACCATCCGCGCATAGCAAATGGCAATCGGGACAGAAGATTTAGCGCGCACCAACCAATCCGAATCGTCGCCTGGCCTGGTCCCGAAAGCAGTTTACTGGCAGGAGCTCAGGCAGACCAGGGTGTGCTCAAGGCCTTGATAAAGTGAGCATGATCCCGTCCGCAAAGAAAATTGGGCTAGCGGTCGACCTTACAGTCTCAGAGGCAGTTGAACAACAGCAACTGATCTCCTGGCCCAGGAAAACGCCTAGTTGGAGATCCTCTTGCCTAGGGTGCTTGTAAGTTGTCCATGGACTCGGCGAAGGCAACCCCAGCTTGCGTCGCGTCGCGATCGTTAGGTAGGCCGGCGAATTGTTCATGTAAAAGCACGAGGTGTTATAAGATGCAGAGAATGCAAAGTTGTCACAGAAGATCTCTTCGCCATTGAACAAGTGACAAGCACTGGCAGACGCGAAGTTCGAACGATCATGAACGCAACCTATGAACTTGAAGGCAGCAAGCGCAAGCTGGACGCGTCAGAATCGCAATCGGCACAGCGGTCCGTCTTCCGAACCGGCGTTGCCCAGAGCCCGATCGACTTCGTTCATCGCCACCCCGGTTCTTGGCGTCGCGCAGCCGCAGCGCCTCGACCGCATCTCCTCTCTACGTCCTCCCACCATGTCCCCCTCCCCCTTCATGCCAGATTCTGCCCGCAAGCGCGCCGTTCGCCGAGTCCGCTGGCTACCTACTCGCGCGGGATGCATTAGCTTGAGCCCAACGAGACGCAGCGCAATACGCTCATCGTTGCGGCGTGTACATTGTTGTGATCGCCATCTGTGGCATGTCCCGTATCTGAAGATGATTAGTGAGTGACGGCACGGGTGGGGGAGGACGGTTGTTAACATCGCGTCCAGTCTATCCATTCAAGTAGGTGCTGTTCACGTGTGGCGCGAGATTAGCATGTCTAATCGCGTCTTGAAGACTGCTAACAGTTGGATTTCATGAGGTGCGTCTGGGAATTAACTGTTAGACCATATCTCACAGCATGTTCCAGATGAGCCACGCTTTCGCGGGCCTGCTCACCTGCGCGCACATCCACTCGATCGAACTGGACCGTGAGTCGGAACCATAGCCACCTCTCACATCCCCGTTGCTGATCCATGCGTTCAGCGAACGAGGGTGGCGCACACAAATGTCAGGCGGTATATCATGGATCACACTACCCGCGGGATACCTCGGCTCGTCCTTCATCGGCGCCTGCCTCATCGCATGCGGCTTCAATACCAATGCGAGCAAGGTCGCCTCAATAGTCCTTGCCGTGTTCTTCCTCTTCACTTTGTGGTGGGCGCGTCGCGACTGGTTGTATGTGTCGGATGATTGCGTCCTCGCGTGTGCTCATTCTAACATCTGCCGTAGAACATGGGTCCTCATCGTCGGGATGTCCGGGCTGATCGTGCTGTTCTGGTTCGTCGCGGGTGGCGTGGCATTGAGATACTTCGTGCGTCTTGCATGTCCAGGATCCTGTTTCCGACCTCTGACGAACCGAGCCAGGTCCTCTTCATTGGCGTCATGTCATGTTTGTATGTCCTCTGGGACGTCGTCGGTGCGTATATTCATCGGGCGAAGTAGCGTCGTACTCATACGGCTCTCAGATGACACAATATCACGGAAAGTCAACTCATCAGATGCGTCCCAATTCGCGAAGATCTGTGGCTGCTGCCCCTCGCAAGGTCAGCCATTTGTCTTCTACAATTTCTATCAGTCTAACCACATGTTTTAGTCTGGGGCGTCCTCTGGCTCCTCATCGCCTTCGTCTTCTTCGCACTGGGTATCATTGTCGGCTTGGCAGCGTTCAAGGTGCGATGGATTCCTGTTGTCGTGTGCACAACAGTCCTTGGCTTCGTCCCTCGTCGTTCGGTTGCTCACTGACCATTCTACGCTCATCAGGAAACTGCCGCCCAACAAGCCGAGGACTCAGAAACCTTCCTGCCCGTGCCCGGATCTGATAACGGCGCGGCAGCTCTGGCGCCTTCGCTGGCGTTGTCCTTGGGCATGTTGGCAGTCGGTTTGAACGCTTTTGCAGCGTTGTAGCCTTCTCGACCCTCCTCGTGACACCCTGCTGTCCTCGTCGTTCTTGTTGTCCCGATGGGCACCACTTCATGACAGGGAGATCAATGTATAAATGAAGACGCGCTTCCTGCGCTACATGCTAGGATTTATGTACAACATGGACACAAATGCGAGCGCACGCTAACGACGATCTACTTACCGATGTATCTATTCTCAGATAATGATGATATCCCGCGTCTGCGCGGTATGTAACGAAGGACTGGTGCACTAAGACGCAAATCGTGTCCAGGTCGGGAGGCATAGTACACTCGTAGCAAGGTATGTGTGTGCACTGCGCAACATGTCAGCCCCTTCCATTCGTGGCGCAGAAGAACTCGCCTAGTATCTGTCCGCCCTCCTCACGAACTCTCCGGACAAGTTCCCAAGACGGCCCTCACAAGCCACACATGGCAGGATCGACCTCTCTATACGCCGCCTCCACGACACCGAGCTGCACCGCGTGCCCACACGTCAACATATCCATCGCCTGTCTCGAGAGCGTCGCCTCTTCCAGTTGAGTAAACACGACCTCGCCCTCATCCTGCAGTCCCTCGCTCGACGCCGCATCCGCGTGATCCACGGCGAGGAAGTGCACTATACGCATGCCCGGGACGAAGTCGACAGAAGTAGAGTCCGCGGCGCCGGCAGCTTCAAGGGCGTCCGCAGACGCTGACGAGGACCGAGTGTCCGGGCAGGTGGACCGCAGCTCCCAGCACGTCCCGCAGGCGGACGAATTCCAGCCGGCGATGGAGGAGATGGCGCCGATGCGCGGGAAGCTGGGGAGAGAGCGGAAGGTCGGAAAGCCGAGTGGTAGGAGCCCGGCGACGCCGTCGGAGCAGGCAACGGCGGACATAGGCGTGTCGGGCGCGTCGTAGACGGTGTCGTAGCCGACGGCAACAGTTGCGTAGCTGGCGGCGGGGGCGGCTGGATTGGTAACTAGCACACCAAGGGCAATATCGCTGCTAGCGAGGGCGAGTGCAAGGGCGAGGCCGTGGAGATGTAACCTGGACATAGTTTGTGCGGTGGGGACGAGAACAAGAATTTGGTAGCTCAGGAGGCGCCGCAATAAGATTACGTTCTTCTAAGTGTATGACATACAACACTGGAGCTTCCTTGACGTGAGCCTGACATGCAAACGGAACCTGACACTGACAGTGACCGAGCGGACGCGACGTTGAGACACGTGATCGTGTGCGAATACATCACGCATGCTCCGGTAAATGCCGGCTTCGTCCAGCTCACTGATTCACGACCACTACCACCACCGGGCAGAGGTCGGACCTCCAACATGCAGCAACGTTCTTCAGCTCCAGTCTCACACCTCACGTTCTCGACGCACGTCCTTTTTTACTATAGAACAGCGCATTCATAAGGCTTGCAAATCATAACGCTCGAGTCGAGCTGTCGTCGCACTTCAACACCATGGCCCTACTATGTTCCGCGCGTTGAGACCGCTTCCCAGTGGCATGCTACAACTATTGAAAACTATCGAAAGGTACAGATACGACAGGAGCGCCCATTTCGTGGCAGACGAAGGAAGCGAAAAACCGAGGCCATGCTGATGATCCTCCTCGCTGATGATCCTCCTCCTCAGAATCAACAGCCTACAGCAGTTGACATTATACCCCGCATCCTATGGCAAAGCCAGCGTCCACCCAGCGCACAGCTTTCACATTGACAACATGGTGAGCGCTCAGTGCGGCCTCAAAAGCTTCTCAGCCACTTCTTAGCCGCGGGCCGGCGTCCTATAGCCATGCGACCCGTGAGCACACGCAGTCATTCGGTGTCAATGTGATGCTATGCATGCCGCTGTCTACGCGCTCCACAGGAGCGCAAAAGCATACATTTAGGCGCCCAAGGACGGGCCAACTGCCGCGAAATGGCACAGCATCATTGGCCTCAGCGGCGCCGCTCAAATATATGTACTCGAGCTGTGAGGCGGGGACTTTCTGGATCCTTCCCTTGACTGGCTACCATGGAGGTCGCTGGATTCGTGTTCGGTGCCGTCTCAGTGATCACCCTCTGGCAGACCTGTGTTCAAGGTTAGCATATCGTGAGGCCAACGAGTCGGTCGTGCGCTGATCATGCATCTACAGCATTCGACATCGTCACATCCGGCCAGCGCTATGGTGTGGACAGCGAGATTGCCCATATCAAACTGGAAGTCGAACGCGTACGCCTCCTCATGTGGGGACAAGCTGTCGGGCTTGCGGACGGGCAAAGATTGACCACTGGCACAAGTAGCGCAGCATCGTCGCCTAGTTCGAGCCGTCCACTCGATCCACGACTCAACACACGGGAAGTAGGTGACGCGGTAACTCGGATTCTGGGCTGTATACAGCTCCTCTTCAAGGATACCGGTGCGCTACAACGGCGATATGGTCTGCAACGGGAGTATGAAGCTTCATCTCTGCTGCCCAACTTCCTCACCAGGAGTCCCTCATCGACGAACGTTCTGGACTCTATTTTTATACGGGCGTACGCAAGCTTGCAGAAGTCGTCAAAGAATAATCAGGCAGGTCTATCATTAAGAAGGGTGCGCTTTTCCACTTCTTTCCATGGCGCAGATGGCTAACGAGCAGTCAGCGCGCGCGTTGGGCCATAGTGGACAAAAACAGATTTGATATTCTCATCAGCGAGATTCGGGGCTTCAACGACAGCTTAGGCGCTCTATTCCCGGAAGTGCTGAGCGACACGAAGATCAAGTTGCGTGAAGAGATCGAGGCAAGCGACGAAGTCGGATCTCTTCGGCTGCTGCAGCAGGCTTCTGCAACAGACTACGCAGAGCTGTCCGACACCGCTAGCCATCGCCTTACTTCCTTGGAACAGAGGGCGTCCGGCATCTCGGATGCTTGGTCAAGCCCCTTACTGGATGACGGGTTCGTTCCCTCCATGGCCAAGATGGAGTCTATATCAGAGGCGCCGAGCAACCATCTCGAGATGGACGCGTCTTCCGACGACGCTCGGTGGCACTTCTTATTCCGTGACGACAGTGATCGTGGTGTGACTGCATTGCAAACGCACGTTGCGCATTCTGGCAGGAATGCTGAGTGGCTTGTCAACTTCGTGGCGAAGAGGCACGTTTCTTTACTGCTTTACATTCAACAATCTCTGACGAGCTCATCGCGGCAGGTTAGAGCTGTGCTTGGAGACGGATAAGAGATTGAAAGCACTCGCTGGTCCGCCCGTATGGGCCGATATCGGGTGAGCCGAATGTTTGTCACAGCATGAGCGCCAGAGCTTGACCTATGATACCCATCAGCACTACACTTGCTCGGCTGTCCCACGCAATATGTTCAACAGCTGCAAGCGAGGCGAGCAGGCAAGCTCGCCGCGTGGAATATCTCACCGGTCTGCTTGCAACCGGGCATGACCTGCGCCAGCGTTGCGTCACTCTGCAGAACATGGTCACCCACATATGCGAACAGACACGTCAGAAGCAGCGAACCGACATCGTGGCCGCCCAGGCTCGAGAGGAATATGAAGCGGCCAGGTATCGCATCGCGACGCTCGAGCGGGAGCTGAAATACGCTATCGGACGTGATGCACAGAAAGCTGCTCGTGCAAAGCTGCAGCAAGGTCAGCAAAGTATGGACTCTTTGAAGAAGGCATTATTCCAGAAGGACGTCGAGCACAAGGCCGTTCTAAGCCGCTGGGATGATGCGTGGCGGAAGACCTGCGATTATGGGCAGATCCTAGAACACGACATTATCTCTTTCGCCAAGGACTTCGGTCTGAATGCTGCGGAGCAGTCGCCAGACGATGATCTGGTAAGTGCCATCGTCATTGTCATGAACTTGTCTCACGGCGCTCTTAGGGCAGCCACAGTGCTTTCATGGTGTCAGTGGACCCTGTCGCTGAAGCCATCGCGATAGGCACGGCCTTCCGAACACGCGCGGACTTGAGCGACGACGCTGACTGGGACGATCTGGCTTCAGTGCCGGCACCAATCGAGAAGACGACAAGATGCGCCGACGAGCCCGGCGCCACGTTCGCAGACCCTGACGGGCATCTTTGGGACAAGGGTGACGACAAGACGGCTACGAAGCCCTCGAACTCTACGGTCGCCCAACTTCCGACCCCCGTCACGACACCGCTAGCCGAGACCCCGTTACCGAGCTTCGACAGCGCCAACATACAGCTACAGCATGGGCCGCCGCGCCGTCGCACAATTCCTCAGCCACATGTCCCGCCTATCGTAACGGAAGCAGCGCCAGTGGCCGCGATTACCCGCGTCGATAGCGCCGTCCTCGAGCCCCACCTGCCACTGAGGCCGTTGCGTCGACTGCCGACACTGGCAGACGCGCCCTCTCCGCCGAGGTATCACGCCGCTCCTGACGCCGCTCGCACCATCGCCAGCAAGATGCGCCAGGAGGTGTCGCACTCGCATCACCGCAACAAGGAGCAACCACTCCTTCCAGGCCTATACCGCGCGCTCTATGACTTCAGACCGGAGGATCCTCTGGAGATGGCTCTAAGCGCCGGAGACATGGTGCGCGTCGTGGGTGGTGGGGGATTTGGATGGGCGACTGTCTCTCGCGACGCGTCCGATGTTGAGGGCGAACATGCCCTGGTGCCCAAGGCGTATTTGCGGGCGACGGAGAATAACGGCGACAACGTGGCGTCGTCGTCGAGCGCACAAGCGCGCGGCGCAGCCACACAATTTACTAGCCAAAGCTCCTGTCGGAGACCCGCCAAGTCACGACAAGAAGTATGCGAACAGGTGGAGGCGGCGACGACAGCGACGGCGACCAGCGCAACGACCGGCGCCCCTGCTTGGAACGAGGACTCGGCCGACCCACCGAGCTACTATACGGCTGCTTACGACTCAGGGGTGCTATTCTACGGTATGCACATCTCTCGGGCGATCGCCTAGGATGTTCTTGTCTGATCTTGTTTTTCCAGTCATGGCATTGCACGACTACAGCGCAGTTGTCGTGGAAGAGTTCAGCTTCGTGGAAGGCGATATCATCGCCGTCACGCAAACGACGGATGACGGCTGGTGGTCTGGTCGCTTGCTCGACGACACGAGATATGAAGAAGGACGCTGCATCTTCCCGAGCAACTTTGTTGTGTTTGCGTTCTAAGACTAGGTTAGTGTTTATGACGATGGTTGCGGCGAACGTTAGATGATACCGCACAAGTAGAACTGTTGTACAGTACATTTTGCAGTTCTCGAGTTGAAGATACAATGAGTAAGCTGTAAGCTATAGTCTAATACAAAGTAACACCCACCACTATAAGCGTGGAAATGTAGCCCCTCTCACTTGCGTATTGTAACCTTTCTCACGGGCACACCTTGCAGTTGCCTAGTCTCCCTGAGTCTTTCTTTTGAATTCCATGTATCAGCACTGGCTCTCGATATTGCTGGCGTGATGAAGAGGCGATTGCAGTTGGACGACGGGCGTCGACGGGCTGTGATGGGGGCGCTCTCGGAGGCGCGCCCCGCGGCCGCGTCACCTCCTGCCGCGCCGATTCGGAGACAGTCTAGTAAGGGGCGCTGCTGCATATAATCTCTGCAATAACATCTAGCTGGTCTCCACACAAGTCTCCTTCGCACTTGAATCCCACCACGCACCACCATGCACGTTATCCTCACCGGCGCCACGGGCACCATCGGCCTCCCCGTCCTCCACCGCTGCCTCTCCACCCCCGATATCACTCGCCTGTCTGTGCTCTCTCGCCGCCCGTTCGAGCTGCCGACTGGGCCTACTGCAAACGTCAGCGATCCCGCCTACGACATAAGCAAGGCGGAGATCATCGTACACACCGACTACACCCGCTACCCCGTCGAATTGCTGGACCGTCTGCGGGGCGCACAGGCAGTCATTTGGGCCCAGGGCGTCAGCCAGAGCGAGGTGCCCAAGGAGTGCGTATCATGTGTTTTGTCTACCGCCCATTGCTAATTCGTCTTAGCATCTACACACAGATCACGTACGACGCCCCTCTTGCCGCCGCCAAGGCGTTCTCTTCCCTCCCCTCCTCGCCCCCCTTCACCTTCGTTTACGTGTCGGGTGAGGGCGCGGATCCGACAGAAAAAACCTGGACGCTGTTCGGCAAGGTCAAGGGCAGGGCAGAGCGCGAACTGCTGGCGCTCGCGGACACCTTGAAGGCTGACGCGCCCGCCACCTCCTCTCCCTTACTCCGCGCTTTCAACGTCCGTCCCGCCGGTGTCATGCCCGGTCGCCTCTACCCGCACGCGGAGCGAGACCGGCCGTGGTCGTACCGCTACATCTTCCCTCTGATGATGCCTGCCGTGCGGTTTCTCGCGCCGAGCATGATGAGCCCGACAGATGAGATCGCCACTGTGTTAGTGGACCTGGCGCTGGGCAACATTCCGGATGAGTTCAAGGTGGAAGGGGATGGTGACAGATTCAGGAAAGGGGACAGAGGGCGGAAGGACGATAGCGTCTGGTGCGATGAGGCGGTGGGCCGCGCTGAGGGGTGTGGTTGGGGCTTGATGTTCGTAGTCATACAAGTTTACAGATAGCTCTTTATACTCAGCATTTGTGGCCGTCAGGCTGACTAGAGCGGCTCGCGGTGCCCGACCTGTCCGAATCTTGTCACGTCTTTGTGCGCAGCGCGAGGAGACGAAATGCGTACTGCCGTCCGATAACTTCCCAGCGCGCCTCCAAGCCATCCCCCTCGCCCGCACGGCGCACAAGGCCATCGACCTCCAGCTTGCGTAAGTGCAGATTTACGCCGTACGCGGCGGGAAGCCATAGGTTCTGGGGGTAGTCTTTATAGATGACGGAGACGATATCCTGCGTGGTTATCGACTGGCCCGAGCCCGTCAGTTCGCCAGTGCCACGCAGGACGGCCACAATTTGTGCCTCCCGCTCGAGACGATGTTTGATATAGGTCGAGATGGTTCCGCAGCCGTCCTTCACCACAGGTCCATGACCGGGGTACAGAATAGTGTACGCCGCGCCGTCTCCTGTCTTGGAGAAGTCGAGCAATTTGCGCAGAGTGGCGAGGTAGATGGAGAGGTCCTCAAATACGGCCGTGCCTTGCCCGAGCACAGTATCTGCGCTGAAGAGCGCGCCGTCCTGCGCGAGGTAGAGCGCGACAGAGTCCAGGGTGTGCCCTGGGGCGTGTAAAACCTGGAGCGTGGCGCTGCCGTCGTCCGTCGTTATCGTCTGACCTTCTGCTAGGTCGTGAACCGGCTCGCCACCAGGAGAGTGCGTGTAGGAATCGATAGGGAGGGAGGCCATGATGAGGACAGCTTTGAGGGGGATGCGAGCGTTGAGGTGCCATCAGATGGGAGGGAAGGGGATATTTGTGTATTCTCGGAGGGACAAACGGCAGAGAGGGATTTCTTGCGATCCATATGTTCCGCAATAGTGCGAGCACGGAGGGTAGGCCGGCGATGTGGTCGTGGTGCCAGTGCGAGAGAATTATGTCGGAGACGTCCGGTTTCGTGAGGTTTGATGGAGATGATTGACCTTTGAAAGCCGATTCGAGGACGGGGATGTATTCCGCGACGCCCTCGCCGGTGTCGAGGAGCACGTACGGGTTGGACGTGCCGACCAGTAAGTATTTGTTCCTTCCGACGGTTCAGTAATTCCAGAAGTAGGAAATTGGTTAGGGTTACCTTGTAGAGTGAACTTTCCTGGGTTCTGAGTACCTTGGGTAACCGAATCGATAGCTCTGCGTGCACCGGTTACTCACCTGCCCAAGAACCCGAACGACGCGTTCGCTGATCTGCAACGGCTGATAAATTCCGCTGTTCGGAGAGAAGGAATGCACTGACCCTTGCTACCGAGGCTAGACTCTCCAGTTTCTCCATGTCCGTGCTCAGAATAACAGGTTCGATGGAGGGAGAGTTCAACCTGAGATGAACGTGATTAGTGATGAAGTCACAGGATTTGCGACAAACACGAACAACGCGAACGGACGCTTTGCCTTCGACGTTCACGTTTTCGACCGCGACCTCCGCCGCCAGCCAGAATGTCAGCGTCGCCGACGAGCGCCATGTCCGTCGATGTGCAGAAGCGGAAAAGGTGCGCTAACAACACCGTAGAGCCTGAATATGAACTCAGACATGCGCAGGTCGCCTTCGGAGGAAGGCGAGCACGATGCACCGCCAGCGACGCGGCGTCGGTCAGCTTCCCCGTCGTCGAGTGCGGTGCCGCGTATCAATGACTCGGATCCTGCTCGTCGAGCGGAGCGGGAGCGCCAGCTAGCGGCACGTGTTGCGCAACTGGAGCTCAACAAGCCAGAGAAAGCGAAGGAGAGGGACCCGAATGCGGACGCAAAAGCCGAGTTCAACAAGCTGCTGAACACGCGCTCGGGTGGTGTCTACATGCCCCCAGCCCGTCTGCGCGCGCTGCAAGCTGCCGCTGCTACCGACAAACGAGCCCGGAGTACCAGCGGCTTGCATGGGACGCTTTGCGCAAGAGTATCACCGGTATCGTCAACAGGGTCAACACGCAAAACATCAAGCAGGTCATCCCAGAGCTGTTCCAGGAGAACTTGATCCGTGGCCGTGGCTTATTCGCGCGGAGCATCATGAAGGCGCAGGCGGCCAGTTTGCCATTCACCCCCGTGTTCGCTGCGCTCGTCGCGGTCCTGAACACGAAGCTTCCGCAAGTGGGAGAGCTTCTGCTCACACGGTTGATCAGCCAGTTCCGAAAGTCGTTCAAGCGTAATGACAAGGTGCGTCACTTATGCCTTTACACTTAAGCTTGTGCTCATAGAGTCGTAGACGATCTGCCACTCAACCACTACTTTCATTGCGCATCTCGTCAACCAAGGCGTCGCCCACGAGATCATTGCACTTCAAATCCTCGTGTTGCTGCTGGAACGCCCTACGGATGACTCCATCGAGATCGCCGTCGGGTTCATGCGCGAAGTCGGCGCTTTCCTGCAGGAGAACTCTCCGAAGGGCAACACTATCGCCTACGAACGCTTCCGTGCTGTCCTAACGAGGGCAAGATCAGCCATCGCGTGCAGTACATGATCGAGGTCTTGATGCAAGTGCGAAAGGACCGCTACAAGGACAATCCCATCCTTCCCGAGGGCTTGGACTTGGTCGAGGAGGACGAGCAGATCACGCATCAGATACATTTGGAGGAGGAGCTTCAGGTTCAGGAGGGATTGAGTGAGTGTTTCATTTTGGTTTTAGTCTATGTTACTAACTACCGGCTGTAGACATTTTCAAGTTCGACGCCGACTATCTGGAGAACGAGGACAAGTATAAATCGATCAAAGCCGAAATTCTAGGCGAGGGGTCCGACGAGGAGGAGGAATCCGGCTCTGAGGAGTCTAGCGAGGAGTCCGATGATGAAGGAGGCAAGTGGCTGCTCTATGCCTCATTTCAATTCTCGTTCTGACGACCTTCCAGTCGCGGAAGAGAAGGAGGGCATCGAAGACCGAACTGCCACTAACATCACCAATCTCCGTCGCGTCATCTACCTGACCATCATGAACGCCCTGAATTATGAAGAAGCTGTGCACAAGCTGCTGAAAGTACAGATGAACGAGGGGGAGGAGGTGCCACAGTTGCTGCCATCACCAACTTCTTACTGACGCGTCGTAACAGATCGAACTCGTCAAAATGATCATCGAGTGTTGCTCACAGGAACGCTCCTACTCGACGTTTTACGGCCTAGTCGGCGAACGTTTTTCGAAGCTGAACCGCGTTTGGACCGACTGCTTCGAAGAGGCGTTCACGATCTACTACGAGACGATCCACCAGTACGAGACTAATCGCCTGCGCAACATTGCACGCTTCTTCGGTCATCTGTTCGCCTCCGACGCCATATCATGGAACGTGCTCCGCGTGGTCAAGGTCAACGAGGACGACACGACGTCCAGCAGTCGCATCTTCATCAAAATCATGATGAACGAGATGATGGAGGCGATGGGGTTGAAGGGTCTTGCTGAACGCCTGAAGGACCCGGAGATCAGGGATGCGACGAGGGATATGTTCCCCATGGACATCCCGAAGAACACGCGGTTCTCCATCAACTACTTCACGAGTATCGGCCTGGGTCTGGTCACGGAAGAGATGCGCGAGTACCTCAAGGTATGTTCTTCCGCTGGGCCGTTGTTCAGGCTATTGACGTTGTGCTGCAGAACGCACCAAGGATCATTATGGAGCAACGCCGTGCGGCGCTGGAAGAGGCGTCCTCGAGCTCTGACTCTGACTCTGATTCAGACTCTTCGTCGGATTCAGATTCGGATTCGACTCGGACTCGTCTAGCGATGGCGAGCGTCGCCGCCGCCGCTCGCCCACGCCTCCTCGGAAACCGCGCGACTCTCCCCCTCGACGAGGTGGTCGCATTCCCAGTCCCCGCCCCGCCGTCGCAGGGACGACTCCCCCCCTCCTCGCCGCCGCCACTCGCCGTCGAGGTCACCGCCCCGCCGTCGTGGGCCGCGCGATGATGTGAAGATGGAGTCAGCTAGCCCCCCGCCGCGGCGTCGGGACTCTCGAGCCATGGACGACTCCCCGCCGCGCCGGCGCGACTCGCCCCCAAGGTACCGCGGCGACTCCCCTCCGAGGCGCCGCCGCGATGACTCGCCTCCCGTCGCCCACGCGATGACTCGCCCCCTCGTCGCCCGCGCGACGATTCGCCGCCGAGACGCTACAGAGACCGCTCTCCCCCTCCGCGACGTCGTGCGGATGACGTGCCACCGCCTCGCGCTAATGGTGGTGGCAAGGGCCGCTCGCCGTCGCCTCCTCGCAACGGCCCTCGAAGGGAGACAGAGGGTATGAGAGGGATCGCGGGTATGGCAGGGATAGGTCGCCGCCGCCGCACATGCGAGACCGCAACTACGACAGGCGCCGTTGAGTGTGTGCTAAGAGATTGGGAGGGCATGCGGCGGTAAATGAATATACGAACTGCATGTAGTGATGAGTGGAAATATCACTGAGACTTTCTTCTGCACTACAGGCGGCGCTCATATGGCCAGGCTTGCTTCGAGTATAGTGAAAAGATTGCGCACCCGACCACGGCGGGTGATGGTTCAAAGCTTGTTGCATACACAACTACAGCTTACAATACGTAGGAACAGTAGAAAGTAAACGGTGTACCTATCCACATCGAATGACACGCACAAGCTATCAAAGCTGGCGCTATGAACCCATGACACGATGCCCTGCTGGCTGCGTTACGTCCACCAGCGCGATCCGTGTTCCAAAAACGCCAGTGGTGCTCCCGAAAATGCCAGCGCTGCTTTAGAATCGAAGAACGGCAGCGGGAAGCAGTCCAGTAGCACTGGCTCGAAGCAGTCTAGCAGCACTTGCTCGCCTGCTGGGAGTTGTCCACCGTCGCGCTCACGGTGACGCTGGAGTTTGGCGGTTCAATCGGGTTGGCGGAGGACTCCAAGGACTTGCTGGAGACGATGCGGTAGATATCTGGTCACAGCTTGAGCATCCCGCACATGCGACAAAAGGCAGGGAAATACCCGTCAAGATGGTTTGGAAGGCAGACTCGACGTTCGACGCGTCCAATGCTGACGTCTCGATGAAGGACAACGCGTTTTCGGCTGGAGCGGGCGTCAGAGACGGTGTGTGTGGAGGTGGACGGAGTCTCGCGCACTAGAGAACGCCTTGGCCTCGTCTGTGGGTACTGCGCGGAGATGCTTCAAATCGCTCTTGTTGCCGACGAGCATGATGACGATGTTTGAGTCGGCGTGGTCGCGCAGTTCCTTCAGCCACCGTGTAACGTTCACGTAGGTCGCGTGCTTGGCGATATCGTAGACAAGTAGCGCGCCAACTGCTCCCCGGTAGTAGCTAAGGAGAGTGGGAAGCCTCATGTGAGCACCAACATATTTGCGCAAGCGAATGCGGGGAAGGTGCTTACGCGGAAGTGATGGCGCGGTACCGCTCTTGACCGGCTGAGGAGACAGCGTTGTCAGTATCGTTATACAGAGCAAGCGTATATAGACGCACCTGTGTCCCAAATCTGCGCCTTGACTGTCTTTCCGTCTACGTTGATAGACCTCGTCGCGAACTCAACCCCGATCGTCGACTTGGACTCGAGATTGAACTCATTCCTCGTGAATCGCGAGAGGACTGATGAATCATGAATCGTATGTTCCCAGCATATATGCTGCATTACTGACGGTTACTATACAGAAGGTCAGTAAACGAGACGTACATTACACTACTAACTCACGATTTCCCGACACCAGAGTCTCCGATGAGGACGACCTAAACGCTTTGTTAGTCCACCTTCGCCATCCAGCGGCTACCCCAACCTTGAAGAGATAGTCATAGTTGCTGCCGTCGGCCATGGCGGGAAAGGAAGAGGGTCGGAAGTGAAGTCAAGGACGTGGGCGGAGACAGCAGAGTGTTTGCCGCTGTTAGACGCCACACCAGACCATAAAGAGATCAACGTGTCGCCACGCGAGTTGCAACTAATACTAGCGCATTCAGCATTGTCGATATACGGCATCTCAGAGACTGACAGGCACTGGATATTCTCCACTACTGGCATACGCATGGTTATCCGCAGATAAATTTTGATTACAAGACCGACGTATACCATACAGCCACGACGGCGGTCATACTACTCGCAGAAAACGACTCAGAGAAAGTAACAGTTGGAGGGGGAAGTTGAGGCGCGCCATAAATTCGACATGAACAGAGCATTGAATCTGATGACACGTCCTCGATCTAGTTAGCGCCTCATCTTCTTCGCAGCAGGCTTAGGCAATGTAGATGCCGAATCCGCCTGGTTAGTATGCATTTGCGCAACACAACGAGGCTGCTGCTGCGTCTGCGACTCCGGCGTGTTGTCCACAGCAATCACAGCGCTGACCCGGAGATTCGTAGGGCTCGTAGGCGGTATCATTGCCTGTTGCTTGCGCGGCCCATGGATCTTCGAGTCGCTTCCGGCGTGTAAGACCCTGCTGACAAAATCTTCCCTCTTCTTCATCGCGTTCTCCGTCTGCTCTGTAACAGCAGGTCCCTTCGACTCCAAGTCCGCAGGGTTTGCAAGGCCTTCTCCAAGAGATCGATGACACGATTGTGGATGTCGTGGTATTCGTACCCCTGGAACTCGTACGCGAGCTGCAGGAGATCCCACCACTGCTGTAGCGCAGGCACGAGAGGCGCAAAGTACGGGTGAATGTGGACCAGCACTTCCGTCTCGAACATGGTCTCCTCCTCGAAAAGAGTTTTCTTGTTCTCTGCAAGCGTTCCGATACTGCCGGCGAAGAAGCAATGGACTACGTGGCGCAGACGCTCGATGCGTTCCAGTTCCTCTGGATTGTCGGTCACCTCCCTGAAGTTATCGTTGAGATCCTCGCGCTGGTCCCCGCCGGGCCCCGACCGGGTGATGCACAGATAAAGCAAAACCCAGAAGAAGGATTCTATATCGTGAATGGCGTCGTGAAGCACACTCCGTCTCCGAAGATTGGACTGCCATGCGTTGACACTGACACCATCTGGGTTGAGCAGCATGGCACTGGCGAAAGGTGGTGTGCCCTGGGCTTGGGATTCAGATACAATTTGGCAATAGAAAAGACCATAATCACGGAACGAGGCTCCCGCGCCGCCTGTTGTGGCGTTGTGGTCGGCAAATGCGGCGGTCCCTACGAGTTGGCCACAAAGTCTCAGCATGTGGTCGAAAGACTGATGTTGTGCCCGTCTTACCAATAATCGTGTGTCCCATCCGAGTGATTCCGGAGTGCAAACACCATCCGTATACGTATTGTATTTCTTGGTGTAATGGAGCGCGGCCATAACATATCCGACGGTAGGACCTGCACGGTCGACAATCACGTCCGCCTTCATGCGCGGCGGCACCATATAGTCGATCTTGGTCACCTGAAGAGCGCGTGCGAGGACATCGTCCGTGACGGTTACGGTCTGCAGCCGCAAGGAGATGGATCGGAGTCTCTGCAGATCATCCGTGTCGTGAACCTCGGGCGCGACCTGCCGATCGGCTACCTTGGGAATTCTCTTTGCATGATCCAAGTCGATGAGACAGCCTCGCACGAATCCAGGCTGCAGGCGCTCCGAACTGCACATGAGGGCAATGAGCAAGTTCGCCGGGCTGATGTCGCATTGAAGTACACCATGTATGAAGGCGAATCTATGGCCTTAGAACGAAATTAGATGCGCGATGAACAATCGGACTCTTATCGCGTACCTCGCACACAATGCAAGAGACACTGAATCAACTCGGACAAGCTTGTGTAGAACTGGATGGAGCAACCGAAGACCTTGAACGTGATTCGCGTACGGGTACGCTTCTCTGGCACGATAACACGGCGGGGTTGCAGCTTGCGAATGTCGCTTGCAGAGACAATTTTTATGTGACCCATCTCGAGCATCTCCTCTTCCGATGTCAGCCTTCGGCGCTTCATCCCGAGACGAGGGCTCTGGCCATCAGGTAGCGGCGCTGACTGAAGGCCACAACGTATGAGGTCGTGAGTGTTGTCGAGCTTGCCGTCGACGGTCACGTCTGCGCTGTGCACGACCTCACCGAGGTATCGTGCGTCTTCGCTGGACGAGGTATCCCCGGACGCCTGCTGCAGATAATCATACAAAGCGCCCTCGCTCTCCTTCCCGTCTAACCTCCACGCTTGCTTTAAGACGAAGATCTAAGTTGAATGATGAGACTCGCCTCACAAGAAGGCAATAAGCAAGATGCGTACCTGCCACTCATCGCGACACTTGTCCCGCTCGTCGTATGGAATGACGGCCCACACGATCGAGCCACTGGCGCTAAACCTGTCAGTTGGGAGACTGACCGTCTTCAAGGTCACGTAGATGCCGTTACCCGTCTCAATCACCCACTGCATCGCGTAGTTGTTCTTCTTGTACGAGTCGAGGTTAAATTGGTCCGGCTCTGTCGCTTTCAAACGGTAGGTGTGAATGGGCGATGCAGGCTCGCGTGATAACTTCATGGTAGGATCAAAACCGAGTCGATGCGCAGGCAAAATAGCGAATGCGGCGATGATCTGGACGAACTTCGCCGGTTCCTGTCCAGCATGATCAGACTGAGCGAAGCTGAGACGGTACAAGTGAATCTTGCCTCATGTATATTGACGGGCTTGTCCATTCCCAGGACCCCGGTCCTGTCTTGCAACCACACAGACACTTGCGTGTGGCTGAGGGCGAGACCCAGAACAAAACGCCGATCCTTCTGCTCGACCAAAATGACGCGAAGATGGCCAAGAAGGCGCCTGACGAGTTTCTCGTCTGAATGATCGAGATTATGTTTGGCCTCGACAGCAGCTACAGCCTGTAGCCAGAAAAGTGCTTCCTTCTTGTCCTCCTTCCACAATATGAGCTGTGTACACACATGCGCGAGCCCGAGGACTCACTGGAAGAGATGGGTTGTTCTCAAGAGCCTTCGCAAATGATGTTATGCCCAGTAGGCAATCGGGCGCGTCTGCACCTTCTGCGTCTAGAAAAGGTGGTCGCTGGATGTGATAGTTCACCCATTGAGCATCGCGGACTTGTTGGTCGGTATCCTTCGACAAGCGTTTCGCTGTAGCAGCGATGATGTTCGCCACCTTCACGAAGGGTTTGTATGATTCGCCGGGCGCGAAAACGGTGTTATCTGCAGAAAAGCCACACCAGCGCCCATCTTTGTATGTCTCGTCGGTCGTGGTAGAACAAAGGATCTGATCGACAACTTCCTGGGCGACCGGAAGAATCGAATCCAAGAACTGTTGCCCGTCGCAGAAGAGTAAACGGTCACTCATATCTGCCCAGCCCGCCTCGTGCAAGGCAGACGCCGCGAAAGTGGGCGAGATGGCACAATGGTCTGGCTTGCGCGTAGCTGCTTGTACGAAGATGAGCCCGGTCCAGTGGCCGGTCAGCGTCGGACACTGCAAAGGTCTGTTAGATCCATATGACGACGATGACTGCAGCACCGAGCACATACAGTAGCAAGTACTCGAGGGCAGGGTCAGGTCGCGGGCGTTGGCCTGTCTCCGAACGGGGACGTCGATGATTGTCAACAAAGTGACTCTGCGCAAGCTTTGAACAAGTCTCTGGAGTTCCTGCAGTGTTCGACAAGCGTGTTTGTTGGAGTAATGCCCGAGCACCTGGATGTTCAACGTTGAGACACGCGGCACGTGCAACCAAACAAGATCAATTATAGTAGCCGCGTGAAACGACTCATTCAGAGTCACGCATCATGCCTCACCGGTAAGTACCGTTCACCCTGATGCAGATGCGCGATCCAATAACGCCAATCCAAAGTACTTCGACAGACTGCGGCAGTATGCGCAAGCTTCCAGCGTATCCATCGTTTATCCATCGGTAGTCTCCAGATCCATCGCCAACATTCATATCTATGAAAACAGTAGGAGTTTTGTACAAATTTAAGTAGTCTAAGCGCAAGCCCCCATACTCTATATATCTCATTAGCGAGATGTCTACAACATAAAATCAGTCTATTCCCTGGGACTCTGCTTCGCCGACAGTCAGCCACCTGGACCCATCAATGCAGAGGCAGACCCTCATGTTATACATGTTCGTCGCCGCGATGTCGCTGGAGGGGAGGAATAACATCCTCGTCTATGGTGTCGCTCTTTTCCCTCAGCGACGCCGCCCGCGTCGTCAGTCCACTCTCCAAACCCGTCGGCGATTTCGCCTCAGTCGCGATGCCCGCAGCGCCCTCATTTACAGCCGCCGGCACAGTAGCAGCTTTCTCCGCCATCACGTCAGGAAGACCGTAGTCCTGCGAATCCGGATCAGATTAACATATATGAAGCCCGTCGATCCGACTGACCTTGATGAACACCGACATAACCAAACATATGGCAATAAGCGGCAGATAATACAGGAACACCGCGTGCATCCCGTGCTCGAACGCAGTGTACACGCCCGCCGCGACGTCTGCGGGGACGCTGTCCGGAAGGTTGATGGACCCTCCGGCCAGCAGCTCGTCCCGTATGTCGGCGGGAAGAGCCGTGGGCAGCTCTTTGGCGATGACATTGTTAGCAAGGAGTTACTGATAGCGACGCCGAATCTAAGAGGACACGTGTCAGGCGCAATAGAGAGGATGGAAGATCAACGACGTACGCGCCGCCCATGCTTCGGAAGAAATTGCGTGTACCAGTCACTACCGCACGATCCTTCCCAGGTGCGCCGGCCTGCGCGGCAACGAGAGCTACGCGCCATGATCAGCACTCAAATGTACGCACGAAGCGATCCTCTCACTAGTTTGAAAACAACATCCCGTCCCAAAGCCCTGAATGAGCAAAAACCCGACAATCTTCCCAATGCTAGTCGTCCGTGAAAACGTCGTTTCCAGCCCGCTGCCAATGAGCCACAGGCAGAAACCGACAATAATTTGCGGCTTGACGCCCCCGGTGTACATGGTGATCTGTCCATTGATGACCCCAGAGAAGGACTGTATGATAAGGAGAGGCAGGAGGAGGGCGGCAGACTTGAGCTCGCTAAAGTCGCGGATTTTCTGGTAGTAAATGGGGAGGAAGTAAATGTTACCATCTGAGGTGATGTCCGTCAGGATGAGATAAGTTGAAATGGATGAGTGATGGACGTACAGTATACCATGCCGAAAAAGAGATTGAGTATGAATACGAGGCATGTTGTACGGTACGTGAAAAGTCGTACTGTAATTCGTGTCAGCGTTCGGATGGAGATGAGAGGGGATGCAATTGCGTCACTCACACGGCAGTACAGGGAGCTTGCTGAACTTCCACTCCACCAAAACGAAGAGGGCCCAGAAAGCACCTCCGGCACATAGGAGGCCAATAACCACCTGAAGTGTTTCCGTGAGCCAGCATACGACGAGACAGTCTCAATACGCACTGCAGAGGCCCACTGAAAGGTAGAGCCACCGCCAGATATGGGGACAAGGAGGAATATATTGCCTGCCATAGACAGGAAGCTGCCTAGGTAGTCGACCTTGTACAGCTTTTCGCGTATATTTCCCGAAACTGGTTTCAATCTTGGAACATAGGTCAGCAAAAAAGCGGGGCAGGGAAGAAGGTGCACGTACGGAATGAACAAGTATATGATGATCGCGCAGATGGCGGCACATGGTGGCGGAAGCCAGAAGACGTATCTCCAGGATGCCTTCTGCACGAGAGCCGCGCCGACGAAAGGACCCTATACCAACGCATGACCAAGATGATCGGACAGCGCATTTAAGTTTGACCTACAACAGAGTTCCCGGACGCTATAGAGGCCGCGAGATAGCCTTGCCACTTGCCTCTTTCTCGAAGGCTAGTAACGTCGGACATGACGATCATCGCGAGATTGGTGATTCTGTAGAGATGAGGACAGGCATACACGCATGATGCCAGGTACTCACCCACCCCCTCCAATGCCAGCTATTGCGCGGAAAATGTATAGCTGTACAGGTGTCTTGGCGAAGCCGCAAAGGAGGTCTCCCAACGCGAAAATCGCAAGCGAGAACATCAGCAACGCTTTCCGTCCGAATATATCACTGGGAAGGCTAGGATGAGCGACGTTGCTGTGATCCAGGAGTTCTATCACGCACGAAAGCCGGCCATTAATCAACTGAAAAGAGGTGGTCGCGACCAGGTAGGACGTCCCCACCCAGGTGATTGACTGTCCTGCATGAATGTCCGATGCGATCTGGTCCCGTCAGCATATTGCTAGTACACCAGAATGGGCATACATACCTTAGGAAGAGCAGTCGTCACAGAGGTCGTGTCCAAAAACGACAGGAACAGTCTGCAAGTAGGATGCGCGCAAGTCGATCAGCACAGTTGATCGGCCTCGCCGCCACCAGTCTATCAGGCGGAGACTCAGAGGGAAATGGCCACTCACGCCGATCCCAGACCGCAGAAGATGATGAGCAGCTTCTTATGTGAGAGCCGCGACGTCTGGTCCTCGATAGACTCCTCGCGCTTCAGCGGGGCACCGCCCGTCTGGCCCTGCGCGTTCATCGTCATGGGAGTCGTGTGCAGCAGAGCCGTCGCGTGTGACAAAGACGCGGAGAGGCCTCATGCCTGTGTCGGAGGTGCTGCGCCGCGCCTGCACCCCAACCCGATTGTTGTCGGACGTACAACACCCCGCTCTCGGGCCCTTGCACCGGGGCGTGCTCGGCGTAGGACAGCAAGGTCCGTTGAAGGTCCGAGACCTGTCCGAGACCAATCCTCCAACCAATAATAATGCTCTCCTGGACACCGTCGTTCGACCAATGACAACAGAATGACAATGCCGTTCAACCAAGATAAGCGCCTTATCGTCGGGATTGTGCGCGTACTTGAGATCGGGATGGACAAGTATAGACAGAGAGGAAAGCAGTGACAAATAAACGACTTGAGTAAGCGAGCAACAATGGACTTCCACTTTCGGACTTCCCTTTCCGGTGCCGATCTCAAGTTGCCTTGGCGCAGCGTTTACAGAGGTTGTTTTGGTTGCAACCTGTCCAATTCTCAATCCTTCTGCCTCCTACATCTAGCAAGCTGGTGATCACCAGTGCCACCCAGCCACGAAAGTCACAATCGACTGAATTACTAGAGTACATATAAGTATCCAAACGTCCCATGTGGTTCGCCCAGTCAATAAACCCATCCCGCGCATCTATAGCGCATCGAAGTTGATCCTGTGCGATATCCGCCGCCTCTCCATCTCGTCCTCCCGCTTCTCGTTCAGGTGCAGCACCAGCACAATGACGGCCATGACCACCGTACCGATAATCACCGTCACCGTCACCCAGCTAGAGTGGTGGTTCGTCAGTATCAGTAGCCGCCAGTCGTACGCATGTGGTTGACACGTACGGAATCCACTTTCCCGGCCGCAAGTACAGCTCCCGCTTCCACGCCTCGCCCTCTCGTGGCGGAGGATGTATGACGACCTTCGAGTTCGGTACAACGCCCTCCATGTTGATGTAATGCTCCGGCGCGTGGATGGTCGAGCCAACGAACAGGTTCTCGATGTAGTTGTTTGTCCGTCCTAGGCCGAAGAACGAGTAGGGCGTCTGGAGGCTGTGGTATCCCGTCTGAGGTAGTTGGCCAACTGCAAGTGGACCGTGAGCTGGTGAGATGGCGGAAGGTGAGGCGGCTCACATTGTGCGGCACTTCGCCTGCCTGACGTGTCGAGAACAGTGTACTTGTAAGATGCGCCTGAGTAGCTTACGCCGAATGGCTGCGAGACTGTGAGTGAAGTCAACAAGGGATGCATATTGACCTACGTGATAGCGTGTAGACCCATTTGAGGAATAGCACCAGCCATTGTCGCAGGCGCCATTGAGCACTGGGTCGAGATAGTCAGAAGGTTCACAAGGGGAACCTTCAGTAGCAAACATACCAATCGCCTTCATGAAGAAAGCATCGTAGTAGAAGTTGTTCTGCACGAACAACACCTTCCCTGAACCACTGCGCCCGGAACGCTGTACCATAATGTCGAGCGTACCCTGAAGAAACGCCAAGTCAATCCACCAGAGCAAAATCAAAGCAGTAGTAGACACCCACATCCTCGTCCATATCCACGAACGAGACAGAGCGGGCATCCTTCACAGCCTTTAGGTCGTCCACGTCCTTCTTGACTACCTCCCAGCCCCTGCGTCCTGTAAAAATCAGTTACCGCTCCTCCGGGAAGGCACCTTGCTGACCTGCACCATCTTTCCCGCACCCAGCGACACCCTTGTCGCACGGCACAGACTGGACGAGGAACGGTGTCAACGTGTTCGACTCCGCGGCAATAAGCAGCATGTCGGGGAAGCCGTCTATCAGAGATTTGTCAGGAAGAAAGAGCAAGGCAGGTTCACAAAACGCTCTCACCGAGGTTAAAGTCGCCCATCTTCAGGGGCAGCGGTACCCCGGGATCGTACGTCGCATCCCACACGACCAGAGCGTGTGCCGGAAAGAGATCAGAGAATGGGAATCGTACGTATGCCTGCGCCCGCGTTGGTCAGATATCTATCTATCTTGATACGGAGCCACGAACTAACGCACCTTATTCGACGCGTCGTCCGTAAGATCGAATTTGAAGTTCGGATCCGCTGTACAAAGGTCGTCCGGCAACCTGCAGTTCTTTTGCTTGGCAGTTGTGCTGCTGGAGGAACAAAGCGGCAGCTGCTGGTTGTACGCGATGTTGACGTAGCAGTTGCTGCCGAACCCGTTGTCCGAGACCTTCACTTATGCGTCAGTCAAAAAGAATGCCCACTTCAGCAGCAGCAAGCTCAGACCTGATCGCAGGTGGGGAATATCATATCAATCGTCCCGTCCGATCTAATATTGCGAAGTATGAGCAGATCGACAGCTAGACGATGGCGTACGCACCCACGTCGGCGAAGGATATGCTTTGCACCCCGGAGGGTAGCCAACCCTCTCCGGCAAGAGAGAACCCGGCGTCCTTGTTATTAATCCAGATCTGGTAGCTCTTGTATCCATGTGGTCTATCGCAAACGAGGAAAAGATCTATCCGGAATGTCAGAGCCGTACTCTATCCCAGGGTAGGAAAGGTACATGCCTGCGAGGCAGTCGCCGTTCAAGTCGATCACAGCATTGCTGTGGGGGTTGGACAGCAGGCATTGCGAGCCAGAGAAGGGCGCATCGATGCTATTTACCAGTCGTTCAGTCACTCGTCGTCACAGCGAGGATCCGTACGCACACGTCGAACATAGGGCCGATGTTGTTCTCCGTATCCCATGTGTTATTCCACACGGCGAACATGTTGCTGACCTGATATGGTGCTTATGAATGGAAGTTTCCGAGGAGAGGGGATCGAAAGTACATAGGGAGTACACCGAGCAAGTCGATGCGCATGTCCCCGTTGATGTCGATGGGTATCGGCTGGACCGTCCCAGATGGTGGTATTATTATGGGATTTGCGGTGTCTGGCGACATGTAGAAGTGTTGTACGAAGAATGGGTTCGTTGTACGAGGAATGAGTTCGTTGTTGGGGAACGGGTTTGTTGAGATCCCGTCAGCTCCACGTCGCATATAGACGCCGAGAACGCACCGAAGCCACCCTCGGCAGAGCGGGGTACACGCGCATGTCCATTATGTTGGACGCACTGCCTCACTCATGACGAGGAGGTCTAACTTGCCATTGTGCGTAAAGTCTCCAGGCACTACGTTGTACACTTTGGAAGGATGGTGGAAGGTGGTGTATAGTTCGAACACGAAGCGTTCTGGGAGTGATAGTCAACACCACTCAAGGCTTCACTGCAGCCATATACTAGATGCAAGGGGGGCAGCTCGCGAGGGGGAGGGGGCAGGGGAATATTCACCATGATTCCACAAGTGCACCGTCAAGGTCTGCTGGTCATCTTCGATTGCTAGCACGTCTAGCCTACGTAGCATGAGCAATGGGAACCACTCATAAGTGCTCAATAACGCACAGCTGGTCCCCATTGAAATCCCCAAACGCAATGACGCGCTCCTCGCCAGACAGCCCGCGCGTCCCGGCGTCAATAAGCGAGTTCTTCTTGAACCGCTCCTCAGTGAAGGCCATATCGCAGCACATTGTGGATCCATAATAGTGGTAAGTCCAGAGTAGAGATCGCAGGACGAGGCCCTGCATTCGGGCGCTGGCGGATGGGGTCGCTGAGCGACGTGAGTGCCGAGAACAAGGGATTCTTTGCTTGTGACTGTTTGGGCGGACTGCTCGGCGCCTATCCTCGCCTGTCCCGGCCCGTCGTCTTCGACTGTCTGCAACCCTCTGTAACAACAATGGGCTCGAAGGCCCGCTAATGCTACATCCGCATGTCTTAACCCATTCCAGCTCTTAGATATTCGCTTCGACTGCCAGCCCAAGCATGGAAGGCAGCACGTGTATATGTTGTCCTTCACTGCAGACTCACATGCCTTCAAGGCTTCCCCTCAAACCGGAAGACCTCTGGAACTTCCTGGACAAGTTGTCAGCAAATGAGTTCCGAGCTAAAGGCATTCGCAGGCTCTGCAGCTCGAGCTCGCGTGCACAACCGTAACTTCCAGCAAGCAAACCCTCACCGTCCACCAAGGCACGTCCTTCCCACTGCCCGTCGCTCCCTCATTCAAGCTCTCCTGCATTCCATCCGTTACCTTCCACCACCGCTGCGTTTCCGGATCGGCCGCGACCTGCACTAGCGTCAGCTTCCCCGATCGGCATGACTGTACCCCGCCCACCCACCTTCGCCATATCCCCTCATAATCATCCCCTGTATACTTCATCGTCGCGATGAGCAGCTTCATGGGCGCGTGGTAGTAAATGCTGTAATCCACGACGTGCGCGCGCTCGAGCGCGGCGAGGACGGTTGGCCACACGTTAGCGTGGATGTCCATGTACTCGGCGACGGCCTCGTCTTTGAGCTGATGTGGGGTAGGGAGGGAGGGGTACGAGGAATGTCAGTAAGCGAATGCATCGGCTTTGATTGGTGTTCGCCCTACCTTGACGATCTGGCAGATGCGCTTGCTATGTGGGACAGACATGATTACACGGGAAGAGAGCAGGTCGAACAGACCGGCAATCGCGAAGTCGATTCGACTTCACCGTGACCTCGCCGACGAGCTCTTGCACCCGGTCCGCTATATCTCCCCAAGACCGCGGGGGCGGCAGAAGCGGCCCGCGTTACCTGATCTGCGTCGTAGGGGAAAAGTAGGTGGTCTGTCTGTCTCGTAGGTACCTCTCTCGTTAGTAAAGCAGCTGAATCCTCTGTTCGTCTCACCAATCTTCACTCGAGCTCGAGCTGGACTCATGTAACACAACGCAATACACCATACGCTTTTATGACCTCGTCGTCTACTGAGCATGCACTTGCGTGGATTGACTCTCTGACGACCCACCGCGTTTTGAGAAGGAGACGTCATTCGTGACATATAGCCTGTTGATTGCAGGATCTCCCGCCCCAGTCAGGCCCAGTCCAGGTGGAGGCAGTGAACAATGTGAACGGAGAACAATGAAACTGGTCCAAGCGACTTTACTCCGGAAGTTGCTGCCAAACAGAGGGAGCGCTCCCCGCAATGCGGAATGTGACACGAGCGTCAACTTTGACTGCCATGGCCGACACGAGCAACTACGACTATCTCTTCAAGGTCCGCCTCCTCCGCCCTCCTCCCCTCCCTCGCTAAACTCTGCCGCAGATTGTTCTCATTGGAGACTCGGGTGTCGGAAAATCGTAAGTCAAGCACTGCATCACCAGTGGGCGTGTATATTGATCCAGTTTACTAGCAACCGTAAGTCATCGAGCGTCTGAAGTAACCCCCGCCCACATACACCTTCGTCCAGTTCTCTCGCGTTTCACGCGCAATGAGTTCAGTCAGGACACCAAGTCGACCATCGGCGTCGAGTTCGCCACGCGCTCAATCACTGTCGAGGGCAAGATCCTGAAGGCGCAGATCTGGGATACGGGTGCGTGCTCTCAGTGCACCCCAGTCCTCCGCTCATCTTCCCTGCAGCCGGGCAAGAGCGGTACCGCGCCATCACCGCTGCGTGCGTCGCAGCCTATGTTCCACGCTGCGCTTGACTGACTCTCACGTGCTGCCAGTTACTACCGTGGTGCCGTCGGCGCGCTACTCGTGTACGATATCTCGAAGCGCGGCTCGTACGAGAACGTGCAGCGCTGGCTGAAGGAGCTGCGCGACCACGCCGACTCCAACATCGTCATCATGCTCGTCGGTAACAAGAGCGATCTCAAGCACTTGCGCGCCGTGCCTACGGACGAGTCGCGAGCCTTTGCAGGTGTGTGATATGTCGTTTACACAGTGGGCAGGAGAGGGAAGCCCACGGCGGTGCTGGGCCTGTGTCTCGTACAGTCCCGACTCGGAGACTTAGGTCATTGCGATCGCTGCCCGACCGAGTTACACTTCACCCCGCCGCACTCCTCCCTACCTTATGCACTCGAAGTCATATCAGCGCCTCAACGATCTTGGGTGCTTGTCACCACACACTCGTTATAGACCTGGAGCTTGCTCGCTGTGCTACTGCATGAACTGCGTTAATCCCCATCCGTTGTAGCTGAGAACGGGCTGTCCTTCATTGAGACTTCTGCGCTCGATGCGTCGAATGTCGATTCTGCGTTCGAGACCAACTTGACCGGTGCGTCGCCTGTACGATCCTGACTTCGCACCATCTCACGCCCTCGCAGATATCTACCGGATAGTCTCCAGCCGGACTCTGGAGTCGTCCGCCAACCCCATAGAGGCGCCGTCTGGCACGACCGTCAGCGTTGGTCCCTCTGTCGACTCGAACGCCAAGCAGGGCAGCGGATGCTGTTAACGGCTTCCCCGACTTCGTGAACGTGCCTACCTGAGGACCTCGTTGACTTGTCCGCAGACACCGTAGCGTCTCTGCTGAAGCTCGGCAACGTGTCTCTCGAGGACATCCGTATGCACCTGTATCGGGACACCTGCCCGCGCTCTCTTCACTGGATATCTGTATTCTAGATACGTGCTCCTGTACTGTGTAATGGTTTGACGTTCGTTTGTCACAGTCGCCCACATATACCTTTTCCACTCTGACCCTTGCTACCGCGACCGGCCGTGTAAGGGAGCTGCACCTCTGCAACCTCTGGATTTGAAAGCTCTTGAACTTCAACTTATTGAAGATTGGGCGCCGTAGGCGGCGGTAACTTTCTCCAAAGGTGACGCGTGACGGCAGGGCAGGAGGGCGGTGGTGAGTAACACTCACGTGATCCATTCGCCCGGTTCAACTTTCAACATCAACTCTAAACGCCCCTATCGGCGTCGCACAGTGCTGCTGCCTTGTGCAAGCCCATCGCCACGCACAGCGAAGATGGAAGACATATCACTGTCCATGTTCGCTGAGGATTATTAAACTAAGTCAAGCAAGGGTTGTGCGCACCTATGTCACTCTTAACGCAGGGACCAATTTTTAGAAGCAATTAAAGCTCCTACTACGGACTGAAGAAGAGCGGATACGATCAGGCGTGAGGGAAGTCAGAGGGAGGCCGTTGTCCATTTGAATCTGACGTTGCACCCAGCTGCACGGCCGTTCATATGCTCAAGCTTCAAGTTCCAGACCAAATCCCAAATCCATTGTTGCAGTCAGCATGAAGGTATCGTGAGAATGAAGGTAGGTAAGTCTAAAGAACGCGGGTCAGTACTATGTGCTACATATAGGATATTAGATACTTGCTATAAACATATGCTACTAGTCGGTCGAGTCCAAGGTCATCTATGTCAATCATCAAGTCGAACGCATCCAGTCGAACGAAAAATGACGCGAAGTCCATAAAAACATCAAATACGAGAACATCCACCCGCTCGTGACTTATCGCCTGAACGGGTTCTTCGAGACGCCCGACGAGCCTGTGGCCCCGGTGTGCTCAGCATGCAGCCAGTAGTTGCCAGGCAGCGGCGGGCTTGCCGCCAGCTGCGGCTTGTACCGCGCCGCATACTCCTCCGCCTCGCTCTCCGCTCGCGCGGCACCGAACTCAGCAGTGTACATCGAGCTCGAACCGCCGTAGCTGCTTCCCGAGAACCTCGACCTCAGCGCCGGCTCGTCGCGCACCGGCTGTTTTGGCTCGGGCGCGCTACGTGCCTTGCCCGTGATTGCGGAGTACAGCGAGGGTCCCGATAGGCGGTTGAGGTCGTGCGAAGGCCGTGGGCGCTCGTAAGCCTCGAGCAGCGACTCCATCTCCTTCTCGTTGCGCGCGCTCTCCGTCTCAGCGAAGCGGCGCATGCGGTAGGCCTCGCCGGTCTCGGCGTCGTACGGGCTGCGCTTCTTCTCGTGGCCGAAGAAGCGCTCGCCGAAGCGGACGAGGCGGTCGCGCCAGCCGCCGCGGTGGTCGAGCTTCTTGGCCGAAGCGAAAGCGGCGGTCCGCTTAGCGCGCTGCTTGCGCGCGTGCCGCCGCCAGAGCATGAGCACGCACATGAAGATGAAGGCGCAGCCGAGGGCCATGAGGAGGATCTGCCACCACTCGAGCTTGTCCTTGGTCGAGATGATGGTTGGGCTGTCGATGCCAGTGACGGTCGGTGTGGAGCCGCTGCCCGTGCTGGTCGGTGTCACCGTGACAAGGGTGTCTAGGCAGACGCCGAGGCCGGAAATGACCTTGGAGTCATCCTTGCAGTTGGCGGCCTCGCAAGAACCATCGCGGAGGACCTGTGTTGAGCTGGAGCATGCGAGACACTCGTTGGACCCCGGACCGGAGCACGATGAGCAGCTTGAGTCGCAGGATTGACAGCTCGACGAGGTAGCATCGTAGTACTGCGTCTGGCTGCACGTCGGCAAGCAGCGGCCGTTGCTCAGTACAGGACGGCCAGGCGGGCAGCTCGAACACTGATTGAACGCCGATCCTGAGCAGGTTTCGCAGTCGGGGTGGCAGGTTACACATTTGCCTGAGGAGCTGAACGTGTTGTCGGGGCAGGAGGTCACGCAGTCACCATCAACAGTCGCGAGGCGATTGTTGGTGCAGGTGAGGCATGTTGTGGAAGAGCCCGCGCAGGAGCCGCAGCTTGAATCGCACGCTACATGATGCGTCAGTCAAACTTATCGTGAAATGTGACCACTAAGTACGCACCAGTGCAAGTCATGTTGTCGGCTGGGTCGATGAATGAGCCATCAGGGCAGCTCGAGACGCACTTCCCGTCTGATAGGAAATGACCAGGTATGCAGCCTTTGCAAACCGCCTTGTCCACGGTCGAAGCCACATCGAAGTTGTCGATCTCGCACGAAGAACATTTCGAACCGCAAGCTAGGACAATGTCAACAAACGGACAATGAAGGCAGACCACCTCACTCACTGTCGCATTCACCCTTGTTATTGTCCGCAATAAGCGTCGTGCCTTCGCAGACACCATCCGAGCCTGCAGACACACAGGAGCCGTCCAAGAAGTACGTTCCCGACTTGCATGATGCGCAGTCGTTCGAAGTGCCGCCTGTGCAAGTGTCGCATGCATCGTCGCAGACCTTGCAGCTTCCACCGTCGTTGAAGCTGCCTTCGGGGCATGTGGTGCCCGCCGAGTCGGTTTGCGTAGGAGCCTTGCACTTGGTCTTGTCCGCGGAGTCTTGCGTGAAGCCGCTCTTGCAGGAAAGGCAGCTGCCCGTGTCGTCGGCGCACTTGTCGCAGCCAGCGAAACAGACTGCAGGACGTTGGCATCGTTATGGGATCAAAGTCACACTACGCACCCTTGCATTCGCCAGTCGTCGACATGAAGTACCCGTCGGCACACCCAGCGCACTCCGTGCCATTGTCACCCTTGGTCCAGCCCGGGAGACACGAGCAGGAGCCGTCGGAGCCGCACGCGCCGTTCAGGCAGTTGCATTCAGTCGGGTCGTTGGGAATGGAGACCGAGAGGCAGAGCCCGGTCCCCGAGATGCCGTCGTCGCAGTCCTCGCATCCATCAGGACACTTGGTGCACGATAGGCCGAAGTGGTCATCCTCGCACTGCTCGCAGGAGCTGCCGGTGAACCCCTCTGCACACGCGCACGTCCCGGACGAGGTGCAAAGGCCGTTGCTAGAGCATGCGGGCGAACATCTTGAGGATTGCATGTCGAGGAGCGACCAGTTGCCGTTGTTGCCGGTCGGTAGCTGTGCGATATCCGGCACGGACTCCCAGAGGACTATCCGGTTGGAAGATCCGCTACTGACTGCGACCCATACGTTGGAAGCAAGCGTGACTGCCTTGGCGGATATGGATGTGGAGTTCGAGGAGTTTGACGGGGACGACGGTAGCTCGTGATATGATGCGGTGCCGGAGTAGAGGGACTTTGAGTATGCAGAGAAGCCTGGTGCGACCGCGAGCTTGAGGGGGAGAGCGTTCAATGATGAGGAGTTCTCGAACCCATCCGAGGGGGATAGCGACGCAGACGATGAGGTGAGCATGTCATGGAGAAGTTGTGGGCTCGTGTCTTCATCGTATGTGCCGGGGAGTAGGTGTAATGGTGTGTCTTGGCCATCGGCAGAGAGGATGGAGCCAACTGAGAGGCGTCAGCGGGGACGAACATGGACACGAACATGCAACGTACTCGTAATGTTTGACGTTCCCTGGATGCATTCACCAGGAACGCAGACTACAGTAGTGCTCGAGTCGGCAGCAGCTGTAACCAAGGTCAATTGGACTACTCAGGCCACCAGATACGAGCTTGCTCACCGGCGACGCCGGCCAGGAGCGCGCATATCGTTGTCAAGTGTCGTATCATCATGGCGCGTGCGGTCGTGGATTTGGGAGGGTCTGGTGGTAGGAAAGAAGGAGAAATAAACGTAAGAATGAAGAATTTATTGTGTTCTGGCCAGCCGGGACAAAAAGCGATCAACGCCGAATGCTCATTGTTCAGATTGGGGTGAACAATAGAAACGGAGCTTTATTTGGTTCCATCAATGAAGCCAAACAAGTGCACAGCATAGTCACGTGCATCAGGTTCGACTTCCCCTTGTCGCACACCTGGCACTTGTCTTTTAACTCTGTAGTCTTTCTACGCCCATCTTACTACCTCTAAATGTGCGTAGGATATAAAATCCCGTGATCGTACGTTTTTGCGCAGAGGGAACCGCCGGAATGGCTCAGGAGCAACCGGTAATGAAAGAAAAAAAGGTAGCCCGCCGCGAAAAGATCAAGGCGCATACTCTACGTCGCGTTCTGATGGATCCCCGCTGGTATGTAACAAATTTGCAGTACCTATAATCACCACTTCAAAGCTTCACCGACGGAGATGAGGGCAATATCTGTGGAACGCCGATATCGGCCATATTGAAGTCGACGCTGTTGATGCAAAGATCTCCCAGTCTGTTGAGATTATGATGAGTTTGAACGACAAGTCAATGGTGTTTGAAGCAGAATTAGACGCGTTGGCGGAACGACGGGCGCCGCGTTCAAGATGTATGAGTGCAGTCAGCAGTATGGGAGCCCGGATCTTGTCGTGCACCGTGAGCCGACTTGACGAACGCGCCTGCGGCAGGGTTGGAGCATACTTGCCTTATGGCCTTGCGGGCATCGTACTCTCTGACTCTCATGACGAGAGAGACATCGATGGCACTCATGCCTCGAGGGCAGTCTCCAGCATCATTGTAAGGCCGAGATTATCTGGCCCAAGGGCAGGCGCGCTGCTGAAGTAATAGGGCATCAAGTCGAGGTTTCCTCCTGATGAGCAAGGAGACGTGGCGAGATTTCTTTTCCCTCGATGGTCTGAAAAAGCAAAGTTGCTGACCGTCGAAAAGGGCAGAGGCGTGTAGGAAGAGGCAGCAAACACGTGTAAAGCGACGCACTGTTTGTTCTTGTTGCGCTCGTGGCTTTCTTCCTGCGTTCGTTGAGTTGATTTCAGGAAGACTGCAGGGAACGCCCGGGAGGAAAGGAGTGTGTCATCGAACGGACGGAATGTGACAAAGTCAGGGTCAATCGACGGATCATGACCGCGACGCGCGGCTGGCCTCGAGGACAACGGAGAAACGTGGCCGGAGACGGCGGATCAGGTGCGCAAGAAAGCGCCTGGCGGGAATTTTTGTTGACTGGTGTTCATGCAGTGTTTCTTTCCCTCCACCAGGTTTTGACCTTTGTTTCCCCCTCGCCATTGCTCGCAAGCAGAGCACGCCGCGGCCGGTCGCACGCGCTGGATGGCCCCTGTTGATCGCCCGAGTGCGGACGCAAGCGACAGCCACATTCGGAACGGCACATCTTGGTCAGCTGAGCGCGCCATCGTCTTTATAAGACAGCTATGCGCGCGTCGCACGCCCCCCGCGCTCGTGAGCCACCTCAGTGCGCACCCAGGCGCCCAGCAGACGCGTCCCAGCAGCTTCTCGTTCCGCGAATTCTTTTGGCGTACCTGGCTGGTGAGTTCACGCGCCACTCCTTTGTCCCGCGCGCTTATAGCTCGCGTGATAGTTCGCACCTCTTCGCTTTGCCCTTAGGCCCGTATTCTTCCTCGAAGCACGTCTCTGGAACATGCTCGCCGGCCCCATGCTCGCGTACGCCGAAGACGTTCCCGGGAACCGCATCGGCCCGGACGACGCGCCCTGGCCCCTCCCCTACCAGCTACTGGAAGAGAAAGATATTTGGAAGGAGCTCCGGCACCTCGCCAAGCCCCAGTCCGCCACGCTCGACTCCGCCGGTGGCATGCGCGCCGACAGCGTCAACTTCCAGCCCGCCCCCTCCGCGCGCACCCAGGACCGCTACGCCGTCAAGCAACTGAACATTAACGGCCGCACCTGGACACTGACCGGCGTCTTTGATGGTGCGTTGTCTAGCGCGCGCGGAGATCACACAGCTAACTCCCGCGCAGGCCACCTCGGCGACGCCACCGTCGATCATGCCGCCCACCATCTCCCGATCATTGTGCGCGAATTTCTCGAGAAGGCGCACGCCACGAATCCTGCCCGCCTCAATGACCCCGCTTTCATCTGCGACCTCTTCTCACGTTCGATCGTGGCTTTCGACGATGCCATCGCCGCCGACGTCCTTGATATCTTCGGTGGCATCGAGGGTCTTGACAACTACGACGACGCCTCAATCCGGCGCATAATCAATGATCAACACGAAGGCGGCGAGCGCTACAAGAAAACCCTCCTGTGCATGTATGGAAGCACCGCGCTGGTCTCCTCGTCGATCCGGCCACAAGAATTATGGGTGGCAAACCTCGGCGACTGTACAGCTTGTAAGCTCACACACTAGCCTTTACTGGTTAACGACGCTCACAGCAATGATATGCAAGTCTGATGACGGATATACTGTCGAGCGCCTTACTGCGGAGCATAACGGCTACAACGATGCCGAACTCGAACGAATACGTCGTGAGCACCCCAACGAGCCCGACTGCGTAATCGACCGCCGCATCCTAGGCGCGCTGGCCCCGACACGCTGTCTGGCGACATCCCTTTCAAGCAGCCGCCCGTTTCAGCCGCCGCATCCTCTACAATCTCGCCCCCGGATTTCAAAATCGTGGGCCATGGGAAGCCTTCCTCCAGCGCAATCGCACACCCCGTACATCACGGCACAGCCCGAGGTCGTGCACCGGCGACTGGACGCGCGCGCGCGGCTGCTCGTGCTGACATCGGACGGCTTCACGGACCTCTGCGGTGATCAGGGCATCGAGCCTGTGTTGCGGCGGTGGGCGGCGGAGGTTGATGGAGGTGGACGCGCACCGCCTCCTGGGACGCCGCATGCCGCGGACAATCTAGCGCTGAGGCTCCTGCGCCAGGCCCTCGGCGGCGATGATCGCGGCAGCGTAAGCCGCGTGCTCACCCTCGACGTCGACGGCGCATGGATCGATGACACGGCCATCGTTGTTCTTCGTTTCTAACGGCCCAGCGCCCGTCTTATATTTATTGAGTATCTCCCCTCTTCGTCTTCTCTTTCTTGGCCATTTTTCTCTCCGTTCTCCTCCTCTGCTCCCTCAACATTCTCACGCGACATCACCCTGCATTCACCCCGCTATCCATCCTGCTTTCTCACTATTGCTCTGTATACACTTACGGTTTGTTTATACCTAATGCCTTTACTCTTTCTTCCCGCCTTTTACTTGCTATGATTCGCTCAGCAGCACGACGCGCGCTCTACGCGCTGCATGTGCCTAGCCTATGGAACCGTACCTAATTTCTATCGACACCCCGCCTACTGCGAGATACTGGTACATTTATTTATTCCTTAGTGATATAATACTCATATGGAACATGGTTTAGAGCCTGTACAGCAACCGCCGATTTCCCGCGGAAACGGTTTCCGCTGAGAACTGACGGCAAGTCGCCGACGGCATCAGCCGGCAGGGGCCGGGCGCGTGGTGTTTCCCGGCCACGCGCTTGCGTCATCGCCAGCGCCCGTCCTTCCCGCCCTCCTGCTCGTCGTCGCGCGCGTCGCCGCCGCGAGTTCCACGGCGTTGACGAGGTTTTTGATTGGTGTGTAACTTTATTAGAACCACACATATGGGCTTGTGTATTCACTATACCCTACTACGCTTATGAGCGATACTCGGTGTCGGGCAACGTCGACGGGCGCCGCAGCGGCGGCGACGCGCGCGACGACGAGCGGGAGGGCGGGAAGGACGGGCGCTGGCGATGACGCAAGCGCGTGGCCGGGAAACACCACGCGCCCGGCCCCTGCCGGCTGATGCCGTCGGCGACTTGCCGTCAGTTCTCAGCGGAAACCGTTTCCGCGGGAAATCGGCGGTTGCTGTACAGGCTCTTATGGTCATTCGACGGGGGTTGGAGAAAGGTATGAGTGATAGACCAGAGGACGATGGCTGGTTGACAATATATGGCTTGCGGGCTGCATTTGTGGCAAGGTCTCTTGCGGCTCGAGCGAGTCGAAGAGAATCTTGAAGCGCTGCATCCGCATAGTCTCGGATGGCAGTGGAATGACCTCCTTCTGGGGAGTCGCCCAGTGTATCACACGGAAGACACCGGAGAGTCGAGCTTGTGGGTCCATCGAAGACTGAACACGCGAGAGTCACGTGATAGATCCACTCTCAGGAAGTTGAACGAACGTCCCAGTCGAATGATGTCAAGGTCATGTCAAGACTCCAGTCTCCTCATGACTTCAAGCATGACGTTTCTCTGGAATCCGATGTATATAGTGGCGAAGCTTGCAGTCCTCCCTCTATATTCGACATCCCAGCTTTTCAACCGCTACCACAGCTACTTTTACCAGTGTACACCAACCACAATGCCTCACACCGGCCAGTTCGACAACACCGCTGCTTCTGACAAGGCAGTCAAGAAGACCATGCAAGGTCAGTCCATCTCGTTGGAGCTTCACCTTCGTCTCGCTGACCGCATTTGCAGCGAAGGGCATGGGCCACCCGACTGCCATCGACTCGCACCCACAGTCAGACAAGATGTTCCAGTCTGCGCCGGTCGTCGATGATGCTCCCAATGCACCACCCGAGCCTATGGAGACTCTGAAGAACCCGCACTCCGCGGGTACAGACTCGGCCGTCCGCGCCGCGGGTGCGACGGGCACGATGGAGGTCACGCGAGATGCACCGGCAAGTTATTCCTGCCTGCCAGCCATCGCTCAGTTCGATGCTCATTTGACTTCTAGATGCGCAACCTACCACCAGAGACGGTTGATAAGCTCTAAGCATACGGACAGATCGCGCATGGAACGCATAATGTAACATTAACAAACAACTGGCATCTCGTACAATAGAAACATACATTAGTCGGTGGAATAAGGTCGAGAAATAAGTCCTTCTGTGCGTAAATAGCGTGCATTGAGCGTGTGAGCCGTACAGTAAACGTGAAAGAGAGAAGAAAGAGATGAAGGTCCCGTCGGGAACTCAGTACTCAGTCGCCCCATGAGGAGTTCAACTTGTCTACACAATGTCAACGGACATCCGGCTGCGACGCCAAGGGTACTTAAGCTGCACGACGGTTCGACTAGCGCTTCGGAAGCGGTTGTGAGTCTTCTGGACCTTGCTCACACCGCAGCATTCGTGCAAGGCTCGTATAGCGTTCTCGGGGTCGTCCCACATAACCTGAAGCCCTTCGGTCATCGTGCAAGGGCAGCCCAAGACGCAGTAAACTCACGAAGTGATTCGCACCCGGGACCATCTTGACGTCCACCCTCACTCCCGCCACCTTGGCCATGTCTGCGACTCGCCATGCGGCGAGCACGATGTTCCATACCGAGCGGCTGCCCGTGATGCAGTGGATCTTCAGTCCGCCCCAGCGGCGATGTAGCGGCGGATTCAACAGCGCGTCCTCCGTGATATGTCCCATTAGAGGAATGAGATCGGGGTTGATGAGCGCTGTGTCGCCGCCCTCGCTCGCTGAAGGCTCTGTCAATGCTAGAAGATCCGGCATTCGCTCGACGCTCGGTTTGATGTCTGCGTCCGGACTCTCATAGCTTAACTCGCGTGTGACAGGGTTGTGCGTATAGTATCCGGATACCCAACGGAGGAAGAGATCCAATCGCGCCTCCGGTGGCGCGCGCTCATCCGTGAACGGGTTGTAGTCGTATGGAGGCACAATGCCGAAGAATGGAGATGGCGCATCTGTATGGATCGTGAGTCAAGCGACATGAGCTATGCGGCGGTGATTTGGCCATGACTTACCCCATAAGATGACGCGCTGGACATACGCGCGCAGAATAGTGCGCGTCGCTTCATCAACTGCATCGAGCGCGCTTAGAACCAGCTGAACGAAGAGCGTGCCGAGGGACCATCCAGCGAGCGCAATACCCCCTGCACGGCCATGCTGAGGGCGAGGCAGGCGGAGTGCAGCAGGAAGACGAGCGATGAAGAGTGCAAGGAGAACACCCTGAGCGGCGAGTACGCCTGAAGGATCAGGGGAGGCGATCTGGGCAGCCTCTTCTGGCGTGTATGGTGTACTACCGGGGTACAGGCGACGGTTAACGCAGATGAGGCGAAGATTGCGGGTACGCGCCAGCGGCAAGAGGCGATCGAACACGGCTGGCGCATTGTTAGTAAATGTGTATAGCAGAGAGGAAGTGTGCGCACCACTGTGCCAAGTGTGTCCATGAATGAGAACGATGGTCGTGTACGTGGCCGAAGGCGGCGCGCCGCTGTCAGTGTAGAAGAAGCTAACATCCTTCGTTGCGGCGAGGGTAGGCATGGCGAGCGAGCGGATTCGTAAAGGACGTGAATACGTGAGCGATACGATCAAGAGGACGCGCCGCGCCGCGACTGCGTTGGGTTCAAAAGGGATGGAAAGGACAATGCGGTGTCAGTAATATGTGCTCAATTTCGCTTGTGATCGGTCTTCATGCACGGTGGCGCGCGGCCCCCGTCCGATCCATGTATGACCGTGTTCGACTGTCCCTTTGGCAAAGTGACGTCCATCAGAAAGTTTCAGAAGGGGCGGCATGGCGACAGCCTGCGCAAGGGCTGTCTTATCCGGACTCCGGCGCTTCGATTGTGCCCTTGGGTGATAGGTGTCCTTCTTGTGAGCCTGGATGGTGTGGGGACGGGGCGGTGGCGGCGCCACCGTTGCAGTGTCCTCGTCTTCTGAGCTGGTTACAGCGAGTGACCAGTGAGCAGACGGTGTCCCTGGATGCTGGAAAAAGCTTCCAACACCAGACCCTTGATGTACCTATCTCTACTTGTGGTGTAGTAAAGGCGGGTGTAGTAAAGGCGGGGTGGTCGGGTTGCGCGCAGCTCTCAAAGTCAAGGTCGACTAGTCAAGGGCGGCGCCCGCTGCGGCGATGGTGAGAAGGCGCACCGCGAGCGCTTGCCACTGTAAAGGCGTGAGCTAGGCTGTTGGATGAGCGGAGATGGAGGAGAGTAGAGTAGTCCGAACAACTGACTGAGTCACTCATTTGCACTGCTCCTCGACGTCTGACTCTGAGTACTTAGAAAGAGGCCTTTCGTTATTCTGAGTACTGGATATATATTACCTTATTGTGTTCAGCTTAGCCAGGCAGCGGTAATGCACCGTGCAATGTGCAGCACTTGTCCGAGACGTGCATTAGGACGGCGTTGGACGCCATTCCAGCGATTGGAAACCTGGAGGTGTTTAAGAAGGATTCCGATGAGCGCTGGATCCTGGCTGGATCAGTAGATGAGCGCAAGGCCAACTTCGTGACAGGGCCGAAGTTCGGCACCTGCCGCTCTGATCGCGACTTTGCCTGTGTTTATCAGAGCGGAAAAGCAGTTTGCTTATTACGACCACCATTCGACCTCTGACCTGGTATTGCGCATTCTTGGAACATTTAAATTGTCCCCATGCCCGAAAGCAGGATATTCCGTCTCTTCCGTGGCTTCAAACTGAATCTCCTTTACAAGCGCTCCGTCGGTGACTGTTCAGCCGTAAGTCAAGGTTGGATAGGTCCCCTTGTTCTTCTGCTCTCAAGCCTCAAGCGTACTCACCTAATTGCGGCCCTGCCATAATAGCTAATTGTCCTCCGGTGGCTGCGAAGCGCCGTAGTCTGCGACACTATCACTGTGATCATCGCACAGAGCGCCCTTATAAGGCCTCAAGCAAGGTAGCTTGGGCGCTCTAGGGCGCTCTAAGCCACTTCGCTCCCAACCATGATCAACGATCGCGCGCCAATTTCGCAGCCTCTGTCCTCAAGCAACGTAGCAGCGCTACAAAGTATTATCCTAGAGATCGCAGTTGACTTCGTCTTCTATGGTATGCTCTTTGAACCCGTGCCACTCAAGTTTACTTGTGCGCTGACAAATCCTTGCGCTCAAGGCGTCCAGGTCGCACTCTTTCTTGCTGCAGCTGCCGCGTTAGCGTGAGCCTTGAGTTCCCTGAAGCTGAAAAATAGAAACTAACCACCATCTTACAGCCGTAAAGAGGGAAGGGCATGGATTCTCATGATGGCGATTATCGCCTTATTCATCTCTTCCACTACCGGCGCAGCCGTTGACGCAATTCTCTATCTGCTACAAATGCCAACCTTCGAGGTCAGCCCTCCTGATATCAAGATACTGTTCTATCGGCTATACGTCACGCTCGCAGTTAGCTACCGCGTAAACGTGCGTCTCAACTTGTCGTTCTCTCTCAAGACCCAGTTCTGATCCTTCATTCAGTACCTTCTCAGCGACGCCATAGTCGTTTGGAGAGCATGGGTTCTGTGGCCACATAGTCGCATTGCACGAGGACTGCTTTCAATCAGCATGGCGTGTAGTCTGTGTGAGCTACTTCTCGATCAGTCGCCTTCCCCTTTCAAATTATGGTCCTTCAGCTGGAGCGATCGTAGACGGCGTCTGGGCGGTGAAGAGTATCTGGACCGGCGCATCGGCGATTCGTACGCTTATGATCACTTTGCCACTGCTCATCACGAACGTATTCGCCACTGTTCTCGTTGGTATACAAGTATGGTGCGCAACTAACTTCCCACTGAGCTCTGGTATATGCTGAGACAGCACGCAGGATCTACCGTCGCGACGTTCGCGCCTCCCTGGGACCCTGGTCCAAAAGAAATGGCGTGGAAGGGGTCTTAATGCTCCTCCTCGAGTCTGGGCTGATCTACTGCGCGGTTTGGGTACGCACCAAGGTCATGCCTGGACTGTCCGCTGCACTGACCGTCTTTCTATCAGATCGTCAGCCTCGCGATCAACCTATTGGCGCCCACGAACTCATTCAACGCGTACGGAATCGTGGACAAGGCTTTCCACACCCTCGCGGTGCGTTTAAGTCGCTATGGGCCATGAATATTGGGTGCTCACTGCTCACATATGTACAGGGCATCTACCCTACTTTTGTCGTCCTTGCGGTATCCATGCAGCAGCGAGACGCATCAAAGTCGAGGACGTACAATGAAGGGCGCAACTTACCGTCATTGCGGTTCAATTCCGGCAGTTCACCACCTCCAGAAGACGAGGAATGGGCCGGCACCGCGATCACCACGCACGACCTACCTGGATTGCTGTTCTCTGAGTCGGAATCCCGGCCGGAGGACATCTCGCTCGTTGCTCGATCACAGGCGGATAGGAGCTGTTGACTTAAAACATACAATGTAGTGCGAAGACACCAATACGACCAGCACACCTGGCCTTTTCAGAACAGGGCAGATTCAGGAAAGATTGACGGGCATTCGCGGGTTTTCCTGTGTTTGTAACAAATATGGTTATAAGCAGACGAAAAGATGATACACGAACGAGTCTACAGAGGCTGTATAGCTACAAAGATGTGCTCGAGGGCATAAACACGAAAGAAGGGTTGGCTTACATATAGTGGGTAAGGAAAGTGAGTGAGGGTACGTGTGCACGCAAAGATCTGACGAAGGACTGGCCTCGCTCCGCCGATAGAGAACAAGGAAGATGGTATACACGGCGGAGACACGAAATCAACGATGGTGTAGCCTAGAGTCGAAGTTGGTATAGTCGACGTCGTATTGGACGTCGCCGTAAAGGTTGAAGTACTCCTGTTGCTCGCCTGGCGAGACAAGAGAATGTCGACGCAGGCCTTCCTCATACTCGGCAAGGGCGAGCATCTGTTCGTCGTAAGAGGGCACACGGATCTGCTCCTCGTGGCCATACTGCTGCTCATACGAGGAAGCTCGCTGAGCATGATAGTACTCGTCGTAAGCCGCTATCTGCTGCTCCTGAGCATACTGGAATACATGGTTCGAGGCCTGGGGCGCGATGTTTTGGTCGTGATATGCGGCAGCTGGCGGATGCTCTGCATATGGAGTTCGTGGCATTGGCGGAGATGGGTAGAGCGTCGACGTCGCAGTAGTAGTCAAGTATGACGGCATGTGCTCGCTGACAGTGGTGTCTGTGCAGCCGTACGCATTGAAAACCGATGTGTTCGTGCCCGGTAGCCACGACGTCGCCGCAGGGATGCTGTTGGAGTAGGCATCTGGTGCCGCCGCGGGGCACGATGTATCGGGGCGAGATGGATCCGCGGAGGTAGATTGCCACGTCGCTTGGCCCATAGCATCCGCGGAGGTATTCCAAGGCGATCGCGCACTCGCCTGGGGCAGAGGTCGCCACTGGTTGAAGCTCTCCCATGAGTGTTGCACTGCAGCTAGTGGAGAGACAAGAGAGGCGGCGGGAGCGCTAGATGTACTTGCAGTACGGAATCTTTCCAGGGCCCTTCGGTGGCCGATCGCACAGACGTTGAAGTGACTTCCGCCGAAGAGGACGAAGACTGCTGCATGGCGCGTCACTATACGTTCGCGGTAAGCAAAGGGTAGAGCGTACCTGAGCATCTTGCGGCTCTTCAGCTTCCTCAGGCACGTAATATGTCGCTGACCGCGCTGGATATGTCTGCACATAGGCAGTCGATGCAGCAGCGTCCGACAGTGCGCGCCGTGTCCTTGCAGCCCGCGGAGGACGATCCGGTGGCACAGGCATAGAAAGCGCACGCTTGCCAAGCCCATGTGGCGGCAGCTCGGTGGGCTTCAAGTGGGGAGGGCCTTGAACCTGTGCGCGGCGTCGGGGACGATAGCGCCAGTTAGGATATCGCCGTGCGTGCTCCTGCTTTTCGCTCTCGGCCTGCTCCTCCCACTCTGCGCGATCAGGGATCGAGAGCGCTCTCCACGCATCACCTGCGCGACGCGAGAGTGCGCCACCCGCCTCGCCAGCATGCTTTTTGGCGTACCACCGGCGAAAAATCATGAAAGCATTCGATGGTCGCGGGATATGTTCCTCTTCCTCTCCAGGGTCCCCGTTAGGCGTGAAGACCTGCGAAGAAGACGCCGGCGCCGCTGTAGGGGCGGCGCGAGACCGTAGCGGGACACGCCAGACAGACATGAGCTTGCGGCGGTCAGCGGGGGGCGAGGAGGTCATGACGGGAGAGAGAAAGAGCAGCCCGCGCCGGGGAACGTGGCCCGGCGCCCCGCTGGATGACCATGCTTTTATTGCGGCGAACCTGAACGTGTTAACAAGAGAGCCATTTCCAGATCCGCGAGCTCAGATTCGATTATGATCGGACCGACTGACCGTCTCTGACCGTCGTGCTGCATTCACCAACCGCGCACGGGCCATTCGCTCCATCGTTGAGCCGGTGCTCTTTGTTCCACTTCGGGCCTCAAAGGGGACGTTTGAGCCTGGTTCGAGCGGGCATAGATAACTCATGACTGGCTGCGCTGCCACATTGTCGGCAGCAACCTCTCGCATGTACTCCGTCCAAGTGGAGGACAGCGAGACGATGCGTATGAACCCCGATGAGGGTTCCCCAGTATACAGCGGGCTTCTTTGATGCGCTGAGTTCGCCCGAGATGGTAACATGCATAGCAAGACGTAGCACGTGCCATGTAGGTCTTAGCTTGTGCCACCGCAGACCGCTCGGCTAATATGCGAGAGCATCAGAGACGTCCGCAACTCACGCTGGCGTCGAGCACTCACCAAATGTATGGTACCGAGCTTGACGTTGAGAGAGGAGGGGCCATCCGCGCTGAGAGGAGCATCCTCCAGTGAGGACGCGAGCGTTTGCTGAGGTCTAGGTGGCGTCACTCCGGTCTTCCAGCGTACCGGCTGAAGTCATAGATGAGAACCCCGGGGCCTCTCTTTCCAAAACCTTCTTTCTCAACTCTTTCTGATTGTCCTGCCATATCTGGTGTCCATCCGCTGAACAAAGCAAGACTGGTTTCATTTTTCCTGCCCTCGAATCTCTACTATCGTCGCCGCGTTGGCCGCGGCCCTGTACTCTCATCAGCGTTCTTGACAACACACACGGCAAACGGGACTTACCCCATGAGCTCGCTGTTCCACAAGCGTCGCCGCCGCACGCGAAGCTCAGGGTCGCTGCTGACAAGATATCGAAGTTGCCTTTTTCGGTCATAAAGTCTCGGGAGATACTTATGTAAGTTCCAGTACGCCCGTCGAGTTGGATAGCCTGATCATCGTGGTGGAAAGTCCGTTCGTCCATCCTCGGCCGCCACTGACTTGCTGCTCTGAACGCCCTGCCAGCTTGTTGCTCATTTATCTTTACGAGCGACCCTGATCCACTTCCCGAGTCGGATCGATGATGACAAGGGGAAGAGAGGTTTCTTTTCCACATTTCAGATTGAGTACTGACAAAATGTGCGACTGCCAAGCGGCTATACACTGCCTACTTATGCGTTAGCAGATGCGATGAAGGCCGTCATTGACTTACTATATACTCAAGCTGCATCCCACTTGATGCGCCCGAATGGCGTCTCCGCTGACCCGCCGCGTCCACTGTCCACCCGAATCTGTACCTCATACAGTCCCGAACCTTTGGTCTGGAGAAATTCCCGCTCCAGTTCGTTCACAGGTGTACTGAGTATTAGCGTCCCATTCACGACCCCGCCAACTGCCTTTGCAAGCGGAAAATGCACTGTGTGCGCAGCGATATCTTGCGCGTCCGCGCCTATAATATCCGTAAACTGCGCCTTGCGCGCATCGAAGCTCGCCTCGTCGACAACAACCCGCACGCCCGAAATGCCCTGCGCGCCCACGGGGTGTACAATCTTGTTCGCGGAAGAAGGAACCTAGGGCTCGCCTGAGTACTCGTTGAGGAAGCCAACACGTTTGAAAAACACCGACCCGCAGCGCTCTGTCCGTAATATCACCACAGAAGAATGGCAGAATCCCGTATAGGTCCCTCTCGCGCCCGGGCGTGATCGCCCAGTCCAGCCGCACGCCGTCGGGGCGCGTCCGTCCACCCGGCACCTCAGCCTCGTAGATCGGTTCAGCACCGTGCGCACTCGCGCGCGCGTTTACGATGTCGGAAACGCGGTCGGGTGGTAACAAAGCGCCATTGCCGAGGAAGCCATAGTCGATCCAGCCGTCAAGCTTACCAGCAAAGCGGTGCTGCTCGCGCGCTGCGCGCTCAGGAGAACCGGGTGGGTAGTAGGAGGGCTCGTGAACAAAGGAGATGAGCTCAATGTAGGCGCCGTCGGAGAAGACCTGAATGAGGGGTCAAGCATTGACAGGAACCGGAAGAGGTGATGGGTTACGATGAGTGCGTTCTCGGTGAGGCCATCGACGTGTGAGCCGCCTGGAAGAACACTAGAGACGTCAATCCCATACTGACGATATGAAACCAATGGGCACGCACCTGAACCCAAGATCGCTCAGGCTTTTGGTAGCATCCTGGACGGATGGTGCCAGATGGACGAGGTGATCGAGTATGTTGGTAGCTGTAGAAGGGGACATAGCTCGCAAAGCAGGAGTATTGAGCCAATAATCGATGTGAAGAGGGACAGCGGCAGTGACAAACCAGCGAGTGAGAGGAAGTAACATCTTCGTATTCTCTCATTGCGTGCTCGCCGCGTTATACGCATCACGAGTCAACTTGATCACCGCGTCCTCGGAGTTGCATTTCAGCGTAGAGGCTGATCATGAGTGGACGCTAGTACTTATAGCCGTGAGCTGCAGCGACTTTGACAGTCATGTCTATCACGCGTACCATTAACTCCGTTCATTGAAGAGCACGACGTACTAGCTTGTCTTTGGCCTAGCTGCGCATGAACATGTTGACATTGCACGAAGTGCAGCCATCCCACTAGAGCCATAAGTGTAGGAACAGATGTTGCAGCAATCTTCAATTCAGAGGTGACGCGAATGAACAACGAAGGTAAGGATGCGGGGGATTCGCAGATTCGCATTCAGCGTCGAGCGATCGGGAGACACGCAAATCACGTGGATCCACGTGAACAATGTTCGTCCAAGAAATGCCGGCGCGAGGGGGGACAGAAATAATGAAAATGCCATTGTGAGGCAAAGACATCAAGACAGAAATGTGGCGCAACTTCATTGGATCACTGTATCTGCCTCCCTTTCGCCGAGACGATATTGAAGGCCTCCTCCCGCAGGTCTTTCAGACGTTAACCAAGGGCACGAGTAAAGTAGATATTTGTACATCTTGGTAAGTAAGTGTTTCGTGTTCGTAGTTCATGAAGTAACTAGACAAGAAGCGTGCGCGTAAGGGTTCAACGTTCAACGTTCGTTACCTCCCTTTGATGAGGCATCCGCGATAGATCTCGATCAAGCTTCCGGGACGCCAGAAATGGTGCTGATTAGAGCGCGATTTCCGCGTTCAATCGCCCGTCGCGGCTGCTCGCGCCAACTGTCAGGCTGATGGTCCCGTTCGGCTTCGCCCATCCCTGCGAGACCGTATCCCAGATGGACAGGTCATACCTTTGGAACAGTCAGATGAAAACGCACGGCGAGCCATTCGCTGCAGACGCACCTCGAGATCGGCATGGAGACATGCTTGGTCTGGCCAGGGTGCATATCGATGTTTGTGAAGCCCTTGAGGATAGATGGCGGCTCGCCAGATGACGCTGGGTGGTTCACGTACAGCTGCGGGATCTGCAACACCATGAACATCGCTGGCCGCGCTGAGTCGTCGCTTCTTCAACTCACCTCACCGCCGTGCATATCGCCAGTGTTCTGCACATCGAACTCCACGGTGAAGGCCGGCCGGTGGAGCCACAGCGCTGCGGACGAGCCCTGCGCAATCGGGCTCGCCTGTCCAGCCGTCCACGCGTCTACGAGGTCTTGATCCGTGCCATCCGGCATCTCGACGGGCGTAATCTCCAGATTAGAGTACTCGAAGTCCGTGTAGCTCAGCCCGAAGCCGAACTCGAAGCGCGGGGTAATGTTGTACTATCGAAGTCCATCAGCAACGACATGGGGCATGGCATAGAGAGCACTTACGGAATCGAAACGACGGTAGTCAACCAAGAGGCTAGGTCATCGTCAGCATTATGCCACATAATGAGGAGGTCGACGTACCCCTCGGTGTACGGGATGTCCAAGAAGTCAGTATCCGCGCCGCCCAGAATGAGCCCAGTGCCGTAATCCTCCGGTTGCTTCGCGATGGTGTACGGAAGGCGACCAGACGGGTTCCATTTGCCGTATAACACATCCGCAAGAGAGTTGCCGGCCTCCTGTCCAGGAAGGCCAGCCCAAAGGACCTGCATGCGAGTAAGCAGATGAAGTACGATAACAGCAAGGTGTTACGTACTGCAGTAACGTTCTCGTGCTCAATCCAAGGCTCGAGAATGAGGGGGCCTACGCTATGCACGACGACGATAGTATTGTTGTTCTGAGCAGCGACCGCAAGAACGAGATCGTCACCGCCATGCCATGCCGTGAGGTTCTTCCTGAAAAGATCGTCAGCATGAGATCCCGCGGTACATGCAAAGCAAAGCCCACCTATCGCCCTCATTCCCGTCGACCGTGATGTACTGCTCACCCGAGTCGGAATTGAGGAAGACAAGCGCAGCATTCTGCCCAGGCGCCATCGTCTCCACGCGCTTCGCCATATTACCAGCCAGCGGAAGGTTGAAATCGTCCAAGATCCACGACACCGTCGTCCTGTCCTTGCGCGCGCGAGCTTGAATGGCCTCCAGCGGCGAGATCAGGTAAGTGAAGTTCGCCGTGCCGGAGCCCCAGCCCATCGCGAGTATGCCTTCGTTGCCGCCCTGGTCAGCGAACTGGTTCGGGCCGACCTTGCTAGGACCGGCGTCGCTGCCGACGAGGACGAGCGCGCGCGGCTTCTTGAGCGGCAAGCATCCCTCTCGTTCTTGAGTAGCACGATGCTTCCCGCACCCATCTCGCGTACGAGTTTGTAGTGATCCTCTGTGACCGGGAAAATGTCAGCCACACCTGCTGGAGAGTTGCAGACGAGAGCATACCTTGCACGTCGACGTGGTCATTCGTTGCCTGGTTCTCCGGACGGAAGGCGTCAAAGTTCGCTGAGGTAGGGAAGGACGGGTCATCTTGCTTGAGGTAGTACCAGGAAGCCAGGATGCGGGTGGCTAAAGAAGGATTAGCCTTCGCCATATGCTATATGCAGCGTGCATACCCATGTCGTCAATACGAGATTCGGGAATTGTGCCATTCTCGATGTAGTTGGTCAGGTTTGCAGACCAGCTGACGCCGCCAAGTTGCGCGTCACCAGGCATACTCATCTGAGAAGTCCTTCGTCAGTCAAGAACGAGGCTAACTTGACCCTCACTTACATCTAAACCGGCGATGGGAGAGATGGCGGACATCGTCGCACCCCAGTCAGACATGATATCTGGGAAAATCAGTCAGGCATCTCGTCATACAGCACACCGACTCACAGCCTTGGAAGCCGAACTCGCGCTTGATCACGTCGTTGAGAATCTTGTCGTTCTCGCAGGCATAGGTTCCGTTGATGCCATCTAGTATGATATATCAGTCGCGTACTCGTTGATCTGAGAATGATCCACTTACTGTAACTGCACATGATGCTCGCCACGCCGGCCATGACACTGCGCAAGAAGGGATGTGCGTAGATCTCATGCTCCGTACGGTCGTCGACATCGGAGGTTGACATTGTACGGTGGTGTTCCTGTTCACTGAAAGGAACAGTCAGCTCGAAGTAGATCGAGGCCCACAGGTAGACACTCACTTGTTGATGAGATGCTTGGCGCATGCCTGTACACCACCCTCCTGCATGCCAAGAATCGTCTCATACGCAGACTCGCCAGCCAAGTACGGATCCGCGCCAAAGCCTTCCCAGTTGCGGCCGCCCTGCGCAACGCGCCCAATGTTCATCATGGGTCCGAGCTGAACGTTGATGCCCTTAGCGACCTGCTCACGAGCCATGTAGAGGCCGCGCAAGCGGATGAGACCGCGGTTCCATGTCGCCGCCGCATTGATTCCAGCCGGGAACGCAGTTACAAAGTCGCCGAAGCGTACACCCAGGGGAGAGTCCTATGAGCACGGGTCAGGGACGAGCGAGCGACGTGCATATAAACGCACCTCGAGACAGAGACCAGGGAAGTCAACTGTGCCGTCGGACGCGTTTATAGGTGGGATGTTGCCCTGAGAGAGGTCAGATGAGCATCGCTAGTTGCTGCGGCAGTAATCCAACGTACTACGCAAGGGCCGTTCTCCCACCCCACGCCGGTGCTAACGTTCAGCTTCTGTTCCAGTGTATAGCCGGCGATCTGTGGTGCGTCAGTGACATGTGAAGGCCGTGCGGCTGGATGGCACCTTTTGCTGGGCTTTTCCCATGCCTCAAGCCATGCAGCCGAGAAATCTGGGATGACATCCTGCGCGTACGCATCGGGCGGGCTGGAAGGATCGGTCTCGGGGAAGACACCGGGTATGGGCGCGTAGGTCGGTGCGGGGAAGGGCGAGAACGAATAATGGAGGGAGTGATTGTATGGGATGTCGTAGTCTCTGGAGATGATGCCGCAGAAGACTCTGCCGTAGCGGACGACGTGACCGTCGAGTTGGAAGCGCTAACGGTGGTGGTGATCGAGGCCGCCACAGAAGTCAGGACGGACGACAAAGCGGTTGACACTGGGGCGAGGAGAAAGTGGCGCTAGCGCTCGAGGAGGCCTCCACGAGCTGACGATGCCGGACGCGCTCGAGGAGACCGCAGCCGAGCTCTCGGTGCTAGAGAGGACGGACGAGGGTTCGGCCGAGCCTGTAGGGTCGAGGACGCCGAGACGGGCTCGGAGTCGGTCACCTGGCGCGCGTCGGGACGGGCAGCGGCCAGGGCGCCGAGCACGATGACAAGCAACTTGCTCTTGAGGGGTGTCATGGTGGAAGGAGCTGGACCCGGTCGTCCGTGCTGCAGACTTGGCGTTTTATACCTGGGCCAGGCAAGAACCGAGCAGGCGCCTCGGACGCGGGCGCCGCACTTTATGTCCGCGATGTCATCAGTCCCCCGCACATGGATCCCCGGATTCCCGTCCCGGTTGTTCAGTCGAATAATAGTCCATTTACGTAAACTCCAAGTCGCATGTTCCGCCGAGGACGGGCTCAGCTGCTGCTGCGTCGCAGCAGTAATGAGGAGGAAGAGTGGCTGGAGCAGCTAGCAACGTACCGGCAGCTCTCAGTCCTTCCAGCGCCTAACTTGCAGATCATCGCTGATCGTCTGGGGAAAAAGTCCCGGGGATCCCACCCCGCAGCTAGCCGCCCCAGATCGAGACGCTTGTTCTGTCTGCGTGGCTCTGGCAGCTCTGGGCGGCGAGAGGACGGGCGCGTTGGGTAAATGTCGGTTCACGAGTCTTGGCTTGAAGGATTATTCAGATCTGGAGTCTGCGCTGCGCTCGGACGCCGCGGTCTGCGCACGCAAACGTGGAGCGACGCAGTCTCGGAAAGCACAAGGTCAGGCCCAGAGTAAATCGAGAGGTAGGGAACAGAAAAAGGAAGGTGACAGGAAAGTTGTGCTCTTGGGCAAACACGCATCAATAACACGCGAGCACGTGATAACAGTTCAACTTTGGACTTTCCCTCTCGGCAGGACGTTGTACACTATGCAGTCATGAGTGCCAGCCACCAGCGAGCCGCTGTCAGTGGCTGACGCAAGATCGTTCTTGAGGCAGAACCTCCAAGGCGGCCGTGTAGCGCAACGTCGTCAGATGCTCTTCCCATGGCACATTACTTACTACATGGCGCCTGATTGCACTGCATACTTAGCAAACTGGCAGCGTCTGAGCATCCTGCAAGCAATCCTCAAGAGCCTGCCATAAGCATAGAACTCTCCTTCTCTAGCCATGCACGGTGACCAGTTGGCCCTCCAGCCCGACGTGCGCGTTGGCACATGCATACGTACTCAAAGGCATTCGACCGACTGACTGCCTGAATCGATCTCTCGCCACGCTCTCCCATGGCTTGAAGCTGCAGCACACTTCCGCGGCGGTCATTCGACTGGAACCCCCACTTCAGCTTGAGCTCTGCACTTGCCTCATGAATGCGATACACGCGACCAATCACAGCGAAAAGCGGACAGTAAACACTGGCTCAGATTGCAATACGAGAACCGTAAAGTATCCGTCGTCGTAGGTGCATAATCACATAGAGTAGAGAGAGCAGACGACATCAGAGACACCGCCCGATACATACGAGGTCGACAGCACTTGAGACATACACGAGAGTGGGGGGGAGGGGACTGGGAAGGGGGGATGAGGACGGCGCACCAAATCAAGTGGAAGGGAATGGGAATGGTGGTGGTGAAAGATATGGTGGTTTATCAATGAAGTTACACGGTGCGCGTCAAGATATAGATCATATAAAGAAAAGGAAACGTTCAGCGTCCAGCAGACGCTCTCTCGTCCTACTCGCGACTTTTACGCCCTTCAAGGCTCCGGCTCAGGGAACGCCGGTAGCTCGTACGGGCGCCCGTCTGCTCCTGCCACATTGCGATGACGGTGCGCGCGACGGTCTCGAAGTGGTTCGAGCGACGCTGGAAGTACTCGGCCTTCCGCTCCGTCACGAGCTGGTGCTCCAGCTTGCGCTTGCGCGACTTGCGGGCCGCAAGCGTGTTCTGGCGCCGCTTGTACTCCACCTGCTCGCGTCGGTAGCGTTCGCGTGCAGCGGCGGCAGCTCCTCGTCGTCGTCGCCCTGGAACGCGACAGCACGCGAGCGCTTCCGATTGAAGGCCGCAGGCGCCTCCTTGCGCGACGTCGAGGAAGGGGACTGGTACTTGCGCGGCTGCGTCGGTGCCTCAGGACCAAGGAGCTTCTCAGGCGTCACCCCCGGGCGCGTACCCGTGGGCTGCGGGCGCGACAGAGGCGCAAAGGAAGACGCGTCGACGAGGGCGGGGCTCGTATTGGGCGTTGCGAGCTGCGCAGACAAGGACGACGAGGGGCGACGGTACTGAAGGTGGGAGGGGGCGATCGTGTCGGACATCGGGGTCTCCGGCGACAGGAGTTGCTGAATGTACGCCAGCGCGTCCTGGTCTGACTCCTTTGGTGCCGACGACGCCGCAGGCCGTGAGTCAACCCATGGCTCACTGCCTCCGAAAAGCGGGGCTGTGAGGTCGAAGCCCATACCAAAGTCGTTGTTGTCGGAAATGACGGGGGTGTTGAGGAAATCATTGTAGGGGGTGTCCTCGCCGGGAGACATGTCGAGCTGAGGGAAGTCGTCGAAGATCTCGCTCATCGGCGTGGGGTGATACTCGGACATCGGAGTGGTCAATGTGGCGTTGGCAGAGTCTATGCGAAAGTCAGCACTATGGCAGGAGCTGCTAGCGCTGCGCGCACCTAGCAACGGCTCCCATCCGTTCAGGCCATACGAGGCCGACGGCATGGGAGCCCGATAGTCGCTACTGCGGCGCGACATCTCGGCGGACGCGGGCGCGGAGTCGTCGCTCGACGTGGTGTTGCCGGACTGAAGCATCTTCATGTAGTTCGCCTGCATCTGATACAGGTCCGGTACCGCGGGGGGAGAAGACGGGCGATGAGAAGAAGGGCGGGGGGCCGGAGGAAGGGTCATCGGCAGGGCATGTTGCGCGGCCAGAGCCTTTGTGGGGTCGACCGACAAGTTGGACGTCCTAAGACGATCGGGTCGGGGATCAAGTGTGCATAAGACGCGGCGGGTCCGGTAAGGAAATCCGCTGGTGCATTGTTTCCATGGGATGGTACCGTTGACGAGGGGGGTGGACCGGACTGATTTAGAGTAGGTGGAGTCGGAACATTCTGGCTTTGGTTGTTGGAAGACCGAGTGTAAAGGGAAGCTATGGCTGCTTGGGGAGGGGTGGAAGAGTCGTTGGTTGGCGGCAACACGATGGTGCGCGGCCGGGGGACTCTGCTCAACGACGCAGTCAGCTCCTGCTCCTCTCGCTTGATAACCGTGTGGTCGGTATCAGGGCGCCCACACCCATATGAAAGAAACGGCGCCATCGACCGGACCTCGACCGACGAAGAAGTACGATGCGGCCAATCCACGGCCGATAAGGGCGCCACAGTCATCATCGGAGCCACACAACCGCCTTCAGCAGCCTCATGATAAAACGACGCCATTCTGGATGCTTTGCCGCCACACAGGACCACGGCCGCGAAAGTCTCGAAGTCGAAAGGGGACAGTGAACTCACGAGTTGTCGGGGTCTTCTCTACCACTGACCAGACACTTGCGCACAAGTGTCGAGTAAAGTGGTGGTGGCGGGGATGAAGGCGATGGCTGCGACGCGCGTGAAGAGCCAGGTTATAAGCGTCTCATCCGCGCGAATTCAAAGTCCGCTATCATCCCGCTCAACACCTTCCCAGGGCGCTCGCGTTAAGCGCCCGGCGCTTGATCACCTTCAGGCCCTCCTTTGCAGGCCAAAACCCCTCTTCATACGTCTTAATGCTTGTATCGACCGAGAAAAGCAGTGCAGACACGCCTGAGATGCAGAAAATGCGCGCAAAAGCACCAGTCGAAAATCAACGACGACCAGTCTCGAATCAGGGTGACTCACAATGCGTCCCAATTGCGGCACCGAAACGACCGGAGCATGCTGCATGAGGCACGTGCTGACCAATTAGCAACACCGCCACAGATCCTTACCAGTCAAGCGCCCGCCGCACAAGAAGGCGCCCTGGGCGGGTAAATCACGGCGCGCGGGCGCTCTCACGTTTGCTTGTGCTTGTCTTTGCTCGAGAGGCTCCAAATAGTCTCCCGCGGCAGACGTCCGTGGGCATCCGAATGCTCTTTGTAAAGGCAAATTCGATTGCAGCGAGACGAGAGTTGCTTGACTCTCGTTCTTTCTGTACAGCTAAAAATCTCTTCACCGACAACTTCGGAGAGCGTGCCACGACAATCGCGGGGGCGCTGCCCCGACGCCCGCGCAGCCCCTCTCGTGCGCATGCTCGAGGAGATCTGGTGTTACAGCTGAATAATACAGGATCTCCGTGGCGAGGATCCGTTTGGGGTCCGTTCACAAAAAGGAACACATGGAGCGACAAGAGGAGCAATGGGCAGTCATCAAAGGGGATGCTCGGCAAGTGACGCATCTTCGGCGTGAGGACGAGACTGGAGGAGAGCTGCAAGGGGATGATGTTGATGTGCAAGGAGAGATGCATGAGCACATTATGTAGGCCGCGCTTGTCATTGACACCTCGATGAATGGCATCGATAGGCGGCAGAGGCCATTGTATTGACGTCGTGTTGTTAGCTGCGTTCGAGGCTGCTGCGCATGTTCGAACATGCTACGGTTGGAACGAATGCAGTGGAAAGAGTCAGTCGGTGGCGTCCTGCGCAGCCCATTTACCTTGCGAGCGCAGTCGGAACGATAAGCCGCAGTTGCTCGATGAGTGATAGGAATACTACCAACACAGCTGCCTCCAGCCAAGGCGGGAAAATCTCTGCGACCTCATGCATCGTCGGGGGGAAGCTGCGCCGTAGCATATCGTTCTGGCAGATGGAAATGAAGCAGAAGAATGAGGAGCGCTGGGAGCGCAGCTGTCGCGTAACCAAGAGGGAATAGATCCAAAGTCTGGGAGATTGCAAGAATGATCTGGTGGGTCTTGAGAGCAATCTCCATCCATCAGAGGGCGCAGCGTTAGGACGAGAGAGCGAGACACAAAGCAGCTAGAAAGACGCGCGGCTTATATAGAGGCGGTCTGACTCATGCCGAGCCACAGGCGCTCCCTCTCGGAGTCGATTGTGTCGAGAAGGAGCGAGGCACACGATCACATGAGATAAGGGCCCGTTCGGTAACGGAATCGCAATCGAGATTCCCGAGATTTCCTTGATTTTGTCACGTGCGATATTCCTTCCGGCGTCCGCCGAGCAACAGCGTGACGACGGACATGTTGCCGTTTTAGGACGTTCTGCTGAGGCGGACTCTTTGGCAAAAGGAGGGCTACGTCTCAAGTTTTTTTCCCTACAGAAAGAAGGGTTATTACAGATAGAGCCCGACTCTGGAAGGACATAAGGAAATCTCGACTTCTACAGTGCCAGGCGCGCAGTTCGCACTCATGCGCTGTCGGACGTGTACCGTCCTCAAAATCCCTTCGTTTGCTGCAAAAATTGGCTCAGAGGATTTATATACATACACTTTGGCGCCTGTGGATCTTAGGTAATGTTTGGAAGCTCGGCAGACCTTCAGTAGCTAGCCTTAGCAGAATTTTCCATAAACGGCAGTGAACAACCGTCACAACGATGTTCGGTAGACGCCGGAAACGAGGCCGCACGTGACAGAATCTCAACGGAATCTTGATTTTGTAGGGAATCGCGATTCCGTTTTCCGTTACCGAACAGGCCCTAAACGGTTCCGAAGTTCAGTTGCACAGCCACATCAACGCGTGTATCGCACCCACGTGCTGTTTGTGGCGTTTGACTCATGTTCTGCCAGGTTCAAGTCATCCCGCGCACGTCTTCAATAACCAGCGCAGCAGATCTGTGATTTCGCTTGTTTTACTTCTTTGCTATTCGGAAACTTGCGGCACTATGGCGAAGCAGGGATCTCACTCCCAGTCGTACACGGTGGTGATCAAACTGGGTCCGAGTCACGTTTTCTCCGTGCGCGATTCACGCGTCTGATTGAGGCGCGCGTCTTCAAGGTACATCGTCTATCGTCCACGAAGAGACGCATCAACCACTCCTTTCCACGCTCTCCTCCGTCGTAGAGACTGTGGTCGAACTGCGCCAGCATGGCCACCGCGTCGTCCTCGTCAGCTCTGGATCGATCGGCATGGGCTTGAAGCGCATGGACGTCGCGCAACGGCCGAAAAGCCTCTCTGGGAAACAGGTCAGCATGACTTCAAATGACTAGAGCTGCTAGATATGACGGGGATTGCAGGCGCTTGCCGCGATCGGGCAAGGTCGGCTGATTGCGTTATGGGACAACCTGTTTGGCCAGGTGGACCAGCCCATAGCACAGATTCTTCTGACTCGAGGTGACATCTCCGACGTATGCCGAACGTGCGTCTCGCTAGAGTCAAGCTGAATTTGCCTCTACAGCGCACCCGATATTTGAACGCCGTCAACACACTTAATGAGCTGTTGCTCATGGGCGTCATTCCCATTGTGAACGAGAACGACACGATATCCGTGTCGGTAAGTCTCGGAAGGTCAGTTGCTTGTTACGTCCCTCATTGTTGTCTACAGGAAATAAAATTCGGTGATAATGACACACTCTCTGCTGTCACATCGTCCATGATACACGCCGATTTCCTCGTCCTCCTTACTGACGTTGACGGCTTATACACCGCCAACCCACGCAAAGATCCTACTGCGCGACAGGTAGAAGTGGTAGAATCCGTCGCAGCCATCCGTTCGCAAGGTACTATTTTTCCTTGCCTCGCGTCCCCGACTTCCCTCTGACCCCGCATCCAGTCTCGACTAACACGCTTGGATCCAGTTTGGGCACCGGAGGCATGGAAACAAAGCTCATCGCCGCCGACATTGCCACCGCAGCAGGCGTCACCACTATCATCACCTCGTCCAAAAATCCCAAGAACATCGTCGACATCATCGACTACCATCGCGCCTCCCGCCCAAGATTGAGCGCCCGCTCCGGTACAGCTACGCCCATTGACGACGGCGCACGCTCGCGCGAGCGCTCCGCGGCCTCGCCCTCGTACCCTTCGTCGCCGAGCCCGGAGGAGGGTGCGATGACCTCTGCCGCTGCCCCGCACCCAAGCTCGTCCCTCCCCAAACGTCCGCCACACACGATGTTCTGCCCCTCAGCCACTCCTATACGTGATATGAAGGCGTGGACGAACTACACGCTGTACCCTGCTGGCAGCGTCGTCGTCGACTTTGGTGCCTACCGGGTCCTTTCCAGACGAGACTCGGGCGGGCGGCTGCTCCCAGCCGGCGTATTGGGAGTCATCGGGAAATTCGCGTCTGGGCAGGCGGTGCGCATTGTGATACCCAACCCTGCGACAGCGACGTCGACGCACGAATTATCGCACGACTCGTCTGCGCCGGGCTCGTCGTCAAATACGCGGCCGGGGACGCCTGATGGTGAGTCTGACGAGTACAGCTTTTGCGAAATTCTGACGCTCGCGGCAGGCGTGTCGCATGCGGATTTATCGAAGGTACCAACACGGGAATATACAGAGGATGATGTACTAGAAGTCGGTCGTGGTCTTGCGAACTACAACTGGGAACAGGTATCGCGCGTCAAAGGACTGAATAGGTGCGTCCACTTTTTACAGCGTTGGCGCCGCTTGGTGGAAGCGCACTGAGATGGATATACTGACGCGAATATCCTGCAGCTCACATATTCCCCAGCTCATCGGCTATGCAGACTCGGACCACGTCGTGGAGAACATCACCATTCGTGTGCCACCGTCCTCTACATAGAACTCGTTCGGCTTGCGCTGTCGCTGCTTGCTGAACTATGCAGACATCATATATGGCAGTCCTTTCGATCCATAATTCTCGTCTAAATATGCATTGAAGCACGAAGGAATACAACTGATTATATATGGCTTGCCGCAATACTCTACATAAGAAATAGCCATTCATACCACCACAACGCCATCAGCAGCCAGCTGCAGCATCGTGACTTGTAGCATGGAGCACAGGAGCTACCTGGCCTATAGTACAGGGACGTTGCCCGGCTCGCCCCACTCTCCAAACAACAAGCTGATGCTCTCGCCGTTGTGCATCCGACGAATGCTCTCAGCAATCGTCGGGCTGATATCGATGGCGGTGAGTTTTGAGCACAAAGCCTTGTGCTGCTTTTGTGGGACAGAGTTCGTAACCTGAGGGGGTGCAGTCAGAGATCTGAGGGCGTACGCTCAAGCAGGGAACGTACAACGAGCTCCACAATGGGAAGTTGGTTAATGACGCTGAGTTTCGTTTCGGATAGGAGGCCTGCTGAACATGAGATTGGCACCGAGAGAGCGCGAAGGGAGTACTTACCATGGGAGATGATCGCATAGATGGCTTTTGCGCCCTTCTCGTGTAGGGTCTGTGCTGCGAGTTGCAGAGTGATGCCGGTGTCGATCATGTCGTCAACCAGTATAGCGATCTTGTCCTCCACTTGCCCGACGAGGATCTCCATCGTCTCAGGGGCGTCTTTTGACCTGCCGTTGCGCTTGCGGTGAATCAAGGCGAATTCCACACCAAGCTTGTCCGCGATCGCCGTCACCCTGCACGTCCATTAGTCTCCTGTATACACCGCTCCCCACTGGACGCACCTCTTCGCGCCACCGGCATCGGGACTGACGACGATGCTGTTCTTCCAGTCCGGGATGTGGCGCTTGATGTACGACATCATCAGCGGCTCCGTGTACAAGTTGTCGACGGGGATGTCGAAGAAGCCCTGTATCTGGCTGGCGTGCAGGTCCATCGTAATGACATGGTCCGCGCCCGCGGTGGTGATCATGTTCGCGACGAGCTTTGCGGTGATCGGCGCGCGCGAGGCGTCCTTCTTGTCCATGCGCGCGTACGGGAACGAGGGTATGACGGCGGTGATGCGGCGCGCAGAGGCGGTCTTGCAGGCGGAGATGAGAATGAGGAGCTCCATCAAGTTGTCGTTGGCGTCGCCGCACCCGGTCTGGATGATGAACACATCCTCGTCGCGGACGGACTCGGAGATCTTGACGTTGATCTCGCCATTGGAGAACTGCTTGACGGTGCAGGGAACGAGGGGGATGTTGAGCCTGGCGGGGGTGATCAATGGCTGGGGGCGGCTTTCGTGCGGAAGTTCGCTCACCGCTCGGACACGCTGTTCGCGAGGTCGGGGTGGCTGTTCCCTGTATAAGGTAAGGGGCAGCAGAGTCTTCTAGCGCGGAGGACGCACCCGTGAGGATCCTAATCGAGTTGTTGTGATACATCGCACAAGAGAGAGCGGAAGTCGGGTTCAGTTCATGGATTCAAGACGAGGGAGGGAACACATGAAGAGTGATTCAAAATCAGTAGCAGCGGTTTCTCAAGTCCGCCGATGTCCGGCGTCCGGCCCGGACGGCAACTCAGGCGGTGTTCTTGAAGTCAATCTGGAGTTGTTTCTCAAGCCACTTCATTCTTCTTGTTACGCCCTACTGGTCTATACGGTCTACTGGTCTGTACATCCTGATCTATACGTCAATAATGACTCTCGTCAGGGACTCTCGCGCTTCAAGCTTCAAGAATCGAGCTTGGTCATGGGGCGAATTATCATCTCTATAGTATAGTAGGCCGAGCAACGGATGCGTCCAACGATTCGGCGGTGTGCAAGCCATCTCTATTCCTCGTTATGTAAGCCCATCTACTATCTAGTGTCTACTGGTCTAACGTCTATCGTTCACCATTCTCGTCAAACACATAGTCGGGTACACCGGCTCCCAGATGCGCTCCTTGGCCCTCTCCCGCACTTCCTCCTTCGACCACGACACGCCCGCATTCCCAGACTCAATAGCCTGCTCCGCAACAGCCACAGCTACCTCAAAGTTCACCGCAGGGGCATCCTGGAAGTCGGGCAACAGGGCGTTGTCTGGGTGCTCCAGCGCGGGAGAGAGCGACGCTAGCCGGCGTGCGCCAGCGATAATCATGTCGTCCGTCATGCTGCGCGACTGGCACAGCACAGCACCGAACCCAAGGCCGGGGTATATCAGCGCGTTGTTGCACTCCGCGATTCTAGTACAAACGGTCAGACACCCAAAACGAGCCTCGTGAGACGAGGAGGCAACTCACGGGTAATCGCGACCATCAGGCATCTTCGCCGGTGGGAATGGGCTTCCTGTCGCCAATAGCGCGCGCCCACCGGTCCACTCATTCGCGTCGTGCGGGTGCACCTCGACAAGCCGGCTCGGGTTGGACAGCGAGAAGATAATCGGCCGTGAGACGCCCTCCGCCATAGTGCGCACGACCTCTTCCGTGAACGCTCCCGCGTGCGTCGAGGTACCACGAGCATCGTCGGCTTGATCTTCCGCACGACGTCAATGAGCTCGATGCGTCCCCTCGCGCGCTCCTCGGCCCACTCGCCAGCAGGTTGCGCCCATTCACGTTGATCAGCGCGTAGGGCATCGTCAGACATGTCGTCGGTGAGGAGCCCGGGGCGATCGATGCAGTAAAAGCGTTTGGTGGCGGATTCGCGGCTCTCGCCGTCGATGGCGACCATAGCGTCCCGCAACTGTTTGGCGATACCGAGGCCACCGGAACCGGCACCGTAGATGACGATCCGCTGCTCGTGGAGGGTGCTTCCAGCAACACCGACGGCAGACATCGCGCCAGCGAGGGCGACCGCTCCAGTTCCTGACTGCAGAGAAGGATGAAAGGAGATTGCCGGCTGAGTGGTGGTCTTACATGTCATCATTAACACAGATGCGTGGAGCGGTAGCGTCCCAGAAGCCTTTGAGCGTTCGTCACGCCGAAGTCTTCGAAATGCAGCAACGAGTGTGGAAGGTACTTGCGCACAAGCTGTACAAATCTGGTCCATAGTTTCAGCTGGCGCTAGGTGACTGTAGATGACTCGCTCACTTGTCGACAAAGGCGTCGTACTCCTGTCCCCGAACGCGTGCGTTCTGCCAGCCCTATGCAACAGCCCGGTCAGAACGTATCAAAGGCCGGTCATGCAGGTGTAACACACAACGTAAAGCGGATCCTCAAGCAAAGCCTTATTTTCGTGCCAACATCAAGGGCGACAGCTAGAGTCCGACCAGGATCAACCTTGCCAATCAACCTGGAGCGTACCGATGAGACCTGCAATCGAACGCAATAGGAAACAAACATACGTGTAGATGACGGATTTGGCCGCAGAGATCTGGATGGAGCGAATCAGCCACCCGCCAGGCAGTGCAACGGGGATTATTTTACCGCAATGCCCTGCGAACGGTTAGCTAAACACAGTGAGAGCAACGGGACGACTGACTCCGACGCCCTGGTCTCCAATCCGAGAATGGCCTCGGAATCGGTGACGACGACTAGGTCGACCTCGCGGCCAGTGATCTGCTTGAGGAAAGCCTCTTCCATGACATCCATGTCAGGATAGCTCAGGTATAGCCCTGAACTTCTCCGGAAGAGATTGGAGTAGTTTGCAATTGCATCCGCCTGCCAGACCACAACACGTCAACAAGGAATTCGACGAACTTCACGCATCGTCACTCACCTGGGTCGGCGTGTACACAATGGGCACCGTCTCCTTCAGATGTCTCTGGAGCAGCGCGTAGTACAACACCTCGTTCTGGTCCTTCAAGCTCTGCAGGAAGGTATTCTTGCGCAGCGGCTCGTCACGGGACAACAGCTGCGCGTATGCGCGCTCGCACTGCTCCTCGAGCGTGTTCACGCGGAACGGTAGGCGGCCCACAAGGCCCAAGTCCTGCCGCTCGCGCACAGTAAAGGCGGTGCCCTTGTTGTAGCGCGGGGAAGTCAGGATGCCTTCCCCCCGGAGCGCGACGCGCTTGGTCGACGCGTAGCGCACAGCCTGGGCGACGTGGGGCGCGGTGAGGACTCTGCTCGTCCGCGTCGCGAGCGTCGTCATGATGATGGTGGTAAGAGAGTGAGATGAGGAACTAGCTAGTGGAAATGAAATACCCGCTCGGGCATGCGCGGGCGACGACGGGCGTCAAAATGAGGATTCCTGTGACGCGCGCCGCGGGCTGCAAGATAGCGACCAGTGGCCAGTCGAGGCCCTCAAGGCTCAAAGATAGCGGGAAAGCCCGAGCGCGCTAGAGGAAACGGTTCCTGTTGCTTCATCGTCGCCCCACGTCCAAAGTGGTACAGGTATGCATGTTCACAGAGAGCAGGAGGACGAGCTGCAACGGACAGGGAAGCAGCGATGGGGCAGATGACCACCGGCTTCCGGTCCGAACTTCCTTCTGATGAGGCTCCACGCGTTACGTAAGTAAGACCATTGTTCGACGAATCCATCATGGCTGACGAGGCACCCGCGTCCGAAATCCAGATCAACGTGAAGGGTGAGTCTCGCCGGACGACATGGTGGCGAGGCTGACATGCTATCAGGTCCCAATGAGTTGAAGCTGCAAATCTCGATAACAACTGACAAGACGGTGGCCGAGTGAAGCAGGCTATCGCTGAGAAATCCGACGTTGAGGCCGACAGGCAAAGGCTGATCTACTCTGGTGCGTGCAGTCACTCGCGTATAGAATCCAGCATCTGACATCTTGCAGGACGCGTCTTGAAGGTACGGCAGGCCGCGATCTATATGACACCTCTAATTATCCACAGGACGATGATGTGTTGTCCGTGTACAAGATACAGTCGTCCCACACCATCCACATGGTGAAGGGCGTCTCCCGCTCAGGAGCCAGCTCGTCCGCGCAGCCGGCGCAACCCCAACAACTGCCCACCATGCAAACCGGCCAGAACCCGCACGATCCCCTCACCCAGCTCAACAGCCACCTCGGCTTTGGGGCGATGGCTGGTATAAACCCGTTCGCGGACATGGGCCTCAACCCCAACGATCCCAACATGGTGCGTGTGCAGAAGCTCTCATTCGCTTCCTCCCCTGACGCGTCGCCCAGATGCAAGGCATGCTCGACAATCCGCAATTCGTCCAGCAGATGTCCACAATGCTCTCAAACCCCGCGATCCTCGATCAGGTCGCCGCTATGAACCCGGCGATGGCCCCGCAGATGCGCGCCATGATGCAAAGCCCGTACTTCCGCGAGATGGTCGCCAACCCGGACCGCTGAGCCAGATGCTTCGCATGGCGTCCATGTTCCGCGAATCAGGCGCAGGGGGTGCGGCTGCAAACCCGTTCGCTGGCGCGGGAGCTGGTGTTTCCCCGCTCCTGGTGTTCCCGGCGGGGCTGGCGCTGCTCCTGGCGCGACGGCTGCAACGCCTGGGTCGCCGGGAGCTGGTATCGACCCTGCGAACCCGTTCGCTAGCCTGCTGGGCGGCGCAGGTACAGGTGCAGGTGGGCTCGGCGGCGGCTTGGATCCGGCTATGATGCAGCAGCTTTTGGGCGGCATGGGAGGTGGGGGAATGGGTGGCATGGGTGGGCTAGGCGGCGCAGGCGCGTTTGGTGGCGGCAGCTCTTTCGGTGGCGCGAGCCCAGCGCCCACGGACACTCGGCCACCTGAGGAACGCTTCCAAGTCCAACTTCAGGTGCGTGGCGCAGTTATTTAGCTGTGTCACCGATACTGAATCTGTGTTGCAGCAATTACAAGACATGGGCTTCACCAACGCCTCGCAGAACATCCGAGCACTTCTCGCAACTGGCGGGAACGTGCACTCAGCGATCGAGTACATTCTAGGAGGTGGAGGGCTGTAGAACCGTCTCTTGTATTTTATACATCGTGTATGGGGTTGGAATCATGTAAGTTGTACATACGTCGAAGGTGGCAAGTCACTCGACCAAGAGCGCTGAAGGCATAACTTGAGAAAGAATTGCTGGCTTCCCCAGGGCCTCCCTTTCAGATATGTGCATAGCTAGGTTTCCACAACAGACAGTCTCTGTGAATACCTTAGAGCAAACGGCAGAGAAGTCCGCTCGATTAACGCTGGTCGTGGTACCCTAAGTAATTGCACAATGGCAAAGAATAGCCAAATTAAAGCCCATGCCCTCACCCGCTCAGCTCGAAATCAATCACTCGTACTGGCGATGAGCTGCCTGAGGTCGCCTCCTGGTACAGTACCGACAGCACGCCATCTGCGAGGCGCGCGCGGTCCAGCGTCACCTCCCCAAACGCATTCAAGCCCTCCTCCGTCCCATTATACGCCACATCCCAATCCGTCCACCCCGAGCTCGCGCTCGCGGTCACGATGTCCACGTACGGCAGCACCACATACACATTGTCCGCCGCGTCGAACGCGATCTGCGAGCGCCCCACGGCGTTGATGAAGTACGGGATCTCGACCTTGGCGAACGCGCCGGACGCGGTCTGGTATAGGTGGAACGCGTGCCCGTACGCGGTGCGCGCGGCCTGGTAGCTGGTGACGCACTGCGTGAAGCGGCCGGGGACGTAGGAGATGATGGCGTGGAGGCGGCCCGCGGAGTCGACGGCCTGCGATTCCTGGTTCATGAGCGCGTGGTCCGGGTTGAGGGCGTCGACGATGATGCCGGGGGTGGAGACGGCGATGGGGGAGCTGCCCGATGTGCCGACGAGCTGCGAGGCGTTGTTTTTCCAGCTGCGGCCTGTGTGAAAAAATCAGCCCGCGGTCAAGCATCATCACTGAAGATGGAGGCGGATGCGCACCGTAGTCATCAGAGTAGAAATACACGGTATCGTGGTTGGTCAACCCGCCGCCGTTGCAGGAAACGCTGGCGCTTTGTTCGCGCCACGTTCCTGTCACATAAGCGCGCTCATTGTGGTATGTGAAGCCGTGGATGTAGAGACTGCGGGCGCTGCTCGATCCGTGGCTTGAAGTGTAGGTGCCCGAGGCGGATGACCATTGACCGACTCCTTTCCAGGAGCCTCCGGAGTATTCCGCCAGCTGCGCCTCGCCATTGCCCGAGATGCCGGTTCGGTAAACGAATTGCAGGAGGTTCTGAGGCGTGACGACGAATTGCGGGTAGGTGATTGTGCTGAGGGCGGCAAATTTAAGCATGGATGCGCACGGGAAAGGGTGCCAGGTCACGTACTTTGTTATGTTCAAGTTCCCAAGCGTGTTTACAACGCTTCCAAAAGAGCTGGAGGACCAGCTCGCATCGCCCGTTGCGAGCCCGGCCTCGGAGGAGGTGTAGTACATGATCGAGCTATGGCAGTCCATGGCAACATGCAGCACGCCGTCCTCGGGCGATACACCCAGTGCGATCACGTCGTGCGAGTCCTCCGACTGCAGAGTGTGATCCAGAGTAAGCGACTGCCAGTCGCCGTCTGGCAGCGTACGTCGCGCGAGCGTGGCGGCACCATTCGCAGTGTACCACGCAGCGAATTGGTAGTCGCCGTACGTGAGGACGCCAGATAGCTGGAAGCTATTGACGTTGACCAGGCCGTCGTAGGAGACGAAGTAGATGCCCGAGTTGTCGAGGAGGGTATTGCCGAGGAGGCTGACGGACGGTGCGCAGCTGGCGAGGGCGGCGAGCAGTCCGAAGACGGCGAGGCGTAGGAGGACCGAGAACATTGCGGGGCGGGGAGGTTACGCAGCGCGGGCGTCCTGGTACCATGGTTTATATGTGGAATGCGAGCATGGTGAGTCGGGCTGCCGTGCCCTTCGCCGTGCTGATCTTCCGGGGCGTCATTGTCATGGGGCTACCCAGGTGATCAGCGACGAGGCGCCGTTGCGCGGACCGGCAGGGACGAGCCACGCAGGTTCATCGATGACTGTGCGTCTTGAGAACCGGAGTACAGGGAAGTCCTAAGAGCGCCCCGCGCAAGGTGAGTAGGGGGTCCCAGCGGGTATGCGGTCCGTCGAGGCGGGGAGGAGGAGCGATGGTGATGTGTATGGCGGCACAGATGGTACGTACCAGGCACGACAGAGCGCTGCTTTGGTCGGGCTGACGTCGGGACGGGGATTCGGAAGAGTAAGAAGTCCTGTATGCTGAAGAATCAGGGCGCTGCGTACACAAGGACAAAAGGGCATCGTACTTATTACAGTATGCAGAGCCGATTACTCGCACCTTGGAAGCATAGATATGACCTGAACATGGCCCGAGAGCACTCTTCCTTCTATAGATGTCAGCATTGTTGCACGGTAAGTATGTAAGAGAGTCTAATCCCAACATGAATTTCATTGCGAAGAGGACCACCTTAGATCGCGTCTCGCTATTGTGACCCAGCAAGTGGATATTGACAGAAAGACGGGGAAGGACAGACATAGCTGCGATGAAGTATGTTCATATATAGGCGCTCGTCGTCGCAGCCGCACCAGACGTCGGCTTCACGAGTGTACGAAAGCTCGGCATTGCACAGCTAGCAAGTATATTGGGCATTTGTACTACGGTACAGTCTGCATGAAGATAAGCTGAGAGCTGCACTACAAAGCCATCCACGCACCTTTGAAGGAGTTTGCCGCTGTGATGATGATGGTCGAGATCAGACGGCGCTTGTCATTGTTTCCCACAACAATTGCCGGCGACCAGGCGGTGTTGAGCGTCATGGTTGCCATTCCAAACCTCCTCAGTCCCTTCATGAGCACCTGCGGATAGATATTTACTTGCAAGATGTCGCAAACGCCCTACTACATGCGTGACCCGGACGCAGAGGCGCTGCCTCCCTACACGCGCAGCGACGGTGGCGACGGCGGCAGTGACAAGGACTCCAAGTACATGTCCGTCAATGGGACCAATATCAGTGCGTCGCGACCGCTTGTGAAGGGGAATGCATCTCACAGTCATCCAGACTATTCAGAGTGGAAGGCGATAGGCAAGGGTCTCGCATCGGCCGCCCGCGTCGCGCCAGATGGGCGCATCGGCGTCACGCTCGACCTCAAGGAGTCTCTCCCCGACCTCCCTGAAGATCATGCGTACCAGGTCGCAGAGTTCGGCGTGGACGAGGGCAACTGGCAGAGCTATCCCAAGATGTCCATCGTCATCATGATCGTCGGCAGTCGAGGTATGTGTTCTCAATGCAGCGGGACCAGGAAGGCGATAGTGACACATTGGATAGGCGACGTCCAACCCTTTGTCGCACTGGGCAAGAGCCTGGCTCGCGACGGACACCGCGTCCGCATCGCATCGCACGAAACCTTCCGCGGCTTCGTGAACGACCACGGGCTCGAGTTCTTCGATGTCGGCGGCGATCCCAAGGAGCTCATGTCCTACATGGTCAAGAACCCCGGACTCATGCCTGGTATGGAGTCCCTGACGAACGGAGACATTGGGAAGAAGCGCAAGGTGCGATCCATCCACCGATGCTTATAGAGCCGAAATGCTCAAGTCCCTTCAGATGCTCAGCGAGGTGAGGCGCAAAACGTTCAGCAGCTGGACTATATTACTCAAACTCCAATGTAGATGATGGACGGATGTTGGAAGGCGTGCAACTCTCCAGACCAGAAGACTGGCCGTCCCTTCATCGCAGATGCTATCATATCCAACCCGCCTGCGTTCGCGCACGTCCACTGCGCTGAGGCTATGGGGATCCCACTTCTGCTCAGCTTCAGTATGATCCTCCCATATATTCTACTGGTCTTCGCTCATACGTATACAGCCATGCCCTGGTGTGCGACGGGCGCGTTCCCTCACCCTCTCGTCGACATCAGCTTCTCCAACGCAGGCGAGCGGCTCACAAACTACATCAGTTACGCCCTCGCGGACATCCTGACCTGGCAGGGGTATGTCGTCCTCCCTCCATCTTTGAGCGACCATCTGACACTACTATTCTCCCTCAGCATGGGTGACATCGTCAACAAATTCCGCAACAGGGCCCTGGGGCTCCCCTCGCTCTCCGTGCGCTCGGGGCCCGGTCTCTCGGAGCGCCTCAGGGTACCATGGACGTATTGCATGAGCCCCGCGCTCGTCCCAAAGCCGACCGACTGGTCGAACCATATCGATGTCGTCGGTTTCTACTTCCTTGACCTCGCAACCTCATACACACCGCCGGATGACTTGGCCGCCTTTCTGTCTGCTGGGCCTGCGCCTGTCTACATCGGGTACGTCCGTACTTTGCATAAGATGACACACGCTGAAGCCGTATCAGATTCGGCTCCGTGGTCGTCGACGACCCCGCGGAAATGTCGCGTATCATATTCGAGGGGACGAAGCGAGCTGGTGTTCGCGCTTTAGTGTCTGCAGGATGGGTACGCAGCTCTGTTGACCTCCGCAACGACCTCGCCTTGTACTCATGCTCTATGATAGGGTGGCCTGGGCGGCGTCGACGTCCCCTCGAATATCTTCATCCTCGGCAACATCCCGCACGACTGGCTATTCTCGAACGGGCGCGTCGCCGCCGTCGTACACCACGGCGGAGCCGGCACAACCGCGATCGGGCTAGCGAACGGCCTCCCGACCGTCGTCGTGCCGTTCTTCGGAGACCAGGGGTTCTGGGGTGCGTTTGTCCTTGCAGGATTCGGGGCTCTGTGGACTCGGAGGTCATATACTGATGCGGCTTTGCAGGCGACATGATTCACCGCGCAGGTGCTGGTCCGGAGCCCATCCCACATAAGAAGTTGACGGCCGATGCGCTGACGGATGCCTTGACGTTCGCCGTCAGCGCGCCGGCAAAGACGGCGGCGGCGGAGATGGGCCGGCAGATTGCTAGTGAGGTGGGTGATTACTCTCGAGATTCTGGTCTTCGGAGATGATGTGAAGCTGATGCGAAGCTGTGTAGGATGGTGTGAGGGCTGGGGCGGACAGTTTCTATCGCCATCTGCCCTTACTGAACATGCGATGCGACCTCTGCCCGGACAGGCTGGCGATTTGGTGGTCAACGGATCTGGCACGTCCCTGAATTCGATGCGCTGTGTGGACCTTAAACTGACGATTATCGTGTAGTGCATGAAGCTGAGCTCCTTGGCCGCTCAGACACTGGTGGATGCCCACCGGATCAAGATGGACAGCCTTGACTTGCATCGTGCGTACTCGACGTTGGTAGATAGCACCTCGCTCATGGCTGATTCGTGTGCAGGCCCGAAGGAATACGAGTCGCGCAAGACGTACACAGATCCGCTCAGTGGCTGCGCGGGCGGCGTCTTCTGGACGGTGCTGCACCACTACGCGGCCGTCGCTCAGATCTTCACGTGCGTGGTCACTTTATCTTGACGTGGAGGCGAATGCTGAAGAACGAGCAGCTCGCCCATGCAGGGGATTGTCAAGACGACTACTGCCATCCCGCAAGGTGGGTTCGCCCTCTTGTGCATTGAGTAGCAGCTGACCGCACGACAGGCGTGTACAAGATCGTGATAGGCGTGCACGAGGGCTTTGCGAATTTGCCGAAGCTCTACGGCTCGCAGGTCCGCAAGCCGAAGCAAGTGAAGGGGTTCATGAGTGGAGTGAAGGAAGGAGGCAAGGTGCGGCGTTCTTTCTGCACAGCTACAGTTCCGGATGCTCATCGACGCTAGGGTCTCTTCTATGGCTATTACGATGGTATCACCGGGCTCGTAACCGAACCCTTGGAGGGCGCGAAGAAAGAGGTGAGGTCGTGTTTTAGTCTGCGCTTCAGCCCCGATCTAACAACACGTCAAGGGCTTTATGGGCGCAGTGAAAGGCGCCGGACGCAGCTGTGAGTTATTCGTCCACTGGTTCGTTGGTGAAGGCTTGACAATCTGAATCTCAGTCGTCAACGCCACAATGAAGCCTGCCGCCGGCATCGTCGGCGTCGTCGGCCTTCCGCTCCAGGGCATGTTCCGCGCTATGCAGTCTCCGCACAGCGAGCGGCAGGAGCGGCAGCAACGCGCCACACGCCAGGCGGAGGGCATCGAAGCCGCTCGAGCCAGCTCTCCGCGGGAACGCGAAGAGATCCTCAAGAGGTTCGGCACCATGAAAGCCGGCACCGACGAGCGGCGGCGAAGAATCACGGCCATGGCGGAGGAGCAGATGAGGGAGGTGGAGAAGGAGGCGGATGCGGTGGAGAGGCCGGTGTACGACACGGACAGCAACTCTTTGGCGGACGTGAAGAGTGGGGTTGGGATGGGGAGTTCGAGGAACTTGAATGTGGCGAGCTCGAGCACAGTCGGCAAGGCCCCAGCGACGAACGAGGTGGACCACGACAAGGCGTACGAGGAGGACCTGGCGTATGCGTTGCAGCTATCGCAGCAGCAGCAGGCGCACACGGGTGACACGACGAAAATGGAGCTGTCAGCCAAGGCGTCTGTGGTGGATGAGCCCACGGCGAACGCGGACGAGGAGGCCTTCCAGCGGGATATGGACTTGGCCACTCGGCTGTCGTTGGCAGAACAGGCGGGGTACGAGCGGGGGATGATGCACGCGGCGTCAGGTCAGCGATGATGAATTGTTTTAACTAACATCGAGTGATTGCGAGATCACCATGTCACTTTGTACTTCTACACACCTATACAGTACTATACAGTAGTGCGAACATATTCGTAGCAATGTTCGGTGGACGCGAGCATGTTCAAACGTTCAATCGTTCAGGATGGGACCGCCTTTGCTGAACTCCGAATTCAAAAGGCGGAATAAGCTCTTGCACGGCCCAGCGTATTATAATACGCAGCGCTAAATCTCTTGTACCATCCTCTTCCACCTCACGCCTCAGGGCTCAAACCTCAGCTTCAAGTTCCACGAATTGATTTGCTTGGCGATATATACATCTAGCATATACTCGCTATTCACATTTTAGGCTGTAAAGGAGCGTGGTGAGGTAAGGTAACGTCGAGGAGCAAGAAATGGAGTAAGAGAAGGGGCACGCAGGTGCGGAAGGAAAGGTAACGGCGCAAAGGAAGGCGGTGGAGGGGGGAATGTTCACGGCGCGGTAATGCCACAGGCGGGCGCAGCGATATGCTACAGACAGCAGCGGTAAGCTACGGACAGCAGCGATACGCTACGCACGGGAGCGGCGGTATGTCACGGACAGGTGCGGTATGGTATGTGAGTGGCAGTAAGTACAGAGACAAGATCCAAGAAACCCAAGAGCCCAAACAAGAATATAGTCGCTGCAATGGTATGTATTGTGAGTTGTCTTCCTTTCCTTGTGCGGTGAGAGAGAAGCGAGCGCAGGCAGGAGAGTGCATACGAGTAGGGGCGCATACATACACATAGAGGGGAATGAGCGCTTACAAGAAAGGAGGAAGGATAAGTGGTCGGAAGAAGGAAGAGGTTGAAGCCGATACATAAACAGTCCGCGAAAGCACCAGAACGAAAACAGGGCGACAACAGGTAGACGGTTAAATAGACGGCTGCGATGACGAATATATGAAGGGAGGTATATACGGTGAGAGGAGCGCCTGAGCAGTTGTCAGCGCATGATATTGCCAAAGACCCATGAGCACTCACTGGATGTCGCGCCGCACCATGGCAGCGTCTATTGGCCCAACCCCGCTCGCACGCGGCGCATGTTCGCGACTGTCACGTTAACCCCCTCACGCCCTTCCAGCCACACACCATTCTCGCGACAGCGCTGGAACAGGGCGCGGTAGAACGTGAATATGCGGTTCTGGTCTGCCTTGGAAAGCGTCGTGTATGGGTTCGGCGATTGCTCGACGGTGGGCGGCTGGTAGAAGCCCTGCGGATCGCAGGTCGACGACGTCGGGCAGGTCTTGACGTGGGAAGTCGCTTGCTTGATGGTGTATATGTTGGCCGATGGGAGTCGCTGACCAATGAGGGGATGAAGGGAGGCGGCCAACGCGGTGAGGCGAGGCGGCTCGATGACGAGGTTGTCGTTGCTCTCGAGATCGCGGTCAATGTCGTCGTGATGATGGCAGCCACCGGGAACATCCACATGAGACGAGCGAGAAGGGCCAGCGACGTCGTCAGGCTCAAGGACCGTCCAGACACGCGCGGGGGTGTCAACAACCTCCCACGTCGAGGAAAGAGAAGAGGCGGGGACGTCCTCCGTGACCTGCTCGCGTACGACGTTCATGCGGATGCCGTGCGTCAGCGAGACGAAGGGGTTGTGGAAGCCTCGCGTCTTGCGCTTGGGCTTTTTGACATCCTTGAAAGTCACGGCGGACGCGACGGCGGATGATCCCGCAGCGACGGAGGAAGTCGAATGTAGGATCGATGACGATTTGGACGGATGCAACGCATGAGCACTAGACACCCCATCCGCCGTCTTCGGTCGCGACGCCGACGCAACGTTGAACGACGCCGCATGATGCAGCCGCTGCGCGACCTTGGCAGCCGCCTTCTTGCAGTGCTGCATGTGGTCCGACGATGCGCTGCCCCGACGGAAAGACAGCGTACGCTCCAAGAACGAAGCACCCGCCTCGTCCCCAGACGCCTGCTCGTCCTCGTAGACGTTCACGTCGCCGTAGGAACGCTTCTGCGCGGCCAAAACCCACTCCGCGACGGTCGAGTAGCTCGCCTGGTCGCTGTAGTCGTCCGTGTTCATCTCGTCGAGGTCGACATCGGAGAGCGCCGACGAGGCCTCGGCATCCATCCCCGAGTCAGTCGTTTCTGTCTCGCTTTCGCATACCGCGTCGGTCGCGACATCGTCTTCGTTGGCAGCGAAGTGGATCGGGCTACCCGTGCGCGTGTTCCAAAGGTCTGGGCTGGGCATCCGCGGCGCGCTGACGTTGTCGGAGACAGCCTTGATGAAGCTGTCGCCGTAGCGCGCAGTACCGTCTTGCCCATAGAGGTCGACATGACTTTCGCACGGCCACGGACCTGTCGGCGTCGCGGGACGATTGAACGCCATCGGACTTTCAGGTCGTTGAGTCGCGGAAGACGACTGGGACCGCGCCCGAGACGTTGAAACCTTGCGAATGGAGCCGTCGAGGGATGAGCATGATGACCCGCGTAGAGCGACGGCGGAAGCAGACGCATGCCGTCTCCAACGAGGGCGTCCACGAGAGTCCCACTCGTCATCCATGTACTCGTGCTCGATAACGACGTGTGCGCTATTGCCGTCGTCAGCGTCTGATACTGAACAAGAACCAAACATCCATACCTGCCCGCGTCGACGCGTCCGCTGTCATACCGCTCCCAGGGAACAACCTCAAGCCTCTCGACTCGCATAGCGTAGTCCTGCTCGCGGCTCTTTTCCTCCTCGACCTCCCAAGGGACGACCTCGTACCGCTTCTGCTGGATGGTCTCCAACGACTTCCGCAGCGTCTGCTCGACCACCTGCTTGCGCTCAATGGTGACAGTGACCCCGGAGATGAAGCTGGGAGCAGGTTCCTCCCGCATGACGCTGAAGGAGCTATCGTCGCCAAAGCGCACAGGGCTCTCATCGCGCCTGAAGGACGCCGAGTCGTCATCACGGTCGGCTACGCGATGCGATCGCTGCTCTGCAAACCGGATGGGGCTCGACTCACGCCCTGCCCAAACATCGTCATGCCCTCCCGCCCACTCCTGCCCGCTAGCAGACGTCGGCGAGAACGTATCGAGCGGAGGCTCAGCCGCCTTGCCCTTGCCCTTGACGTCGCCGGCGCACTTCTCATCGTCCGGGCCTGACGGATGGATGAACACAGCGTGCGGCGTTCGCGACGCGCTGGCCATGTAGTACGCCGGCTGGGAAATGACAGGCTCATCGGGTGGCAGCCCATTGAAGGAGGCTGAAAGAGCAGGCGACAGAGGACTACGACGATCGTGCACAAGAAGCGGGGCTCGCGCAGAGGACGATACGCATGACGCCGCCAGTGTCAGAGCCTCGATCTGCTGGGATGCGGAGGGCGGGAGATCTTGGGCTTCACGCCTGACAAGGAAGGGCGGCGGGAGATAGCCGAAGTGGATGCTCCGATGTTCGCAACGGCTGGGGGCGTTGAATTGGGGGAAGACGAGGACGTAGCCGTGGCAGATAGCAGTTTTGTAGCCCTACGCTTCCGCGTATCGACCTGTTGCTGTAAGAAGGACAATAAGGAATTTTCGTTGACTTCGCACACTCTGACTGCTCACCTTCATAGCCGCGAAGCCGGCCTCGAGATCTTCCTCCGGGATAGATGGCGCAGCCGGTGGGCTGAAGATCCCGCAGCCCATGTCACGGACAAACCTGAGGTACAGATGAGTCCATGGGTATGTTGACGACCAAGAAAAGAAGAACGAACTTCACAGCCGGGAAGTCGCTCCTGCGCAGTAAACTCTGCATTTGCTCCAGGAGCCGGAAGAATACGACCTCGCCGTCGTTGCCAGTCTGGTCAGCGTACGAGCTGAATACACTGTTAAGTAACCTCGTCCAGAGCAATTAGACACGACGACGTACTGCGCATTATGCCCTGCCGGCCGCGCCTCCGCGCACGCGCTAGCTCGAGGTCATCCCGCAGCCGCTTTTCAATGTCCCGCACGCCGATGAAGAGCAGCGTCGGGTGCGACTTCAGGAGCGTATGGGGACGGATGCGGTCGGGGTCATGCCAGTTCCACTCGGCATCCGCGCTGCAGATGAACTCCTTGAGGTTGGACACCATGCCGCCAGAAGGCCTTCCCTGCCTCGCAGGATACCACCAGGTGCGCCTGCGTACGTCAATGCAATGAACGACGAGAGACGCGATGCCAGCTCACCAGCTTCGAGACCGCGGCTGAGCCAGTACTCCTCGATGTCGCAGAGCTGTGGCCAAGTTCTAGTTGCCGGATACAAGAGCCGTGAGACTCGAAGAAAGCCTGGGTCGCAAATCAGCGAGGACTGATGATGTTGATAACACAATATACGTACACCAAAGCCCTGACCGGCATACGCGAAGTCGCTTGCCAAAATGCTGAGGTTGCGCAACTTCGGCAGGCGCCAAGCAGCGAGAAGCATCAGCGTCGGATTCGACAACGTGAGCTAGCAGACAACGTATCGTCAGCGCGCGCAGATACGACGAACTCGGAGAACACGCACCTTGAGAGTCTGCAGCTCAGCGAGGCATACGGCATCGGCCTCCATGCCGCCGTTCATGGCGCTCACGTCCTGCTCGGGAGTACCGAACTCGTCCGCGTCTTCGTTTTCCAGGCATTGGAGTTCGAGCCAGCGCAGCGTCGTGCTCATCTTGACAAGAGCAGGGCTAGCGGCATCGGGTGCGCGTACGTGGTCCACGCTAGCCTTGTCAGCTGCCGGCTCGCTAGAATGTCCAAGACGGCATCCGGCGTGCACTAATAGCCGTATACCGTCAGCCAATTATGTGGTAAGGAGCGCATTTTATCACATACCTGGCCGGCTGCGTCGAACAGGCTGTACCGAACACCTGCGTGATCCTCGAACACCTCCAGATTGGCGCATAGCACAGGATCGTGCGAATGTCGCGGGCGTCGACGCGATCGAAGACGGAAGGAATGGGGGTGTCATAACCGCCCTGCGCCGGCGTTTGGCCGCCACTCGAGTATAGCTCGGGATCAAATCCGGGTCTGCAGCGAATGAGCACCAAGATACGCACGAGAATATCTTGAACTCACGACAAGAACTGTTCGAGCCCGAACCACGCGCCACTGACGGAGGAGCGCGCGTAGAAGGGACAGGCGCGATGCGGATGACACGGATGTGAACGCCATGTTGTCCTGCGGATCTTGGGACTCGAGACGACGCGCGAGCAAGCGCGCCTGTTCCTTGTGGCTGATGTAGATCGTGTGGAACAGATGCTGGGAGGCGATAGAATTGAATCTGGGTGGACAATCAGAGACGGGGCGCGCAGGCACGAATTCAGGCACGCACCTCCGGGAGGTCAGCGACAAGCTCATCTTGGTCGCCATATCTGGCGGAGCTGGTCGGGGCGCGAGGAAGCCGCGTGAGCCAGCAGCGCTGTCGCGGCCGTAGGGCGAGGACGACTCGAGGAAGCTAAGGTAGTTGGTCAGGACGCGTCAAGGTCTTGGGTCGCGTCGCGGAAGGACAGCGACGACGATGTCAATATATGGAAAATACGCACCCGAAGTCGTCATCCGCTTCCTCCTCCTCCTCCTCCTCTTCGTCCATCAGCTCCAAGGGGTGAACTCCGAGCTTGGGCTCCTCCGGATCTGGCCTTGGGGACAGGTCGATGTACGCCTCGTCCTCGTCCTCTGTCCCATCCCAGCTGCTCGGGGTGATACTTCCGGTAGCAAAAGTGAATATATGCGCCCAGAGCTCGGATGGCAGCTGGGGAGAGAATCGCTCTTTGGGGGTCGCACGAGAGCGTGTAGTCGAGGTGGTCGCATGACTGGAGCATGAGATGTCAGTCAAAATGCTGCGAGAGAACACGAACGCGGTACGCACTCGTGCTTATTGGCTTTGCGCGAGCCATGCTTGGAGAACAGGAGCGGACCTGGGCCTTCATAGCTTACAGCTGGGAGGAAGGCTGGGTGTATGCGCGCGTAGAGGGGGGGAAGTAACGCGGAAGAAAG